>OY856414.1:806918503-807516003 GCA_963693085.1 Alisma plantago-aquatica | reverse complement strand
TCACATCACCATATGCCATAGTTGGATGTGCTCATTGTCTCAAAACACTTGCATGGTTAGGATCTCATGATAAAATACGTATCAATTTAAATATTAGCACCATCCATAAAGATAATCATTCAAATTATAACCCTCTCATAATTGGGGTTAGGGTTTTCCCTTATAATTGATTCGGGTTTTCATGTTCATATTTAATAACCAAACCCAAATTCATAACTCCTTTTATCTAGGATCTTATGATATTATTTAGTCATTCAATTGTATCACATATAATCATTCAATCACATTGTAAGTATGATCAAATAAAAGGTATATCATTTTTCCTAAGATTTTTTAGAAGTTGGAACACCTCTGTGTTACCGTATCATTTTCATCATGGGATATCAATCCCTCAAACTCACAATTGAGTACCAAATCACCTTCTAGGCAACATGCCTTTGTCAGGTCATCAGACCCATTCACATCCTTCCAGTGATACGAGTATTCCATATGTCTTGTAAGGCATATTCAAGCTATATTAGATTATAACCATTGTAGCCCTCATTTGGATATTATCATAATATCTGTATGGTTAATATTTCATTATATGATCATAATCATTAATTACTATTATCATGCTATGTCAAATTGCACTCTTCTTGTGATTAGGGATAGGGTTTCTCTTTTCAACCGATTAAGGTTTTCAGGGTTTCTCCTTTCTGACTGATTAGGGTTTCAAGGGTTATATTCAATAACCAAACCCTAAACCATAACGCCTCATATCTAGGATATTATTTTATTTCTATAAGTATTCATACATACTCAATTTCTTTCATCATTTATCACTATTTGCTCAACAACATGAGTGATACAAGTTCCTTTCTCATCCTTACTAAAATATTGGTTTCAAATTAAATTTTTGTATTGACTTGACCCTCTTTAGAGTGTATTTTCCTACACTTATCAAAGTTTATCCATCTCATTACATCATCATGTATCAACTTGATTATAATCCTCTTGTATCGGCCTGCACTCATCAAAGTGTATTGACCTACACACTAACCCTTGTGTCAGCCTAGTGACATTACTTGTGTCAGCCTTGACACTATTACTTGTGTCATCCTAGACACATTTACTTATGTCACCCATGGAACATCAAAGTGATTCGGTTTTGAGGTGCTTAGAGTGAAATCGGCCATAAGAATAACATGGTGTATCGACCATACCATCATCTAGTGTGTCATCCATAGCATACTCTAGGGAATTGGCCACACTATCATCTAGTGTATCAGCCATACCACCATCTACTATGTTGCCCTAGCTATCTCCAAGTGATATCAACCTCTAGGGTTTTGATACATATTAGGTTCTAGGGTTATGATAGTATCGGGTTAGACATCATCAACACCCTTATATACTTTCACCTATCAAGGTACTGACCTCACCACTACTTGGTGTGTCTACCATGACTTCATGGAGTGTGTCACCCACACCTTCACATGGTGTGTTAGCCTTAGACTCAAAGGAGTGTGTCTCCCTTCATATTGGTGTTGGGTTACAGGGGCTTTAGATTGCAAGGGTTAGGGCATATCGGGTAGCCCTATTGACTTCATATCTTCACACAACTTTCAAGATATCATCCTGCCCCCATCCTTAGCCTTAGGTGGTAGGCTCAAAATCTATAGTAATGATGGTCACATGTAGCAAACCTGTAATGGGTTAGGACCTCATGTGTATTAGTTTCCCTTGACATAACCTAATATCGGGTTAGAGTTTCTTAAACTAATATGGGTTTGTGCATGGGAGATTCCATCATCTTCAAGCTCCAACCCTTTGTTTGTTAACACTCTAGTTCATAGACAATAGCCCCATATATCCATTAGATCTCATAGAATCATCATTCAACTAAGGAAAGCCGAAATTGAAAATGAATCACCAAGTATTTCATGATTGAAGGTGAATAATAATAGAGTTCAGTTCAAGTTATATAACCCACCTCAAGATCAACACAAGATCTTCAAGCTCCAAAGCTTCATGTTCCCAAGGTTGAAGGTGACTTATCAAAAGTCCAAGACTAGATCAAAACACTTCTAAATGAAAGAAGATACCATAGTTTGGGACTTGATGAAGAATAAAAGAGAGAAAGGAACCATGATCCGAGAAGCATAGTCCACCCAATGTTGAAGATGACCATGGCTTCACCTTAGGCTTGATGCTCAAACTCCTTCCTATTCCTCAAGCTTCTATGGTCGTCCACTAAGAGAGGGATGATATTTGAGTCGAAAAGATTCACTAGTAGGTTAAAAGAGAGGCTTATATAGTTGAGTTTCAAAGAGAGAGTGTATGTGAGGTGTCACCACCATATGCACTTAGGTGACACGTATCCATGCATGGTGGCACCATGCAACCATAATTATCTTAACATGCAAAATTCATGAGGATAATCCAAAGATGAGATATCAACCATTGGGTAGCTTGCCTGACAAGATATCACAACCCAATATCACTTTACATGCAAACTGATACACATTTTTCAAGGAACATATAAACTGATATGCATCACTTACTTGAGGTTCTTAGCCTGATATTAATACTTCCAAAAAGTTTCTGAATCGATATGGGACTCCTCTATGGCTTCCAAGCCAATAGGCACTTCCATATATACTTCATAACTCCATACAACCCCATCTAGGGTTCAAGACACTCAACACTCTTTGTCTCTTTCACCACCAAGAGTGTTATTACTTAACCAAGACTCAAACAAGGCACCCCCTCATTTGTATCTCATCTAGATGATGCTAAGAGAGAGAAGGGAAATTCAAGTGGTGATAATTTGCACATCAACCCCTCATTTTGGGTAAATTGTAATTTGCACCAAAACTATCATATAAAGCACAAATAATTTGCAAACAAGCTCAAACTTGAGGATTACATTCTCCTTATGTCTTACTTACTTTTCTAAGATTAAGAAAAGGTTATAAGAAACTTACCTAGGAAAAAATTCTAGGGTTATACCAAAACCTATGTCAGGGGTGTTATATATACCATGATGAGTCATGATATAATTATAAATTATTCTAATCTTCTTATATATCCTCATAAATATAAAGCTATCACTAAAAGATGTACCTTTTGAATGGTTTATTAGACATTATATATTATTTGATTTGCGAATGTTCCAATATGTATAAAGGATTGAAACCTACATTATGGAAGTAGTTTCTTGAAAAGGTTTATCCACAAACCATAATTGTTGAATATTACTATTAATCCCAATCTAATAAAAAATTGTTTTGTTGATAGGATAACTGAGTTCCTAAAGAATGAGTGAGAGTAAAAGTAGAACTTGAAATGTTCGAAACAATAAAGAGATACTATGACAATTGATAGAATCAAAAGTTTCTATGGAATCTTGAGCTCATCATATAGCACGGGACAAAATAGTTCTAGTAGAACATGTTTGAGATTGGAGGATTGTGATTCCAAAAATTTATATGGGTTGGTCATAACAAGATGATCCAACTAATCAACTAGAAGCTATTAAATACCATAATATGAGTAATGGCTCAAGGCCATTATGGGGTCCATGTAAGCTAACAAGGTATGACCTTGATAGAGACACCTAAAGGAGCAATAGGGACTTGTGGCAAAGACCTTCATGGACAAAATAAAAGGACATATCAGTTGACTAGGTTTTCAAATCAGTTCAAGTTATTGAACATGATAGAAATACCTTTACTAATTATCATGCTTGTTGTTGTAGTTAAAATAGACTAAGATATTTTGCATTTGAAGATAAAACCAGATTCCTTATAGGGAATACATCATAGGATGTGTATGTGACATAACATAAAATGTTTTATAACTTCAAGAATGCAAATAAAGTCTATATACTACAAAGTTCAATCTGGCATTGAAATAATCATCTCAAAGGAGGGATCTTTTTATTTGACAAGATACTCAAAGAGTTTGACTTGAATCAAGATAAATGATGAAATCTATTATTACAAAAGATTTAGTGGGAGAATATATGAATATTCCACATATGATGAGGAATAACATCTCAATATTGTGAATATTGAGAACTGGCATGGAAAACTCCTTCAGGAATGAAGAATAAGATTAATTATCTTATGAGATAAGGATCAAGACCTATGACATAGTTCTTGAATGTTTCACAATGGAAGTGTGAACACATACAATAACAATGTGTTGAAAGACTTCAACACGGAAGGATTCAGTGAGAGAGAATCCAGATTAGTCTCTCATGAATCTTATGTTCCAATTCTTGTGAAGAATAGAAAAACCATGATTAAGATACCATAGGATATAGCAATGAATCTATCATGAATTCTATAAGTTTACTTATCTCATATAATATTGTATGCATTGGACATGGCAAGATGACTCCAATAAGGGTTATTGGAATGTCATTAAAGGTGTTATTGGAATGTCATTAAAGGTATCCATTAGTACTTGAGAAGTACATAAGGATAGATTTCTAGTCAATATGGGTAGCAATAAAAGGAAGACTTGGATATAAAGGGTTACATCGATCAAAACTTCCATATTGACTAAAGTGATCCCAAATATGTTTTAAAAGGACAAATGTTGTTAGTTGGAAGAGTCCTGAACTAATATCCATTAATTCTATTCTATTATAGAAGTTGAGTATACTTGTGTTGTGAACACAGAGTGATACTATGTGGATCTAGAAGTTCATATAATGAACTTATACATGTTTGGAGCATTGATGATTCAGTAGAAGCATTGTGACAACAATAGAGATACATGTTAGGTAGGGAATATCAGATACCATATTATGGTAGTTCCATCTCATATGAGAAATCATACAATGAAGAGATAAGGAAACATGCATATACCGACTAATAACAAAATGTTTCTAACCTGTTGGATCAAGCACTTCCATAGAAGAACCATGGTGGACATGTTTGAATAACTAAGAATGAGATTGTAACGACCCCACCCTCCGGTAACCCCCAATTAAGGGAGACCGAGAGGTCGGTGCCGTTATCCAATTTCCTGATCAAGGTTCAGCAATTAATTGATGACAATTAATAAATTCTACTAGACTATATGGAAAAGTTGTAATAAATAAAATTTCTGCATACCTTTGAAAATTTTGGATTTCTAACTTCTATCCAGAACTGGGACTAACTAACTAATCCTCCTTGGACTTTAATTCATGTATTTCACCATATGACATTTTACTATTTGTCCTTTTTGTTTTGTACCTAAAACGCCGACAAACAAAACGTCTGTCAGCCGAAGCTGGTATGTGGGGGAAACAAATAATGTGCAGTTATGTTAACAATGTAATCATTCAATTATTCATTAAATTACCAAGATTACGTTTTAAGCCATACTACTCAATCCTTAGCTATCCCCTAACCCTATGCTATCCTTACACGCTACCTCTCTTTAGGTAGTTCCATACCCACATGGTCCTACCTTACAGGTAGCCAATACATAGGGTAATAGAGTCGCATGGCACTACCCAGAAGTAGCCCAATATCTAACTCAAAGTGACTTGATGGACCTACCCCATTGGTAGCCATGTACTTAGTCATTCGATGACCTGATGGACCTACCTCATAGGTAGCCATGTACTAGGTAAACTAATTAGCCATAGAGGGGACCAGGATCTGAGCTAGTAGGCACATATCTTAGGTTATAGTCATATCCACATTATAGTTTGCATGAATTAAAATCATCCAACAATTAATTCATGTCATCGATGAAAACTTCAGTAAACCTCGGAAAACATAACTCGATATATTCATAAGTGTAACCACATACCTCTTATTGCAGATTCGAATATAGAATCAAGTATGAAGAGAGAGAATATCCAAGTAAGCAAGAAAATTGCACGAAACCCTGAAATAAGCATTCCAACTATATTTGATCAAAACTTATTCAATTCCATCTTATTCCTTAGGGTTTCTATTCCAATTTTTAGGGTTTCCTTGGAAATTAGGGTTTTGCCTTCATTCTTAGTTATCATGAACCCTAATTCATCAAATCCACTTAAAATCTTTAAATTCTCTCCTTTTAATATTCCTAATAGTTTTAGGATCATTATTTAGCAATTTACTTCCTTAATTCAAAATAACATAGTTTCCTTTCTCTTTTACCCTAAATTAGGGTTCCCTTATACATTACTTTCCATTTATGGACATAAACCTAATTTAACCAATTTTGTATTCAAAATGGATAGAAACTCCATCATAAGCATCAATAGGTTATTACCTTTCTAATAAACCCATTATCTTTCAAAGATACATCTTTTATACACCATTAGGGTTTCTAATTACATTTCAATACATACTTCTACCAAATTAAGGTACTTTTGTAAAATGAAATAGAATCAGGTTCTTAAATAATTTTTATCAGGTTCCTTGCGTTCTTCTACCCAACTTTCATATATAGAGTTTCTTCATAGGATAATCCTAGCGTTCTATATTAATTTTGCAAGGAAAACTATTTTCTATAATTTTGGTCAGAGAGGAAATTACCTAGATCGTAGGATCGGTACGCCACGGTCCACTGGTCGATCCGAAACTCTACAAGAACTGGCTCCACTCACGCGCAGTCATTGGCGCATGAACGTCAGATGCTCCTGGGTTCACGATGGACCCCTGATCCAAGGACTCATGTCGTTGCGCTCCACTCAGCGAGCTAAGTCACACACTTCCTCCTGAGATCATTAGATCTCATCTCGGCCCACCGTGCTCCACGATATGATGACACCTGCTCATCATCTCCTTCTTCTTTCTAATTACAACGTGCGGCGGCACCGCGGCTGGAGCTCGTCGGAGCAAGGGCAATCGCGAGAGGGAGAGGTTGCTAGGGTCTAGGGATCTTCCGCCAAGGTTCGTGAGGGTGAGAGAAACCTCATGAGGGACTATTTATAGGCTAGGAGGGTCTCTTCTAGGGTTTCTGATCCCGCCATCAAATCTTGCTTCAGCCCAATTGGGTGTTTGGCCTAGAATCTTCCAATGATCACTAAACCAGGGTTGCGGTGGTTTGGGATCCCCTCTTGATCTCAATGGAAGTGTTTCCAAGATTGCACATCCATCAGATAACGAGAAAAAGGATGGAGAAAATCCTCCTGTAAATCGCGCGACAGTCCTCGTCCCATTGGGACTTTGATGATGAGCAAGATCGGTTGGATTAAGATCCAACGGCCACAATCATTCACACTCAAACAAAAAGGGAAAGATTTCCCAAATTGCAAGGAAAATCCTATTTTGAGGATAATCTTGAAAAATCGATAACTCTCAACTCTTAACCCCTTTTTGCTTCAAATTTTAAGGGAAACTCTTTTATGTTTTCATCTCTCATCCTGCAAAAATTGAGATCATTATCTTAATTAAATGGTCCATTTTCTTTTATTGCAAGAAAACACCCTTTTACTCATATTTTCCATATATTCTTTATTTCCCTTTCTATTATACAATTATCCTGAGTTCCTTGAACCCCAAGGAACCTTTATAACTCGAAATTATATTTTTAGGAAAATGTCTTTTAGCCTTTTAATCATCCTTTATTCATTTCCCTATATTTCCCATCATCCGATTGAATTCCTTTTTCCTTTCTTTTTCTTTTTCTTTCAATTGGGCTTAATGGCCAATAAGGCGCATTAAGAAAGCATGCAAAGCTATCATACACTAAATTCATCTGAATCAAACCATGAAAGCAAACATTGATCTTATTTATCTTTTAAAGGAGATTCACAAATCGCATTACATGTTTTGGAAAATGAGGTTATAACATCCTCCCCTCCTTATAGGAAAGTTTCCCTCAAAATTCGACAATCAAGAAAACAAATCAGGATATGGTTTTTCCATGTCCGTCTTCAGCTCCCATGTGGTTTCATCTTCTCCATGGTGCTTCCAAAGAACCTTTACCATCTCTATATTCTTATTTCTGAGCTCTTTTACCTTGGTATCTAGAATCCACAAAGGCAACTCAGGATAAGACAGTTTTCCTTGAAGCTCAATAGGTTCAATGCTCAGCACATGACTTGGATCTTGCACATATCGCTTCAGATTGGACATGTGAAACACATCATGCATCATACTATATTGAGGAGGTAACGCCAAATGAAATACGGCCTCACCAATCCATTCTAACACTTCAAACGGACCCACGTATTGGGGACTCAATTTTCCTCTGTTCTTAGTTATAGCTCGGAGCGGTCGGATTTTCAGAAAAACATGTTCTCCCATAGCAAAATGCACATCAGTCTGCTTCACATCAGCATACGACTTTTGTCGGTCCTAGGCTCTCTTTAGTCTTTTCCTGATCAAAGCGACTTTATCAGCATACACTTGGAGTTCATCTGACCTCAATAAGGTCCTTTCACCAACATCATCCCAGTGAAGTGGTGACTGACACAGTCTCCCATACATAGCTTCATATGGAGGCATCCCGATACTATCTTGGTAACTATTGTTGTTGGCAAACTCAGCTAAAGGTAGGTATTGCTCCCATGATCCACCGCAATCGAGCACACAAGCTCTCAGCAGATCTTCTAAGGTCTGAATCGTCCTTTCTAACTGACCATCTGTCTGGGGTGATAAGCGGTACTGAACTTTAACCTTGTACCTAGTTCCTCTTGCACCTGCTTCCACAACTTGGAAGTAAACTTTGGGTCTCTGTCCAAGATGATGGAACCAGGTACGCCATGCAAGCTCACTATCTCTCTGATATACAGCTCAGCTAAGTCCGACACTTTGGCAGTGGTTTTCAGGGCAAGGAAGTGTGCTGACTTGGTAAGGTGATCTACCACAACCCATATCGCATCATGACCTCTCTTGGTCTGGGGTAGACCCACCACGAAATCCATGGTGATCTGCTCCCATTTCCACTCTAGAATCTCTATAGACTGTAAGAGTCTGTCGGGTCGTTGCTGTTCAGCCTTCACCATTTGGCACGTAAGACAACTGGCTACATAAGCTGCAATGTCTCTCTTCATTCCTGGCCACTAGAAAAACCTCTGCATGTCCTTAAACATCTTAGTAGTTCTTGGGTGTACCGTGTACTTAGAACCATGAGCCTCTTGTAGGATATGTTCCTTTAACAATGAATCTTCAGGAACCCATACACGATTCTCAAATCAGATTCCTCCGTGTATTCCCAATGAAAGACGGGTCTGAGGCTTCTGCATCAAGCCTTTCATCTTGTCAAGTCCTCCACTGGCCAACTATGCTGCGACAATCTCACTCAATAACTTAGACTGTATTTGGATATTAGCCAATCAAACTCGATCATCTAACAGTTGAGGTGACCATTCCACCAACTCTTCTAAACTCTTCCACTGCCTGAACAACATAGCTGCACACCTTAACTATTTCTGACTCAAAGCATCAACTATGACATTCGCCTTCCCTGGATGATAGGCGATGGTGAAGTCGTAATCCTTCATGTACTCCATCCATCGTCGTTGCCGTAGGTTCAAGTCTTTTTGCATCAGTAGATACTTTAGGCTCTTATGGTCGGTGAAGATCTCAAAAGTGGCACCATACAGGTAATGCCGCCAAATCTTCAAGGCATGGATGATAGCGGCTAACTCCAGGTCGTGGGTCGGGTAATTCACCTCGTTGCGCTTGAGTTGTCGGGAGGCATATGCAACCACATGCTGATTCTGTTCCAACACACAGCCAAGTCCCATCTTTGATGCATCGGTGAAAATCATGAAACCCTCATTGCCTGATGGTAGAGTCAACACTGGTGCAGTGGTCAGTTTCTCTTTCAGCTCCTAAAAACGAGCTTCACAAACATCGGACCATACGAACTTCACATCCTTCCGGGTCAACATGGTCAAAGGCAAGGCAGTCTTTGAGAAATCCGCAATGAAACGTCGATAGTATCCTGCTAACCCCAAGAAGCTTCTGATCTCGGAGGGGTTCTTTGGTGCAGGCCAGTCTCGTACTGCCGACACTTTAGCTGGATCTACATCGATCATTCCTCATGAGATTATGTGTCCAAGGAACATGACTCGGTCTATCCAAAACTCATATTTAGAGAACTTCCCATAGAACTTCTGCTTTCTTAAGATATCAAGGACTTTTCATAGGTGGTCTCGGTGTTGGTCTACGTCATTCGAATAAACCAGTATGTCATCTATGAACACTATGACAAATGAGTCAAGGAAGGGTTGAAACACACTGTTCATAAGGTTCATGAACACACTAGGTGCATTGGATAACCCAAAAGGCATAACCACAAACTCATAGTAGCCATAACGGGTTCTAAAAGCTGTTTTCAAGATGTCCTCACTCTTAACCCTCAACTGGTGGTAACCCAATCTCAAGTCGATCTTGGAAAAGACTCGAGCCAACTTCAACTGGTCAAACAAGTCATCTATCTGGGGTAAAGGGTATTTGTTCTTAATGGTAGCCTGGTTGATCATCTGGTAGTTTATGCACATTCAGAGCGAACCATCCTTTTTCTTTACAAAAAGAACCGGCACTCCCCATGGTGATGTGCTAGGGCAGATAAAACCCTTATCCAACAATTCCTACAATTGCTTCTGTAGCTCAAGCAACTCGGCAGGAGCCATCCTATAAGGTACTCGAGAAATAGGGTTTGTACCAGGGGCTAGCTCTATGGAGAAATCCACCTCTCTTTTAGGAGGAATCCCAGGTAGATCATCTGGGAAAATATCTGCATAGCCCATAACTACCTCTATTTCTTGTAAGGGTTGCACCTTGGGTTCTGGCTCGGTGACTACTGCTAGGAAAGCTCGACACCCTTTACTCATCATCCGCTCTGCTTTCATGGCTGACACATATGGGCTGGTAGTGGCATCCTTCCTACCCCTAATGACAAAAGGTGGTTGACCTGGTCTCTTGATAATCACTTTCTTCTCTCTACAGTCGATATTGGCCCTATACGTATAAAGCCAATCCATGCCAATGATTACATCAAAATCATTCATGTCAAGAAGGATAAAGTCTGTAGGAAAATCATGATCTCGATATTTCACAGATACCACCGGGGTTTTCAAAAGGGAGGTAAAGATTCGACCACTCGGCGCTGTAACATCTAAGACATACCCTAAATCCTTGATATCCAAACATAGCACGGTTGCAAGATTTCTCGAAATGAAAGTATTAGTAGATCCAGAGTCAAACAAAGCTTTCACATTATATCCCATAACTTCAAGCATGCCTACATTATTGTTCACCATGCATTAGACCATTACATGCTTAACTTTAAAACATAAAAGAAAACTCTAAGGGTTGTTACCTTCGATCAACCGATTGGCATTTGCTTGAGCTTCCTCATTATCAATGGCCAACACCCGAGCTTGTCTTCTTTCTCCAGCAGGTGGGGCTGCAGCTATAGGTGGTGCTGCCACAAGTGGGGCTGCTACTGGTGGGGCTGCTACCTGTCCTGGTCCTCTTGGATTTGGCAGAGGAAAAATAGCTTGGAGGTGCCCTTCTTGGTGGCATCGTTAGCATACCTTCTTCTTGTTGCGGCACTCACCGGTATGCCACCTCCCGCAGGTGCGGCATCGAGGTCGGTTGTTCTCTTGACGGGGTTTCCCTTTTCATCCATGTCTTCCTTTATCATGATGACGCCCTGGACCTTTCTTGTGGTTGCTCTTCGGACCTTGAGTTCCATCAGTGAAACCCAAATACCCCTTGGGTGGAACCTGGGCAGGCATCACAGTCCTCTCCATGTCTAAAGCAGTGTTGTAAGCCTCGGTGAAGGTTTTGGGTTTACTTGCCATCACATGGGGCTTGATGGCAGGGTGAAGACATTCCACGAAGTGGTCCACCCTCCTCTCTTCATCCAACATGTGTCCAAAGCGTTCCAGGAGGCGGAACCTACAACCAAAGTCCGCAACTGAAGAGCTTCCTTGAGTCATACTAGTGAACTCTCTTTCTTTCTCCTTCTTTGCTGAGACGGGGAGGAATCTGGCGGTGAATATGGTCTTGAAGTCAGTCCATGCCATTGGTTCCTCACTTAGGTCTCTTCCCGTGATATGGTTCTCCCACCATATCTTGGCTGCTCCTTCCAAAAAGTGAGTAGAAAACAGAACCTTCTTATTCGGCTACACCTCGAGCATACGGAACCCATTCTCGACTGCAAGCAGCCAAGCTTTGGCCTTGTCGACCACTTCAGACTTGTCTTCTCCCCAGAACTTCTCGACGTTCAGCTTGACGAAATCTAGGATGGTGGCTCCCAGTCGAGGATGAACTGGAATTGGCTCACCATTCTCGTCCCTAGCTATGTCCCTAAGGGCCAGGGCACGAATAGCCTCAGTGAGTTGCTTTTGCTGCTCCATCCAAACTGCATCTGTTGTGTGAACCACCAGAGCTGGTTCTTGACCACCAGGTTGGTCCTCCTCCATTTGGGCTTCCTCTTCATGCACCTGGTACTCCTCATATTCTGGTCTTTCTGATTGCTTTAGGTTAATGTCGGGCATTGGTTCAGGGTTGGGGGCCTCGTGTACAGCTTCTTTAGGCCTCTTTTTTTCTTAGAAGTCTCTCCACCATGATTCTGCTTCCTCTTCTCAGAAGACCCATTCTCTTTACGGGGTGGCCCACCTCTACGGGTGGAGAAAGGGATTGCCACCACCTTTGTACGAGCCATCTACATAAGCATAACAAACAGACCTTTAGTTTATCATTAAACTAATTATACTTATGTCAGTGATATCTCATTTCGTATCTTTTATTAATTTGATGGAGGATTCCTTAATCCTTAACTTACTTGCCCATACCACATGAGGGTGAGGAAGAGAGAGAAAACCCTAACTCTTAAAGTCCTTAATAGAATTTGTGATGAGAAGGGATGAATAAGATGAGGAAGTCCTAAAGGTGTCTTATTTCGATTCAAATCCTAAGACATCGGCCAGACAGTCACACATTCTGGGAGTCCTCATATTCCGACTAGCGGAGCAGAGGAAAATTTTTCCAGCCCCCGGAAGTGATCCTTTTCTAGACACCTCAGTCTTTCGGAAAATCCTCTAATAACTCCCTTGGGTTCTACAGAGTTTGTAAAATTTAATAATTATTAACAATTAAGTGGAGAACCTTGGCTCTGATACCAAATGTAATGACCCTGCCCTCCGGTAACCCCCAATTAAGGGAGACCGAGAGGTCAGTGCCGTTATCCAATTTTCGGATCAAGGTTCAGCAATTAATTGGTAACAATTAATAACTTCTACTAGACTATATGGAAAAGATGTAATAAATAAAATTTCTACATACCTTTGAAAATTTTGGATTTCTAACTTCTATCCAAAACTGGGACTAACTAACTAATCCTCCTTGGACTTTAATTCCGGTATTTCACAATATGACGTTTTAGTGTTTGTCCTTTTTGTTTTGTACCTAAAATGCCGACAAACAAAACGTCGGTCAGCCGAAGCTGGTATGTGGGGGAAACAAATAATGTGCAGTTATGTTAACAATGTAATCATTCAATTATTCTTTAAACAACCAAGATTACATTTTAAGCCATACTACTCAATCCTTACCTATCCCCTAACCCTGTGTTGTCCTTGCATGCTACCTCTCTTTAGGTAGTTCCTTACCCCCATGGTCCTACCTTACAGGTAGCCAATACATAGGGTAATAGAGTCACATGGCACTACCCAGAAGAAGCCCAATATCTAACTCAAAGTGACTTGATGGACCTACCCCATTGGTAGCCATGTACTAAGTCCTTCGATGACCTGATGGACCTACCTCATATGTAGCCATGTACTAGGTCAACTAATTAGCCACAGAGGGGACCAGGATCTGAGCTAGTAGGCACATATCTTAGGTGATAGTCATATCCACATTATAGTTTGCATGAATTAAAATCATCCAACAATTAATTCATGTCATCGATGAAAACTTCGGTAAACCTCAGAAAACATAACTCAATATATTCATAAGCGTAACCACATACCTCTTATTGTAGATTTGAATACAGAATCAAGTATGAAGAGAGAATATCCAAGTAAGCAAGAAAATTGCACAGAAACCCTGAAATAAACATTCCAACTATATTTTATCAAAACTTATTCAATTCCATCTTATTCCTTAGGGTTTCTATTCCAATTTTTAGGGTTTCCTGGGAAATTAGGGTTTTGCCTTCATTCTTAGTTATCATGAACCCTAATTCATCAAATCCACTTAAAATCTTTAAATTCTCTCCTTTTAATATTCCTAATAGTTTTAGGATCATTATTTAGCAATTTACTTCCTTAATTCAAAATAACATAGTTTCCTTTCTCTTTTACACTAAATTAGGGTTCCCTTATACATTACTTTCCATTTATGGACATAAACCCTAATTTAACCAATTTTGTATTCAAAATGGATAGAAACTCCATCATAAGCATCAACAGGTTATTACCTTTTTAATTAACCCATTATCTTTCAAAGATACATCTTTTATACACCATTAGGGTTTCTAATTACTTTTCAATACATACTTCTACCAAATTAAGGTACTTTTGTAAAACAAAATAGAATCAGTTTCTTAAATCATTTTTATCAAGTTCCTTGCATTTTTATACCCAACTTTCATATATAGAGCTTCTTCATTGGATAATCTTAGCGTTCTCTATTAATTTTGCAAGAAAAATTATTTTCTGTAATTTCGGTCAGAGAGGAAATTACCTAGATCGTAGGATCGGTGCGCTGCGGTCCACTGGTCAATCCGACGCTCTATAAGAACTGGCTCCACTCGCACGCAGTCATTGGAACTTGATCTTTGGATGCTCCTGGGTTCACGATGGACCCCTGATCCAACGACTCACGTCGTTGTGTTCCACTCAGCGAGTTAAGTCGTGCACTTCCTCCTAAGATCGTTAGATCTCATCTCAGCCCACCGTGCTCCATAGTCCGACGACACCTGCTCGTCGTCTCCTTCTTCTTTCTAATTAGAATGTGTGGCGGCACCGCGGCTGGAGCTTGTCGGAGTAAGGGAAATCGCAAGAGGGAGAGGTTGCTAGGGTCTAGGGATCTGCCGCCAAGGTTCGTGAGGGTGAGAGAAACCTCATGAGGGACAATTTATAGGCTAGGAGGGTCTCTTCTAGGGTTTCTGATCCTGCCATAAAAGCTTGCTTCAGCCCAATTGGGTGTTTGGCCTAGAAGCTTCCAATGATAACTAAACCAGGGTTGCGGTGGTTCGGGATCCCCTCCTGATCTCAATGGAAGTGTTTCCAAGATTGCACATCCATCAGATAACGAGAAAAAGGATGGAGAAAATCCTCTTATAAACCACACCACAGTCCTCATCCAATTGGGACTTTGATGATGAGCCAGATCGGTTGGATTAAGATCCAACGGCCACAATCATTCACGCTCAAACAAAAAGGGAAAGATTTCCCAAATTGCAAGGAAAATCCTATTTTGAGGATAATCTTGAAAAATCGATAACTTTCAACTCTTAATCCCTTTTTGCCTCAAATTTTAAGGGAAAATCTTTTATGTTTTTATCTCTCATCCTGAAAAAATTGAGATCATTATCTTAATTAAACGGTCCGTTTTCTTTGATTGCAAGAAAACACCCTTTTACTCATATTTTCCATATATTCTTTATTTCCCTAGCTATTATACAATTATCCTGAGTTCCTTGAACCCCAAGGAACCTTTATAACTCGAAATTATATTTTTAGGAAAATGTCTTTTAGCCTTTTAATCATCCTTTGTTCATTTTCCTATATTTCCCATCATCCTATTGAATTCCTTTTTCCTTTCTTTTTCTTTTTCTTTTTCTTTCAATTGGGCTTAATGGCCAATAAGGCCCATCAAGAAAGCATGCAAAGCTATCATACACTAAATTCATCTGAATCAAACCATGAAAGCAAACATTGATCTTATTTATCTTTTAAAGGAGATTCACAAATCTCATTAAATGTTTTGGAAAATGAGGTTATAACAGAGATTCATGGTTGATTAACTCTAAGTGCAAGGGGAGTCTGTTGGAAAGGTATGCCTAGAGAGCCAATAATGTGATGATTGACATGGTATAAACCATAGAGGATTTTGTTAATACTCATAAAGGCAAGCTTCCAATTCTTTATGTTTCACTCAGTTATAAGATAATGAGAAAATATCATGAATGTCTATAGAATGACAATATTCAATGATGCATGTATGCAAGTACGTGACTTGGAGGATGAGATCATATGAATGCTAAGAGTATGTACATTCTTGTTGTGTCCCTAGTCAGTTGTTACCGTGGAAGGTAGATAGACACCAGTAACACTAAAAACTAGAGTGTGGGTTGGTTGATGACATAATCGCATTAGTCGTGATATGGAAATATCAAAACAAGCACACAGATACATATTAGAGAACAGTATATCGAACAGACCTGCCTTGAGAGTGACACATGGAAACCATCATTGGTAGTCATAGTCAGCTCTCGTAGTGAAAGTGGTAATTGTGATTCTAAGACCTAAAATCACTACACTTGTCACATCTCATTGGGTACGCTTTGACATCATCAAACACAGTCTTGAAACATGGGTTGTCATAAAGATGATGATTGGGTGATTTTGAAACATGGGGATTGACTGCAAGTGATAGATATGGTATTTGTCCCTCCAAGTGGAGTATAATATCATGGACACTTGACAAGTGAGATTGAGAAATGCATGTGCATGCACATGTTAACCGATATGTGATAATGAGGTCACATTGTCTCAGACAGTCTGCTCTTGGTTCAACAAACATGGATTGAACATCGAGAGGATGATGATTCCATTATCGAGTTCATCATGGATATGAGAGGAAAAATAATTATACAATCACTGCAACATATTGCATAGATTGTAGGTTGAAGTTGTTTTTCAATTTTCCATTCACTTGGGTAGCATTGATGTGTAACTAGGCACCACTCTTTATTTGTGATGTAATAATTTAGTTATGGACATTCACTTCACATGTGATATGGGACCTATAGGGTAACACACATAGGAACTCATTTAGAAGAGGAGTTTAATCTTGAATGATGATTGGACTGATTATAAAGTGTTTAGATATTTAGTTCACGCAATAGATTAGCCAATTGGACTGCCACACGACCATCTCACATGGTGAGACAGTCATTTGGGCAGCCATATAAGCATCTCTAGTGTTGAGATAGTTGTTTGGGTTGTCAGGATGATCAGAGATCTAATTGGCTATGTTCAACCCAAACCAAGGTGTGAACCGACCAGTTCTTTCTAATAAACTGATCAGCTCAACTCCAATCACTAGACAATCATCTAGGTGAGTGAGACGGGTGTCTCGCATGAGTGAGACTGCTCAGTTGGGGATGAACGAATGTTCTAGAAGTTTCCCAAACTCGTTTGGACTGCACAATGCTTGTAGTGTAAGGAATTAATGTTTAACATTAATTGGAATCAAATTGCCAATTTTTTATGCCATTAGGAAACTGCCAAATGGTCATTTCACAGTGTGAGACAACCACCTCGTGTGACCAGATGACTATTTGGGTCACCAGATGACCATTTTGTGGTTCACATTTTGCAAAATTTTAAGAGCTTCCTATCCCTTTCACTCCTTCATAGATCTCAAACATATCAGGAACCCTAACCCTAACCCTACCTATAAATAGAGGGGTATTGGGGGCTTCTTAGACAACAACAACAACAACATCAACTGAGAATCAGTTTCTATGACAATTGTTGTCCTCTCTGGTTGTGGTAATGGAGAGAACCCAAGCAAGTCCTACCCGACTAGGGAGGGATATCTATGAAAGAGAACAACTAAGGATCATTGTTGTGGGAGAGCAAGGTGGTGACTAGTACACCAATGGGAGGGAAATATCATTCCTTCCTATTCTAGTTGAACGACATGAGTTTTAGTTTGTCGGTGTAGACTACTTTAGAGGAAGGAGTCCTTTGGATACTTCTAGGAGAGAAAATTCAACCTACAGTCCATGGCTAGACCACATGAGTTGTTGCAGAAGTTGTCCTGTTCGATGTTCGTGATGAAGGCCAGGAGTTTCATAGCAACCGTCCAAGAGAAGCATGTAGATAGTTGCATTGAAGTGAGTTGTTATCACTGGACTTGCTCCAAGACCAGATATAACTCATTAAACCATCCTTCCTATTTCATAGTATTTGTCACAGTCTTGATGTCATGGGAATACAAACAGATAATTTTTTTATTTCTGCTACTATATTATGTGCCTATATGTTGCAACAAAAAGTCTATACAAATAATCTTAAAATTGATACAACTAAATTAGTTTTGAGAAACTAGTGATGTTAGATATATAATTTTAAACTTATAATGTTGAATTATATACAAAAAATACTAAAAAACATCAAACAATAAGTAATTTCCACATTTATATATGTTTTTGTACATGCATCTTACTCAGTTGTGACCATTTTAGTGTTGGTATTGTACTATAAGCAATGAAAGATAAATAAATACACCAACATACCAACTCTTTGGAGAGATTCCAAAAATTCCTATAAACCAAGTTTGGAAGTGCATATTCCCTTATAGGAGACTTGGGAGCCTTCTCTTTTAGAGTTTGTTTTAGATTTTTAATGTAAAAAAATATCACCACTAGTTAGAGTAAGACTATAAGGCAATAAAACAAATATTGTGTGATGAAGAGAATTTTTCTCTATACTCTTTATATTCACTTCCTCGCACATAATTTACCCAATTACACTCAATGATGTTTCTTAGGAATCATTAGAAGATTTCAAATTATATGTTTCTCCATTTTTTATTTGTGGTTGAAGAAATATCATTTTAACCCAATTAAACAATGAATATAATGTACATATGAACACATTTGATTTTCTTATACCGTTCCAAATAACCAACTAGATCTCAATCTTTTTTCTTTTAGAAGATGAGAAAATTTTAAATCAATCAAACATACTATTTGTGAGATGTGAATTTTGTAATATTATTACATTTTAGCTAATTTCCATCATTTTCCTAGCATCTTTTCAATGGCATATATTTGCTTGCATATGGGCTTGGACAATGGGAGGCCTCATATCAAGAGGTCATAGGTCACTGCTTGATCCAGCAGTCATGAAGTCATCAACCTCCCCTATGGCTTAGGAGCATAAGCTTGTGATGGCCAGCCATGGAAAGTTGGATATTGCCACACTTGTCATCCCCACCCTCTCCTTTGACCCTCATATTCTTCGCAACTTTTCTATTTTCTATTCCCCCTTATCCTAATCCAAATTGCAGCCAAAAGCATAATCTCCTTCCTCAACTTCTTCCTTCTTAGTAGTTGTTCCTCCGTGAGATGGATTTTTGTGGATACATTGGCCTCTTAAAAAAACCAAGAGCCTTTCTCATCAAATAATTTCTATTCCCTAAGAATCTGATAACATCCAATTTTTTGGGCGTTTCATTCTTAATTTACTCCTGATTTCCCCTTAGTATGCAAAGTTATCTTGACATTTCACAATTTTACACATAAATACCTTTTATGCTTTGTCTTAAAGGTAACTATGAGATTTTTTGTTGGTACCCTAAGAACTAAAGGAGTCCATCATGGAGCAAGGCATCCATCATTTTGCTCAACCAATCCATACCACGATAAAGATATGGAACATTTAAAGGTCACATCTGAAGGGGATGAGTCGCTGACCTATGGTTCACATCTGAAGGTCGACCCATGAGACCACTAAGTGTTGAAATTTGATGGACTCCTTGGACATGACCTTAGAATCAGTGCAACTATAGGATGTCCAGATTTGATGGCTTCCCCGGATAACCATGCTATAAACATCACCATCGATCTTCCAGGGTAATGGTCCATCAAATTACCACTGCTCAAACCGATGGGCTCTCTGGCTCATCAACTGATGTCAGCTCTCATCCATCAACTGGTGGCCACTCTGATTCATCAACCAACAGATTGGAATTACCATTGAAAACCTCTAGACCCAGCTTAAAGACTTGAAGTCTTGACTAAATGGTCATTCCTAGGCTGTTAAGCATGCACCCCAAAGAACGTGCATATATATGTAATGCAAAAAAAGGACAAGGAGATGAAGTTTTGAAAAGGACGCATGGGGCTCTATTGAGGGGATGCACGGAGGATGCCCAAAGGCTAGCAAAGTTCATCCTCACCATCGACCATCTTCTAGACCTTTTGTTCGTAGGATGAGAGTTTGACTTTTAAACCAGTTATCCGATTCACCACCCTCTTACCTTGCTCGAGTTCATCATCAACAGAAGGAGAATGACGAGAAGGAGTTCCACACACACCATGCTAGCACCAGACTTAGAGCACAGGACCATAAACCTTGACTATTCTCAATCATTTTTGGTATATATCTTCTCCTCCTTCCTCTACATCTATCTTCTTGTTTGCATTTCCTCCATTCCATCTCGACAATACCTTATGCCTCTCCCTGTTTGTAATTCTATAGTGTTGTTCATCAACATGAGTTGCTAAACATAATTCTTGGGATGGGAGTAGACACTAGGGCTCTCCTAACATGAAAATACTTACATCTATATGAATATATGTTCTTAGCAATGATTATCTTCACATTCTTGGTCTTAATGCTTCAGTTGTATGATTAGCTACCATCTTGTGATGTTTGATTGTTAATACCTTGAAAGAGTAGTGCTAACCTTATATAAGATCTATGAAGTTGCATGAATGTATGAGAATGTTGGAATGCTTAAGTTAATAATCATACGGTTATTTTGTGATTTTTTTTTCCATTTTGAGAGAGAGACAACCTTAATATCTAGATCTATCCTAAGCTCGAGATAGGAGGGAATATGCATATATGATGATTGATTGTAATCTTTTTAAGAGTATTGCATGTTGGTGAGAGACCTTAGATGGTGAATCTCAATTCAAGTTCCCATCCATACTTGATATATCACTATTTTCTTTTACTTGTTCTCTTATTTTACTTCTTGTTTTATTTTACTTCACTTGTTTGATTAAAGAAACACCATTCCCAAAGGAACACATAAATCTTACCTCACTCTTTGGTCGGTGTAACCAAGCCAATATTCTATGCTCTAAAAACATACCACTCCTTGTCCTTGTGGATCGACCTCGATCTACTACATGAGACACCATATAATAGTTGTGGGGATCTGAGTGTCAGGTTATAAATTTAAGAGTCCAACTATCTAAATCCACTCCTTTTTCTAGACATGTGATTTTGGGCAGTCAGGAGCCTCTGGAGGAAGTTCATCAAATCACTTATGAGGACCACCATAATGGTTTAGCACAACCTTTCAGGCCTGACCCAATGGGGAAGATAACTTCCCAACTTTTTATTGGGTCATCTATCAAAAAGGACTAGAGATCTATGGCTCCTGCTCTACTTGTTTCCATCTCTCTCCCATGAACTTTTTTAGTGGTGTAGTTGTATGTGGAGCATGTGGTCACCATTGGTTCATCATGGAACCACCATTTAATGCCCCACTATTTTTCTACAAGAAAAGTTAAATCTGACTCTGACACAAAAAAATCAAGAAAAGAGTAAAATCTTGAATAAATGATAGTAAACTAACACATTGGCCTAAAATAGAAGTATTGCATACCATTTTGATCAAAAAATGGGAACATACATCCCATTAAAAATGATTTCAAAGGTTGAATCTCTATGGAATTTCATGAATATCTATTAAAAATGCATACTTTTGAACTTTTTGAGATGTGAAATACCTATTATTCCTTACATGATCACTATGCCTCAAAACTATTTTATAAGTATTGATTAGTGAATTTTTATTCACTATGAACCAAGTTCGGACCTGGATCAATATTGAAGACTAGGTATGATCTTATAACATGAAATGCGTATTATTATGGGCCTTTTATGCTAGATCTTCAATATAGTGCAAATCTTGAATCCATGATGGATAAAATCTATGATGCAACTCTAGAGAAGTAACATATGCCATATAGTGAACCTATCTTTGAACAACACCATTATTGTTTGCAATGATATTTATGTAACATGTAATGTATCATACATGAAATTTTATGATTATCTCCTTAATCTTATTCAAATATTTCTCTTATGATGTTTAAAACTATA
This sequence comes from Alisma plantago-aquatica, assembly GCA_963693085.1. Taxonomy (NCBI): domain Eukaryota; kingdom Viridiplantae; phylum Streptophyta; class Magnoliopsida; order Alismatales; family Alismataceae; genus Alisma; species Alisma plantago-aquatica. Next base: position 807,493,973 of record OY856414.1, on the reverse strand, counting down.
TTATGACCCTAGATCAGTATCTTCTTATAATTCATAAAAATCAAATCATGATTACTTTTCTACTCCATATATGAATTTGTGATATAAAATGTGACTTAAAAGGATATGTTGATAATAAAGTCATTAATCTTATCAATTCTTATGATTTTTCTATTAAGATCAAGTAAGCCTAATTTTGAAATTCCTTGAGCTTGTTGAGATGTTTCACCCAATCCCAAGAGTGATCTATGAGGTTAAATGAAATATGATGATGAACGTGCATGCACTACTTGGGTGAGATAAATGTTGTAAAAGAGATTACTTAATTAAATGAAACATCCAACCTTTTTAAAAATAATCATATGAATAGATAGATACTCATTGTACTCAAATCAAAATTTATATGTCAATATCACTTTATGTGACTCTCTATAAAAATTAGACAATTTTTTTATTTATTTCTCTTGGTCTAAGGTACACATTGACTCTAATTGACCTTCATAATGAAATTTATGCTTTTATTTTATATGTATGAGTCCTTATGCTTGTCTATATGCATATTTGTTTGACCTACATGTTTCTAAAAGCTAATATGTTTCATCCTACTTATATTACATTGACAAAGCTGCAAACATAATCATATATGTCCACCATACAACCCTTATTGTACCTACATGTATTATCGAGTTAAGTCCATGGGGCTCAATGTACCTACTTGCTTTTTTCCAAGAAATGGCACAACTGCTGATAAAGGGTTAGCTCTTAGAATTCATTCCTTGAGGTCCCTCACAAACTTGAAACCAAGTTAACCCTAGTCTTTTAGTCTAGTGATCCATCATGGACCATTCCTTTGAGAAGCTAGTCAAAGTCCTTATGATGATGATGTAAATTATAATGGAAATGAAGTAAAAATATATTATTCTATTAACAAGAATCTCTTTCTTTCTTTATTACCTCTATATAAGGTTTAGCTAAGAAAATGTGTTTCCTTAAATGTAAAAGCTTTACCATTCATTTGTGAAGTTAGTCAAAGGCCTTATGATGATGATGTATGTTATTATGGAAATGAAGTAAAAATATATTATTTTGTAACAAGAATGTCTTTGATGTTGTTTTCTTTGTTTCTTTCCTTTATATAAGTTTTACCTAAGAAAATATGTTTCTCTAAACCTAAAAGCTTTTGTACATGTACAAATTTGTTTGCAATTGATCATGTTCAATTTTGTGATTTTTGGAATAATTGATACCCTATGAAAATTACCAAGATAGTACTTCCTCTGTCATGATATATGTTGAGAACCTTGAAAATGTAATAACAAATGCAAGTTCTTGGGATTTATGTAATTACAGGGAGTAGTTCTTGTAACCTAATGTTTTATCTAGTTTCCTTTTGAATATGTATCTCCCGTCTTTTTACCTACGGGTTGTGTTGTCTAAATCTTATGGTTTATGATATAAATAAACATTTTATTCTTTTCTTATTCACACACATTGTGTGATTTGAGGCATTCTAGGTATAGATGCTTGGATCCTTTTTCCACTAACTTTCTAATCAGGGATAATTGAGATTTGGTAATACACAATTCCATGATATATGGTAGGAGATCGAAACACATAGCCCCTATGTATGTTTAAAACACAATTTCAATATCTCATGTGAACCTATGACAAATATAAGTTCATGGTGCTAAAACTTGAAGTGTTTGGACTTGGTTCTAAATGTAGACATTTTGACTATTGATCTCCATCTATTATCCTAGTACAAGGGTTGAGGTTCGTTTGCGTGCCTAGCTAGACGATGTAGATCGAAGACTAGATTAGGATTTTTCCTTATAAACTAGAGGGGATTTTAACATCTCATGTCTTCTTTACAGATTAATGAAGGCACCCAATAGATGATTTTTGTTAGTCTTCTTACTTATCTCACTTATGATCTCTAAATTATGGGTAGCCTATGAATGGAATAAACTAAAATTTGAATCACTTCAAAAAATTGACTAAAATGATAGTGGTTCCATGATATGATCTTGACTAAAAGCTTGATTATGGTAAATGAAAGTATCCTTGATTTATACACTCATATGCATTATTTACATCCTACAAATTCTATTTTCAAAAAATTTATATGTGGTTTCTATGTTTAAAATAACTACTAAGGATCTCTTATACAATGAAAAATAAGTGGAACTAGTGATTTAAGACTCAAGGTGAGAGGTTTCTATTTATTAAAATTCCACTATCTATTTTTATCAACCTAAAAAGTGGTGAAGCAAGAATTTACCTTGTTGTTATGGACAATGCTTCATACTTTTAGAGGTATGTCCTTGGACACTTACATCATGATGCAAGTAACTATTATAAAAGGAAATTTTATATTGATTGTTGCTCTGCTTGTAAAGCTTGATTTTAAAATAATTTGAGAGATATGAGATCTCAACCCTATACTAAGATGATATGACTACTAGAAACCCCTAATTGACTTCATGTTTTCCTAAGTGTATCCACGAAAGAAATAGAAATGAAATCATGGCATTGGATGTGTGAGAAACTTGAACCATGGTTTCACTACTATGAGAATTAATCTTTTTCCATGACACTTTGAAATACAAATAAATAATATCTACTTTACCTATTTACACATATAATGATCCAATTATATGGGTACTCCCATGTATTGCAATAATCTCAAAGGAAAAACTTCTACATTAGGGGTGTAGTCTAATTTATTACTCCCCGTACCTATGTCATATTCCTATTGGGAAATTATCTAAAAATTCTTTTCTTGATTATATGTCTATTTGAAAAGATAATTATTTCTTAGAATTTTGATCTCTCTAGCCTAAAAATTAGTAAGTCAAATCACGGAATGTTATTAAAATTGAAATCCCAAATCTTGTGTCGGTGACAATCTTGATCGTGATAATGTTGAATTATACACTTAGTTGTAATATCCCTATAAGGACCTAGGTTTAGAGCATTTATCAAACTTGAATACTTTAATAATTAAATTAATGTATTGCAAAATGTTGTTAGATTGTTGTTCATGGATGAACGATCACACCTATTGTCTAAGTGGTAATTAATACCCTATTTGATAGTGTTGAAACCATGATGTTTGGTGTCCAAATATCGACTCATGGAATTGATTTTATTAAATCTAACCTCAAGATTATTGCTTTTGATATGTATGGAACTCCAATGATTTCCTTATTTTGATTTTGATATCACCTCTATATACACATTTGATGGCTTTCATATCCTCAATATTGAAACTCATAATGATGATTATTTTGGCATATTGATATATGAATTCAGGATAAAATTATATGCGGACTATGTGTGGGACCGTCCATTGATTTTGATAGAAAAACATGATGTTAGAATGTAATGCTAGCCTGAAATTATTAAAAACATGAAATCTAAATCATAAATGTGAAAATACACTTAGGGCCTTTGTAGAGTCTCAATCCCTACTTTGGACTTGAATGTTAGACCTTACTCTTTAATAAAAAAATCTATATTCTTTTGACCTACGTGCAAGATGGTCTTTCGGATTTGGAATCTATGGGATAATCAATATAGCTACATTTTGAGATTGATTCTTGATGTTTTAATGCAAGATAATGTCGATATAGGTGGTGATGATACTAAAGATCAAGTACCAAGATGGTTAGGATATAACATATGAGGTTTCGATACGTTTAGAGGGTTTGTTTAAATTTTTAGGACAAAATTCCTTTTAAGGCTTGTAGGATGCGATTACGTGAATTTATCTTTCTCCATTGTATATCTGCTTCCTCACTAATAAGATGCTCAATTTTACCCAATCCTCTATCTACATCCCTTGGATGATTTTTTATCTCAAGTTGCTCAATTTTTTATGTATGGTTGATAAAATGTCATTTGACCCCAATTGTACTATGTTTAAGGCATATAATGTACATTTGAATGTTAGTAAATGTTTTAGACCATTCAACGTCATAATCTTGATCCCAATCTTTTTCTACAAGAAGAGTATAAAATTTGTGAACAAGCCAAAAAAATTAGATCAATCAGACGTAAAGGTTTTGACATGTGAATTTTGCAAGAATAATATCTTTTTTAACAAGTGTCCATCTTCTTCCTCACCTTTTTTTCCAAATTAGCTATATCCTATCTCTTGGTTCAACCAAAGGGAGTCCTCAAATCAAGAGGTAGTGAATTTCTCCTTGACGCAACATCCACAAAGTCGACACCCTTCCCTATGGCCTAGGAGCATGGGGCAGTGATTTGATGTCATGCCAGGCATATCATATCCACACATGCCATCCCCATCCTCTCTTTTGGCTATTATATTCTTCACAAGTTTTTCTTCTTTATTTCCCCCTTATCCTAATAGAAATCATGGCTGGTATCTCTATCTTTTTGCTCACCTTCTCCCTTCCTTGTTGTGGAGGCACCATGAGATGGGAATCCATGGATCTATTGCCTTGAGCCATCTTCGTGACAGTGGACCCTTCATCCACCATTGCAAGCTTAAGACAAGTATGATCGACCACTTTGTGTACCCTTGTGAGTTCCCTATAGGAAGTTTTCCCTACTTCGAGGACTATTGTCATGTCCTACAACAACCTTTGCAGCCTAACCTACTAGAGGAACTACTTTTGATTGATGATCGGGTCTTTGGTCAACAATGACTATAAATATGATTCCTTCTGATCTCCCAATTTCCCTTCATTGTCGAGAATTATTTTTGTGGAGTGGTTGGTCGTGGGTTGTGCAATCATCATGGGTCCATCAAGGACCCATCATCTGATGCCTACTCTTTCTTTGCATGACTAGAAATATGAAGCCTCCTTCTCTCCCTATATCCCTTCATTATTGAGACTTCTTTTTGTGGAGTGGTTGGTTGTGGATTATGCAGTCATCATGGGTCCATTAAGGACCCACCATCTTATGCTTCTCTATCTTTGCATGACAAGGGAATTGTCCCTCTCACATAGAAAATCAAGAAAAGAGCCATGTCTTGAATAAATGATTGTAAATCAATATCATAGGACAAAATCGAAGTATGATGTACCATTTTGATAAAAATGCAATATTTTCTTTAAAAATGGTTTGTGGACTAGAATATCGACAATTTTTTTTAATAACTTGAAAATGTGCATCTCTTTGAAATGATAAGTGGAAATGCCTAATCATGATCTAATAATGTTTCTAAACTATTTGTAACCGATAAATAAATTTTGATTCATTATGAACCAATTTTAGACCTTCATCACTCTTGAACACAAAGTATGACTGCATAATATGGAATGTGGATTATTATGTACTTTCTTATGCTAGATCTTAATACAAATGTTGAGTCCATCATGGATCAATTTAGCCTTTCACCTCTATATCAGTAACTTATGTCATCTAGTGAACTTAGTTTTGATCATGATCATTTTTGGATGCTAAAATGATTATGTAACATGTAATGTAGCATATATGGAATTAAATAACTAACACTTCAATCCTATGAAATCCTTTCCCTGATAATGCTCTAAAATATATTATGACTCTAGATCAAAAACATTATATGATTTGAAAAAAAGCCAAACCATTATCACTTTTTTACTCTACTGATGACTTTGTGACATAAACATGATTAAAATGGACATGCACATGATCATTCTTTTAATTTTATTAAATATTATGATATTCTGATCAATATCATGGAAACCTAATTCCGAAATCCCTAACTTTATTGAGATGTTTCACCCTAATCAAGAATGTCCTATGAGGTTATATGAAACAATATGCTGAGCTTACATGCACTATTTGAGGTGTTGAAATCAATGTTGAAAAGAAGAATACTTGGACTAGATGAGGCATCCAACCTTCACGAAAATGATATGAATAGATTGTGACTATTTTTCATCGAATCACACTTGTTTATATGTCAAGATAAATTTAAGAGACTCTTTTTTTAATGATCTATTCAAGTTTGTTGATCTAGTTAACTTGTTCCAAAGTGCACTTTAACTCTTATTGACCTTCATTAGGATATTGAAGCTCATGTTATATATGTATGATTCCCTATTCTTGGCCACATATATACTTGTTTGAGATGCATGTTCCTATGACCACACTATTGTTCGTCTTGCTTATATTACATTGAAAAAACTACAAACATAATTGTGTGTGTCATTGTACAACCCTTGTTGTACCTTCCTATACTCTTGGGGTAAGGGAACGAGCCACATGTACCTACTTGGTTTTCTAAAGAGAGGGGACATTCTTTGAAATAAGGTTACCTCATGGTATTTGTTCCTTGAGGTCCCTCACAAACTTGAAATAGGGTTAACCCTTGGCTTCTAGCCTTGTGGTTCCCCACTACCCTTCCTTTGAGAAGCTAGGCATTATGATGATATTGTATGGTGTAATGGAAATGTTCTTAGAATTTTCTTTTATATTAAAAAGTAATTTTTTGAAGTTGTTTTCTTCATTTCTTTCCTTAATATAAGTTATATCCAAGAAAATATGTTTCTCTAAACCCAAAAGGTAATATTTATAGCTTACATGTATGTTTGCATCGGTTGTATCTGATTTAATAATTTTACTTATAACTTATACCTATGAAAATTATCAAGATCATTATTCGTCTATCATATCGTATGGTTAGAAGTCTAGAAATTTAATTTATATATAAGTCCATGGGGTTTATGTATTAAAGGGTGAAGATCTTGTATTTCGTTTTTAACTAGTTTCCTTTTGAATATGTATGTCCTCTTTTTTACCTACGCCATATGTTGTATCAACCTTAAGATTAACAATATAAAGAATGATGTTGTTGTTGTTTTCTTCATGTATATGTTTTATAGTTTGAGTCATTCTAGGGACAGACCCTTTGGCCCTTCCTCTAATGACTTTCTAGTCATGGGAAATGGGATTTGGCTAATAAGTAGCTCCATGAAATGTTTCCCAAGTATAAATTTTACTTCACCTAACAGAACTAAATATTCGATCCATGAGAGGTGCTCACATATATTTTTTATTTTAATAACAAATATATGTAACAGAATACTACCCAATCCTTGATTGGTGTTATTTATGCTAATAGTATATAAAACAATGACCATAGGTATTCCATGAATTATATTTCTTGACAATGGGTATATATTATAGTTGACCACTATTATAAGAGTTGGGACTTCATTTGGAAGTTTATCCTATACCCATGTGTTCGTCAAAGTCTCACTACTAGTATGACGTAGTTGATTTATGGTAGATCAAATATTAAAAATGTTCATTAGGTAAAGTAATTGAACCTTGAAAACTAACCCTCCCTTATATATATTTAACATTCAAAGTTGTCTAAATGACATCATCTAAAGCATCTATTGGCTCAAATGTTGAGAGTCCTTTCATTTTAGAGTATGCATTGTTTTCCAATGCTTTCCTCTCTTTTTGTTGAATTTGAAGAAAAATCATTTAATGTATAGGAAGTTTTAGATTTTCCCAAAGTGGTAAGTTTTTCCTTTTTGTTTTTTGTAGACAATTTACAAAATTATTTTTCAATATTAAAGGTTCTTTGAGCTTGCATACAAGATTGTGATCCCTGTAAGGTCTTTCTTTAATTACTCTTTATTAACAGATCTCTCTGTTGTCGTCGCATATTGTGGACGATACAACCTTTCATGTCACACATCAAACTTACTCATATGATAGAAAGTCAATTTTTGTTCATAACATCAACAAACGAATTTTGATGGATTCATGACTATTTGTATGATATGCATCAACTGCTTTACTAAACTTTAGTAGGTATTTGATTTAGGTTGTTTGTAAACATTGATGTTGTTTCTCAGTTTCTTAAGTCTTGGAATTAATAGTTAAAACATAACATCTTTCTCTTCATGCACACAACTCCAGTGGTATACTAATATGACTATCATGTTGTGTTGAATTATTAAGGTTCCATATGGATTCATGTTGTTATTCAAACAAAATTCTTAGTATTCCTTGCATGTTATCTCAATTTAGAAATTAATGAATCCATATTCTTGTATTTTTTTAAATTTGATCGATGTTGTAGAAGACCATCATCTTTTATCTTTATATAAGAATGCATCCTATAATTTATTCAAAGACTTCATGAACTTATAAACATTGGAACTTGGGTATCATGGATAAACCCCACACCACCTTTGCAGGGAGCCTTTTGTTTAACTTATCCATCATTTTGTTCTTCTCATACCTTAAGGCCTCATATTTTTGACACTTTTGATTTTTTTTTACTCGTTGCATAAAAATTATATCGACTAGAATATTCATTTTAAATAACTTTACCTTCACTTGATAAGCTAAACATGGGATATTACTAGTATTTTAAATATGGTCCATTAGGAAACTCAATAGAGATGTGAGAGTTATATCACTCCAGTGAGTGCTTATTTTAACATTACACAGTATCATGAATTCAATGTGTCTAATGCATTTAGTTTTACAAGAACACAAAGGTTTTTAGCACCAGGCACCATGATACTGACTATAAAAGTTTCATCCTAATGTCTTAACCTTATCACTATTAGATTGGTCAAAATAAATGTGAATTCAGAATTAAACTTACATTAGTTCTTTTAGATCCAACTACAAATGTGAAGCATTTTAAATTCTTCAACAATGTTCACTTACAAATTTCTAACATAACATTCACATGGTAAATGAAACATGTTTACATGACATTCTTGTTATGAATTACAAGTTTATCAACTCATTTAGACCATACTTGATGGATAGTATGTTGTGATTTTTGAGGTACATGAAATTTTGACGTATATATTTCTAAAAGATGGTAAAAATATAGAATCATAAGTTATAACAAACTAGAGAATATGTTTATTAATAAACTTAAAATAATATTATATATGTGTGTTTATAACTATTACTAAAACCATTTATGAGCACTTAATATATATTGTTTGTTGGTGTATATTCATGTTTCCAAGGATTTTTTTCATCATTAACCCACAATTCTCTAAGCACACCAATATGTATACGTACCAAGAGAATATAATGAAGTGCCACTAAAATCATTGTGGAATCATAAACACACTGTAAACAAACCTCCCTAGTCTCGATAAGTGTTCAAAAATAGTCTCTCTAGGGGAAAGATAACACTAAATCATAGTGATCAAACCTCAATCCATATCTAGGTCACATATTAAAGTATCACCAAAAGAATTCTTTATAACTTGATGTCAGTAATACATCTAAAGTGTGTATTTAGATTTCCAAGGACATATCAACCAACTTTCTTTGAATTTATCTTTGTTCACTAATGTATGAAAGTGAACTTTTCAAACTATGTACCCAAAGAACATATGAGAAATAACTTGAGTATGTTCTTCAAATCTAAATACAAAATGTTAACACACTTCTAGTGTTACATCAAAAAGTAGTATGAGTGAGGGCCATCCAATACTATTTCCAATTATTACACCTCATATAGACGTGATTAAAATTGGATTAATAATTTAGAAATGATTATCGTGTTATTTATAATATGTAACAATATCCAGATATGAGATTTTTAAGCCCAAATTATGCTATGTAAACCTACCATTACGTCAATCAAATTATGAGAAACATAAACAAAATACTAAAATTATAACCCTAATCCTATTTACCTAAATGACATACATTATTATTAAGAGTAATTGATGATTAAACAAACTATTTAATTATCTCAATAGATATCATACTAATTATATCCACACTAATAGGTCATGCTCCTTATGCTGACATTCATAAAAAAACATAAATAAATTAATGGAATTCATGATACATTCATATATCATAGTACTACGTAGCATAATTTTTATATACAAGAACCATGAACCTACATGTATAGATGCACATGTACATATATATGATTTATTCTATAAAATAAGTCAATAATAATAAATTATCATTAAATACTAAAATTGTATGCTACAAAAGTTTATAATAAGGAATCATTCAAATAACGACCAACTAATAAGAATGAACCAATGTAAGGATTGATATCTAAATGGTGTGTAAAATCATATGAATAAGGATCAATTCAATCAATTATTCCCAATATTTTTCATGCACCCTAAAAATCCAAATGAGGTCATGTTTAGATTTGTATGCATTAGTACATTAATAGATCCTTGCATCCAAACAATCCATAGAGACTTTAACCATAGGCTTCAATGCATTTAAATTGTTAGCATAGGGTAAAATAATCAAATCATGATATGGTTATTCCAAACAAAGTTTAGCATGGATTTTGAATGCATGTATACAACTAAAATTCATGAAAACAAATTTGTGGTGATGTTGATTGTGAGGTAGGATATTGCAACGCTAATACTTTTCATTCATGGTAGTGGATGTTGAAGGAACCGAGGATGTTGTTTCTCCTAATTTCATAGTAGGAAATTTGTGATTGAGGTCACTTCCTTAGTGGGGACTACTTACCTGATGTTGTTGCTCTTTTATGGGAGTGACTTCAATGACAGAGAAGTGGCTATTGTTTTTGGGTCTAGTACTAGTTTTTCACACATAGGAATATTTTGGATTCATATATGAAGACTCATACAACAAGGAAGATGGGAGTTTGGGGAAGCCAGGGAGTTGTCTTCGGTTGGAGGATGTAAATCCCCAGATCTAGATAAAGAAAAAGATCTTGTAAAATATGGACGATAAGTAGGAACAAATATCTTTTTGTGATTTCTAGAAAACCAGTGCAATTTTTGTGGTAAACTACACAAGTGAACCATGTGTCTAGAATCCATCATGAGGCATCTTTCGAATGATATATTATTCCAGCATAACCTTCTTGTAAAAAAGACCGCTTATGTGAAAAAATAGGCATGCATCCATTGTAATTTTAGAATGTCATATTGAGAACTTATTGCTGGAAGGTTTTCTTATGATAGATATTAACACATCACTTTGGTTATTCAACTAAGCTCACACTTTGAACTTCATGTCCGGTTTGAATATAAATTTTTTCATCCATGACACTGGTATAAATATGAAAGGAAACATGAACAGTAGTGTCATAGAGAATGGAAATGTATGAAAAGTGTGAATGTCTTTTTCATCCTCTTTCTACATTATAAAAGAGACAAACCAAGCTTATGTTTTGGTGAAAATGTTTCATTTCATTATGGTACATATATTGTTGAAGTGTGGTATTTATTCTTATTATTCCCTCTCTATTGCTTTGATAACCAAGAATTTCAGCTTATAGAGAATCATGAGCAGTAAAGTAATGTAGTATGCATATCAAAAAAATCATAAAGCATACATGGATAAAATGATGATGTATTATTACTATATTAATTGACATGTTTTAATTGAGTCTAAGTGTTTTAATGAGAAATTATATTGTAAATAGAATGACATATTTTTCAAATCTCTTAGACAATGTTTCCAAGAAATGATATAGCAATTGTTGGTAAAAAGCAAGTGATTTACTGATGACATGACCATTTTAATGAAAGTAGATGACCATAATGTCAATGATATAATGCAAATTCTCATAATATTTCAAGATTTTATAGGACCTAGAATAAATTAAACAAATTTTCTCTTACATGCATAAAACCTAATAATTATGACCTCGCCCATTTGTAAAATATGATTAAATGTTAGGATGATTCTTTCCCTTTAACTTATATGGGGCTCATTACTACCCCCACCGCTCCAAAGCTTCACTTACACGTCTACAAATATATAATCTATAGAATGACCAAACAACTTGATTCTTAAAAGACTCATTGTCTTGGTCGAGTCAGCTCACTAGCCCTTATGAATACCTCCATGGCGAGTATATCATAATATTTCATCAGTAGCATCCCCTTTATGACCAAGAATGAATTTATTTTTACAAAATTAGAAGGAATGATCTTTTGGGGAAGTTCAAATGAGAATAGCCTTATAAACATGGCCGAGTAAATTCTACGGATACAAATAGGGTGGATGTGATATCACTACCTAATCCTACACTCTCATTCCATGTTCAATATAGTTCTTGAGAAGATCATTTGCAACCATGGTTAAAAAATATACTTGACTAAATTCAATAAAACTACTAAAATAGTTACCTTGGAATAAGATATTTTTAAAGTATTGCATACATTTCCATAAAGGTCAACACCTCATTGAAAACACTACAAAGACTCCACCAACAACCCCAACTCAAAGAAAATTTTGGTAGGACCCTTTGGACACCTCTCATCACTTAAATATGTATGACCCTCCTAAAAAAGCTCCTGTAATATCAATAGCACCAGCAATGAACAAGATGTTATAATCTAATAGAGATAGTAGAATCCATAGGTTCAAAATATACAAACATGATTCACACTATACCAAACCTCATTAAACAACTAACTCATCCTTATCATAATTAGAACATCTCTTGGGTTCACTAGTACAAAAATGGCATATAACGTCACCTTTGATGACGTCGGTTAAACAAAAACCATCGACGCCATAGATCAACAATGTCAGTTATTTAACACATCTGTCACCATGTATGAAGGAATGTTAATTAAGAAAAGACATGGGTACCACTTTTACTTCAACGTCAATTTCTTATAATAGAAACTGGCGTCTAACATTACCCACAAAATACAATTTTTGAGGGAAAATAATTTGCCTCCAAAACTTTCAATATGTCATCAATTTTCTCAAAACTGATGACAAATGTTTTGTTCCATGTCCCCGTAAGAAATTTATCCCCTCGATAGCCTCAGTGTTTTCTCCAGAAATTGATGACTAAAACCCTAAATGAGACGGTGTAGATTTGGACATAGGTCTCAGTTTTTTATGAGTAACCGATGGCACATGTTTCGTCCCATTCCCCGCGGAAAATGTATCCCCTCATTAGTCGTCATTTTTTGTCACCCTTCACGAGACAATTTTTTTAAGGGGAATCGTCTGTAGCATCAGTTTATTATCTAAACACAGACAACTAAAACCCCAAAAAGGGTAACATTTTTTGTTTAGATTTAGATTAGTCATCAGTTTTTAGCTAACAACAAATGACTAAGGTTTTAATACCACCCATGCTAAATAAACTTTTCTCTATTCTCTCTATTTCATCACAAGTTTACCTCCGCTCCTTTGCCTCTGCCGGCTGCTTCTTGGTACTCGTTAATTGTTGTCCACCCCGTCGTCGCCACCGCCAGCTCCTCCGCTCAGTGTGATCTCCGTGTCACAAGGAGATGCCAGAAAATTGTTGTTGTGAGAACCAATTACACTAAATGAGATTACTCAATACATAAAGCACAATCGATCACTAATTAATCACATACCAAAATATATGGGTAAATTAAAACTGATTTCAATGTCAACACTAGCTTAAAAACATTTGTATAAGAGCCCAACATCTTTCTTATATCCATACTATGCCAAGAATTTGATACAAATTGTTCTATCACCTTAGCCACAACATATATACACAGGAGAACAATAGTTGTTTATGCCACACAACAAACATTAACATACTAACAAAATTTTGATTCGTTTGAAACACCATATACAAACTTTTCTTGCCCGGACCTGAGAGTACATGGATGACTCTAGGACACACTAGACATCTAGTCAACTTTCTCAAATATTCATTACAATAGCTCCACTTTGCTACCACATGTTTGTTTTCGTCACTTCTGATTACCTACCAAAAACATAGTGAACCACAAGGGTGAGACCCATGTCCCAACAAGAGATATAACCTTCCACAACACTTATTGATTACATCATTTTAAATGGTAGATAACTAAGAAGTTGGATTATTTAGTAATCAATTGAACAGATTGAACAGTTCAAGTATGCTAAACAGATTAAGCAATTAATCTTAGAAACATGTATGCTCATCAATGCATATATAGATAACAAATAAATCCATTTCTTTTGATAAATATCTACTCAAATATCATCAAATTGCATCTAATAACAATCACTATGATTAATCTGACTATCATCATATTCCTTGCTAACAACACAAGCAATCTAGTAGCATAAGTAACCTTGACCTCATGATATGTCTAGTAACATAACACAGCTATCAATATTGGCATCTCAAATAAAGAGAACAAATATATAGCATACGTAGAACTAACATCATAGAACAATTAACTACATAAGCATGATTAGCAGTTTAAGAATTTCTAATTACATAGGCATGGCTAGCAATATTAAACATAGCTAGAAACAACATCTTAACCATCAGTGTCAGTATATTTGATAACATAAGCATGTTTTAAACATGATCATAACTACAACATAAGCATATCTATTATCTCTATTGCACTATACATGATCTCAGTGAAAAGAAAGCAAACAAGGGTTATCATCCAATATGAAGAATTGTGTATAACCCTAAATAGATATGCTACACGACTATCTTACATCTTTTATTATGCCCTAAGGAATTTGAGGATACCACTCAAAATCCAACTGACCACTGTTAAGTCAAAATCAGTGCCATACAAGATCTAGGAAGAGATGGACTCCAAATATCTTCTCTGCCCCTAGTCAGTACGGGTCCGCCACAATGACACATAAGGTCAAGCTGCTATAATCCTAGTCCATCCTTGGTACAAGTAACGACACTAGTGAAAGGAGGTGGGTATGGATACCCTACCATTCGAGGTACAACTGTAGTTGTCCTCCAATCTTGTCACACATATAATCTCTGATACAGAACTACAATCATTCTCAAACTAAGGGTTAGGTATGACCATAGTCATCCTCCCTAAACAATTGAATTCAAGATGACAAGCACCCCACATACTCATCAGTGTGAGCTCTGAGTTTCCCTTAGGAATACTCATTTCACTAGCTGGAAAGTTTTGACACTCAGATCGATCTATGGCACATGACACTACATGATTAGAGTTTCACTTGATTAGTTATGCCAATTGGGTGAATTAAGGATACATCAAACAAATGGACATATAAACCCTAATTCACTTCTAGCAAGCATATAAATAACACAACTTCAAAAGATATAAAACATGTGAAACATAATTTCTCATCTCATCAGCACACGGTACTATTCACTTACCATTCATGAGGCTACACTAGTCATCATACTATCACAAGATATAAATCATTTTCACAATACCACAGGGTATCAACCCTTATCAACACAAGAGGATTACACCTCATTCAGGGCTCAACCACGCCCAAAGGTCATTAAGACCATCATACTATCATAGGATATAAAATCCTTTTCACAATATCACATGGTTTCAACCCTTATCAACACAAGAGGATTACACCTCATTTAGGGATCAACCATGCCCAAAGGTCATTACTACCATCATACTATTCCCTACAAGATCATCATTAGCATTGCATGCCTTATACTAAGGCTCAACAACATCACTTACATATAATACACCAGATCAACACAAAATTGCATTAATGATCTAGGAGATATTCATAAACAATCATAGAAGGGTTATATTAACATTAAGAACATTACTTTATTACATGAACATGCAAGGAATCTAGATATGATTAACCCTCACCATATTCATAATGCACATGTTTAGCATAAGAAAGTATCAACCATGTGGCTATGAT
Source organism: Alisma plantago-aquatica (assembly GCA_963693085.1). Taxonomy (NCBI): domain Eukaryota; kingdom Viridiplantae; phylum Streptophyta; class Magnoliopsida; order Alismatales; family Alismataceae; genus Alisma; species Alisma plantago-aquatica. The sequence continues at coordinate 807,478,397 of OY856414.1, read as the reverse complement.
AACCGCCAATTAACATATCAAGGTTATGATCATATTAAGGAGGTTATTCCACAATCATTCTATCATATAAGAATGTTAAAAATGAATACTCAACTTTATCTATTTGCATTAGAGTTAGGTTCATAAGATAATCAACACTCATACACAAACCCTAACTCACGACATCCCCATTGGATCATGGATGCATAAGGTGAAGCATCACCATCACATTCCATACCATTCTCAAGTATGAACCCACACATAAATCAAGGTGTAACCATTGGGTTATAGCATACTAGGGTTTCAACAATAGTAAAAGAGTACTCCATGATTGCATTAGTCATTCAAGGACTATTCATACCCAATTACCATCATTTAGTTATATTAAAGCTAGGTATAACAAGCTATACCTCATTAGGGTTACATATCAACACAATATGGTTATCATCCCTTCTATTCATATGATTTAATAGGTAAGACTACCTTATTAAGGGTAACCCTCCATTTGTTCCATCATCATTCAACCCATATCACCATACCACAATGTCACCCAAAACCATTGGATGTTTAAAAGGTAAGACCATTGGTTGTTTACATAAGTAAACACATTGAATGAATCATATATGATGTTATTGAGTTGTGATCTATAAAAGTCACCATTTAACCCTAGACATCCTTTGGTGAACAATAATAATGGTTTTGTTGAGAGTAGGGTAAAACCCACAATCGACTGTTCATTTAAAACAAGCGATCTATTGTCATCAAGTAAGCTCCTGCAGTTGATCATATAAAGGAAACCATCTAAATCACATTATTAGGACCAAAATATTACATTCCATCATTCCATTTTATTGGAGGAATAAACATTAGATCTTGACCATTGGGTAAAGTTCATATGTTAAAACCATCAATTACAATATAGGTCGGACCATTGCATCAAGTGACCCAACAAACCATTGGTCTAAGGCTTAATTGATGCTACAAATACAATGATTAACTCAACATAGATTGTAGAGACCTGATCCACCATCGTTAGTGACCATTAAATCACCACAGGTTGTTAGATCAACACTATATTCATTAATCAATATCAAATATTGAGCTAATGTCATCATTGATTGATAACATCAGTAGGGTACTAATGGTTGATCATTAAACTTCTAATTGATACAAAACCTGACATAAGGGGGTGACCATAGGTTTTCACCATCATTTGACACCTTTGATGTAGACCATCAGTTATCATGAAGACAACACCATTGGGTTGTTGCAATGGTACCATCATCAGGTCATGGGTTTATAGAAGAAATCAGCTTTAAACCCTAAAATTGACCATTGGTTGATAGGTGCTTAGCACCATAGGTTGTCAAATCAACCTGATCCAAGTTATATTATACCTTAGGAATAATGTACACATGATCACAAGTTCATCTAGAACTCAAATCTGAATAGGGAACATTATGAAAATCGAAATTCAAATCAAGCATAGCTTTTTAGTGCATGAATCATCATTTTCAAGCAAGAACATGTGCTAGCAAGCTTATGGTAAGCAATAAATGTGGAGAAAGTTATAAAACTTGCCTCTAATGATAAGATAAACTCACACACATAAGAAAACACGAGTAGGTAGGATAAAAAATCCAGTCATAAGTTGTGAACTCGTCCATCTAGCACCTCTTTTCATCAAATGAGAAAACCCTACGCATAAGGAGCAAGAAAGGTAGGGTTTTAGAGCTTTAGAGCAATTTCTACCATGGAACAACAAGGTTATGACCTGGAGAAAGGTATTAGGAAGGATAAAAAAGAAATAAATGGAGGAAAAAGGGGATTCTTACTCTTTTAGGTCAAGATCACTAGAAGGAAGCTTTTTAAACCCAAAAAGGAAGTCAATTGCAACCCTAGATTCGTTTTCCAAGAAGCTCCCCTATTTCTTCTTCCTTGGACAGGAAATTTTCAGCTGCATAGAGGGAGGAAGAGGTTTGTATAAGGAGGATAGTATTGGGGTGCAAATGACCCATTTTGGTGCTTAGGGATAAGTATATGAAACTTTAAGATAAAGAAAAAGAAAAACTTGAAGTTCTAGTATATTTCCAAGTGTCCATGGCCTTAAACCATTAATAATATACAAGAACACAGACAAGAAGCTCACCCACCATCCATAGAGACATGCTTATCCCTCGTTTCTTGAATTTCCAAGAAAAACAAATAACTCATTAGTTGATAGCTACTAAAGGTAGCTCAACCATGAAGGGGTAAACCCTAAAACACCTTCAAACCAAGGTTTAAATAGGTGACCCACGGCTCAACAAGATCAATAATGATGAGATAATATCCAAGGAACATAATGAAAGTAATAAATTGCAAAGAAAACCTACCAATTGGGTAAACTGTAGAAAAGTCCAAAATGTGCATAAAATTGCATAACTTGCTCAAACAGTGTCCAAATTGGACCAAATTTGAAACTTAAGATTGTCTTATGATTTCAAATCATATAAATAGGTTAGATTAGGGTTATAAGAATTCAATTATGATAATGAATCTTATTCAACTCATTAAACAAGTTTAGAGGCCTTGCAACTATAAACCCCTAATAGGGATTTTGCCCCTGAAATCCAAGGTAAACAAAGATGGGTACTTCCTTTACACTTCATCCTATTACCTTCACATGGTTACTTACATATCATGGTGATGTCACATCATTCATACATATCTCATCTTGGGTCAGCACAAAAACCCCCACCTAAGAAGTCATTCTCAATATGGAATGTAGAAACCTGTTGTGTCATCTGTACAACTCTAGTAGTAATGTTTAACTTTACTAATCATGGCCTGTGTCTTTTTACCAAAAAATTATATCTATTATATCAACACATTACTCAAAAGTCATACTTGCTATCTTTTTACCAATCATGGCATGTGTCTCATACCATTCCTTGAAGCACAAAATAAAGGCGATGTATCCATCCTTCCTTTTTTTTCTTAGATACAGTGACACTGGAACACTTGTCAGTTCTTTTTCAGCATCAAAAGAAATGTTGATGCTGGCACATGTCATTCCATACAAGGAGACATCATTCCTAGTCAACCTTGTTAGGGGTGAAACAAAAACACTATCTTCACCTTACTAGGATTTACACAACCTACTTAGAAGACATATTATGATCCCATAAAGACACTTAATCAACCCCATCTCACTCTTGTTCAACTTGTCTTGTAGCTATTGCTGCTTCGGAAACCCTAAGGTTGTTGAAGAAATATTGATCATATTTTTGACCATATTTGAAATAGTTTGGCATGTCATCATTTAAAGCTTGCTACAACTTGTAAGACATTACTTGAACACTCTGTTCCTCCTATTCATAAATTCTATTGGTGCATTGGTTAGTCTAAAGGACATAACTCTAAACTCATCATGGTCATGTGAATGATGTCATCCGATCTAACTCTTATGCATTGATATTTGATCATAGCTTTATCTTAAAGGAACACGGTATCACATATCTATTGACCAACAAACCATCTATCACTAGACCATACACAATATTATAGAGTCACTTTTGTTTTTCCTTCCAAACAACATTTATAGGATCATCATCAACTCTCTTTCTCTCTCTAAGGGTGAGTAACACTTGGAATGTTCATTTAATAAACATCTCCAACCTTCACATATTTCTCATACTGTTGATACATCTCAGATACTAGGATTCATTCCCTTGGTATCCACCTCATGTGCTATAAGGAACTCACATCCTTATCTCATCTACTTTTACCAACATAATAAATTTTAAAACATATAAGAGGAGTCTTCCTAATTATTGGAAGGCTCAAAAGAAAAATCATCACAAACTTTATGATCTTGGAACCGTAGTCCAAACAACCTTATGCTATAATAAGCCATCCACCCTCATGTTTACAATGAATCCACACATAACAAGTGGCAATGATCAACTTGAAATTGTTGCCATGGAAAGGAAATACACAAAGGGAAACACACTTCCCACATCAAAGTAGCATTGTTCAAGGGTCACTAGAAAAAAGGTGACCAAATCTATTTTCATTATGCAAGTTACAACTTATTACGTATCATTTTACCCTTTTCATTTTGTCTTCCTTGCCATTAGCATAGGAATCATCATGATTAACATATCTCATTACTCCTTCCTTGATGATTATTTATCACACTTGGGTATGTTCTCTTATTGTATTATATTTTTCAACCACTTATCAACAGGTTAATACTCATATTCCACATTTTCTTCATAAAATATGGATCATCTCCCTTAATTTCTTTCACACGCCATGCTGATTTTACATTAACACTTTCTTACACACATAGGTTGGTCTGAGATTAACTAATTTTCCACCTTATTCCTTTGTCATTGTTCTCATTTATCTTCTAATTTTATACTTATCATTGGAGTTCTCTCCATCTTATGTGGATTTCATACCTTAAATCACTCTATAAGCATAGACTTATCTGTCTTTTACTTTATTATCTTCTTGAATCACATCTTCAGGAACTCCTCTTTTCCATATTTGTATTCAGATTTAGATTTCATGGTGTTGTATCTTTCTCTTATAGTTACCAAACATTCAAGTTTTAATAGATAATGATGCAATTCTCATCTGCTTTAAGGTAGGATTGAGATATTCACACCATGATTTCTTATACGTTATGCTCTTTAGATTGTCTCAAAATGACTACTTGATCAGAGTAATTAGAAATATAACAATCTAAGAGTTCCATACTTACCTTTTCTTCAATAATTGAATAGCTGGCCAGGGCATCCAAGTACTGATATTAGGCAGTATGCACCATATTTTTATGTCATATTCCTAATTTTGACATCATCCTAGTCCTAAGTCCTAGTGTCCCTATAGACTCAGTGAACCTAAAGTTATGATACCAACTTGTGATAACCTCTTACACTAAATGAGATTACTCAAAACATAAAGCCCAACTGATCACTAATTAATCACATACCCAAAAATATAAGTAAATTAAAACTGATTTCAACATCACCACCAGCTCAGAAACATTTGCATAAGAGCCCAACATCTTTCGTATATCCATACTATGCCAAGAATTCGATACAAATTGTTCTATCACCTTAGCCACAACATATATACATAGGAGAACAATATTTGTATATGCCACACAACAAACATTAACATGCTAACAAAATTTCAATTTGTTTGAAACACCATATACAAACTTTTCCTGCATAGATCTAAGGGTACAGGGAGGACTCTAGGACACACTAGACATCTAATCAACTTTCTAAAAGATTCATTACTATAGATCCTCTTTGCTACCACATGTTTGTTTTCGTCACTTCCGATTACTTAAAAATAATGTGGCGAGCCACAAGGGTGAGACCCATGTCCCAGCAAGAGATATAACCTCCAACAATGCTTATTGATTACAACATTTTAAATAGTAGATAACTAAGCAGTTGGAGTATTTAATAATCAATTGAACAGATTGAACAGTTCAAGTATGCTAAACAGATTAATAAATTAGTCTTAGCAACAAGTATGATCATCAATGCAGATATAGATAACAAATAAATCAATTTATTTGGATAAATATTTACTCAAATATCATCAAATTGCATCTAATAACAATCATTATCATTAATCTGACTACCATCATATTCCTTGCTAACAACACAAGCAATCTAGTAGCATAAGCAACCCTGATATCATAATTATGTCTAGTAACATAACATGGCTATCAATATTGGCATCTCAAATAAAAGGAACACACACACACACACACACACAGATATATATATATATATATATATATATATATATATATATATATATATATATATATATATATATATATATATATATATATATATATATATATATATATATATCATACGTAGAACTAACATCATAGCACAATTAACTGAATAAGCATGATTAGTAGTTTAAGCATTTCTAATTACATAGGCATGTCTAGCAATATTATACACAGCTAGCAACAGCATCTTAACCATCAGTGTCAGTATATTTGACAACATAAGCATGTTTACAACATGAGCATAACTACAATATAAGCATATATATTATCTCCTATTGTACTATACATGATCTTAGTGAAAAGAAAGAAAATAAGGGTTATCATCCAATATGAAACATTGTGTATAACCCTAAATAGATATGCTACATGGCTATCTTACATCTTTTATTATGCCCTAAGGAATTTAAGGATACCACTCAAAATCCAACTGACCACTGCTAAGTCAAAATTAGTGCCATACAGGATCTAGGAAGGGACATACTCCTAAGATCTTCTCCACCCATGGTCGGTATGGGTCCTCCACATGACACATGATGTCAAGTTGCTAACAGCTTAGTCTGTCCTTGGAACAGGCCACAACACTAGTGAAAGGAGGTGGGTACGCATACCCTACCATCTGAGATACAACTATATTTGTCCTCCAATATCATCACATATATAATCATCGAGATACAACCTCAGCCATTCTCAAACTAAGGGCTAGGTATGACCGCAGTCATCCTCCATAAACACTTGAATTTAGGACGAAAAGCACCCCACATACTCATTAGTATGTGCTCTGAGTTTCCCTTAGGAATACTCGTATCACCATCGGGCAAGTTCTGACACTAAGATGGATCTATGACATAGGGCACTACATAATTAGAGTTTCATTTATTAGTTATGCCAATTTGGTGAATTAAGGCAACATCAAACAAGTGGACATACAAACCCCAATTCACTTCTAGTAAGCATATGAATATCACAACTTCAAAAGATATAAAGTGTGGGAAACATAATTTCTCATCTCACTATCACATGGTACTATTCACTTACCATTCATGAGTCTACACTAGTCATAATACTATCACAAGATATAAATAATTTTCACATATCACAAGGTATCAACCCTTATCAACACAAGATCATTACACCTCATCCAGAGCTCAACCATGCCTAAAGGTCATTAAGACCATCATACTATCACAAGATTTAATATCCTTTTCATAATATCATAGTCTATCAACCCTTACCAACACAGGAAGATTACACCTCATTTAGGGCTCAACCATGCCCAAAGGTCATTAAGACCATCATACTATTCCCTACAAGATCATCATTATGTTTTCATGCCTTATAACAAGGCTCAACAACATCACTTACATATAATACACCAGATCAACACAATATTGCATTAATGAGCTAGGAGATATTCATAAATAATCATAGCAGGGTTATAGTAACATTAAGAACATTCCTTTATTACATCAACATGTAATGAATCTAGATATGATTAACCCTCATGATATTCATAATGCACATGTTTAGCATAAGAAAGTATCAGCCATGTGGCTATGATAACCACCAATTAACATACCAAGGTTATGATCATATTAAGGATGTTATTCCACCATCATTCTATCATATAAGAATGTTAAAAATGAATACTCATCTTTATCTATTTGCATTAGAGTTAGGTTCACAAGATAAATTATATTAATGTTACTAATCAGCACTCATACCCAAACCCTAACTCACTGCATCCCCATTGGATCATGGATGCATAAGGTGAAGCATCACCATCACATTCCATACCATTCTCAAGTATGAACCCACACATAAATCAAGATGTAACCATTGGGTTATAGCATACTAGGGTTTTAACTACAGTAAAAGAGTACTCCATGATTGCATTAGTCATTCAAGGACTATTAATACCCAATTACCATCATTTAATTATATAAAATCTAGGCATAACAAGTTATACCTCATTAGGGTTATATATCAACACAATATTGTTATCATTCCTTCTATTCATATGAGTTAATAGGTAATACTACCTTATTAAGGGTAACCCTCCATTTGTTCCATCATCATTCAACCCATATCACCACACCACAATGTCACCCAGAACCATTGGATGTTTAAAAGGTAAGACCATTGGTTGTTTACATAAGTAAACACATTAAATGAATCATATATGATGTTATTGAGTTGTGATCTATAAAATTAACCATTTAACCCTATACATCCTTTGGTTAACAACAATAAGGGTTCTGTTGAGGGTAGGGTAAAACCCACAATCAAATGTTCATTTAAAACAAGCCATCCATTGTCAACAAGTAAGCTCTTTAAGTTGATCATATAAAGGAAACCATATAAATCACATTGTTAGGACCAACATATTACATTATCCATCATTCCACTTTATTGGAGGAATAAACATTAGATCTTGACCATTAGGTCAAGTTCATATGTTAAAACCATCAATTACAGTATAGGTCTGACCATTGCATCAAGTGACCCAAGAAACCATTGGTCTAAGGCTTAATTGATGCTACAAATATAATTATTAACTCGACATAAGTTTTAGAGACCTGATCCACCATCATTAGTGACCATTAAATCACCATAGGTTGTTAGATCAACACTATATTCATTAATCATCATCAAATATTAAGCTAGTGTCATCTTTATTGATAACATCAATAGTGTACTTAATGGTCGATCATTAAACTTCTAATTGATCCAAAACCTTACCTAAGGCGGTGACCATATGTTGTCACCATCATATGAGACCTTTGATGTCGACCATCAGTTATCATGAAGACAACACCATAGGGTAGTTGCAATGGTACCATCATCGGGTCATGGGTTTACAGAAGAAATCAGCTTTAAACCCTAAAATTGACCATTGGTTGATAGGTGCTTAGCACCATAGGTTGTCAAACCAACCTGATCCAAGTCATATTATACCTTAGCAATAACGTAAACATGATCACAGGTTCATCTAGAACTGAAATCAGAATACAGAACATTGTAAAATCCGAAATACAAGTCAAGCATAGCTTTTTAATGCATGAATCATTATTTTCAAGCAAGAACATGAGCTAGCAAGCTTATGGTAGGCAATAAACGTAGTGAAAGTTAGAAAACTTGCCTCTAATGATAATATAAAATCCCACACTTAAGAAAACATGATAAGATATGGTAGAAAATCCAATCATAAACCGTGAACTCATCCATCTATCTCCTCTATTCATCAAATGAGCAAACCCTAAGTATAAGGAGCAAGAAAGGTAGGGTTTTAGATCTTTAGAGCAATTTATACCATGAAACTAGAAGGTTCTAACCTGGAGAAAGGTAGGAGGAAGGATAACAAAGAAATAAATGGAGGAAATATGGAGATTCTTACTCTTTTAGGTCAAGATCACTAGAAGGAAGCTTTTTAAACCCCAAAAGGAAGTCAATTGCAACCCTAGATTCTTTCTCCAAGAAGCTCCCCTATTTCTTCTTCCTTGGATAGGAAATTCATAGAATAATAGAGGGAGGAAGAGGTTTGTATAAGGAGGGAAGTGATGGAGATAAAATTGCTCGTTTTGGTGCATAGGGACAAGTATATGAAACTTTAAGATAAAGAAAAAGAAAAAGTTGAAGTTCTAGCATCTTTCCAAGTGTCCATGGCCTTAAACCATTAAGAATATACAAGAACACACACAAGAAGTACCCCCAACATCCATAGAGACATGTGTATCCATAATTTCTTGAATTTCCAAGCAAAACAAATAACTCATTAGTTGATAGTTATTGAAGGTAGCTCATCCATGAAGGGGTAAACCCTAAAATACCCTTTGAGAAAATACCTTCAAACCAAGGTTTAAATAGGTGCCCCATGGCTCAAAAAGCTCAATAATGATGATATAATATACAAGGAATATAATGAAACTGATAAATTGCAAAGAAAACCTCTCAATTGGGTAAATTGCATAAAAGGCCAAAATGTGCATAAAATTGCATAACTTGCTCAAACAGTGTCCAAATTGGACCAAATTTGAAACTTAATCTTGTCTTATGATTTCAAAGAATATAAAAAGGTTAGATTAGGGTTATAATAATTAAATTATGATAACTAAGCTTATGCAACTCATTAAACAAGTTTAGGAGCCTTACAGTTGTGCTCACCACTTTAGGACACAGGCGGTCAGAGATGATGTGCTCATCGGCTGCTTGAGGAGCTCTGTGCTCACTGCCATTGGAGCTTGGGCCTGGATTTAGGACACTAGAAATCACTCACCTCTTGAGGAGACTCTGCTTCCCCTTGTGCTAGGTAGGTTTCATATCCCCAAACATCTCCCCATGTATTCTAATAAATGTTTATGCATGTTTGTGTTGGTATGTATGCCCTGAGAGCCAATCATGTGATGATTGGTGGGATACAATAAGATTGATTTGATAAACATCAAAGGCAAGCTTCTAATTCTTTCTGGTTCAGTCATATGAGATAGTGATAGAACAGATTGAATGTCTAGAGAATGACAGTACTCAACGACGTATGCCTTCAGGTTAAGGACCTGGACGATGAGATCATACATATGCGAAGAGTTTGTACATTCTTGTTATGTCCATAGTCAGATGTCATTGTGGAAGGTAGATAGATAGAAATGACACAAAAGACTAGATTGTGGTGTTGGTTGATGACAGAATGTCATTAGTCATGATATAGATATATCAAACCAAACACATAGGTACTTGTCAGAGAACAAGTGTACCAGACAGACCCACCGTGAGTTTGACACATGGAACCATGACATGGTAGTCACAGTCAGTACTCACAGTGATGGTGGTGAGTGTGGTTCTTTGACCTAAAATCACTACACTCAACACATGTCGTTGGGCACACTTTGACATCATCAAACGCAGTCCTGAAACATGGGTTGTTATAAAGGTGATGATTGGGTGGCTTTGACACATGGGGCTTTTGAGGGGTGAGTGATAGATATGGGATTTGTCCCTCCAGAGGGAGTTTGATATCCAAGGCCACTTGATGAGTAGCATTGAAATAGGCGTGCACAGACATGTGTGAATCAGTATGTGATATTGATGTCATACATATCTCTTCCAATCTGCTCTGAAATCAAGAAAGTGAATGAACGTTGACAGGATGACTGTTCCATGCCTCGAGTTCATTCGGGATATCAGTGACAAAGGAATTATGCATTCAATGTAACACCATTCACAGATTGTAGGATTGAATGTTGTTCTCCAACTTTCTATTTCACTTGGGTAGCACTGATGTGTGACTAGGCACCGCTCTTTGCTTGTGAAGTCATAAGTGTTATGGACTTTCACTGCCAACGTGAAAAGGACCTGCAGGGTCACATACATAGGATTTAACCTGGAAGAGGAGTTTTGTCCACAAACAATGTTTAGATTGATTACTAAAGGAGTTTAGTAGTTCAATAAAACACTCAATTAATTGATAGCTCAAAATCATAGTGTTCAAGGTGTTGGACAAATTGATTAGAGTATCAGATTGATTGAAACTGCAATTGACTATTTCTGCATGATCTGCACTCCCAACTGATCGGCTCATGTGATGAACTGATCGGATCAGCTTGGTGAACCGATCGACTCAGGTTGTGAGTCGATCGGCTCATGGATAGGGTGAAACGATTACTTCAAGTGTTGAAACGATCGGTTCAACTGTTGCAACCGAGCAAGTTGGGAAAGTAGGATTGGTGAGAAATTTATTTTCGTTTCACTTGCCCAATTTGATTGGAACAAGGATTGGTATTGGGTACCAATTAGAAAAAAAGAGAAAAAAAGTCAACCGGGAACTGACCAGGGCCATGAACCGATCGGTTGATGTGTCAACTGATCGGCTCAGGTCCCCAACCGACCATTTCAGAAATGAAACGATCGGTTCAGGTCACACAGTTGGTTGTTTTTGTGGAAAATCTCGAACCCTTCTACTCCTGCTTTTTTTAAAAAAAATTGGCCATTCTATTCATCTCGTGGTCTGGGCTCGATCCTGGGACCTCTCACTAACAAACCGAGTGTCTAACCATCTTGGTGTCTTCTGTTAGACCCTTCTACTCCTGCTTTAGTCCCGCATTGCCCGGGATGGAGAACCCTGTCCCATGACCCTCCTATATATATAGGGGTATTGGGGGCTTCTCATAGAACAACTCAGTGCAACCAGTTGCTCTGTAAAGTTGTCGTTCTCTCTAATTTTGGTAACCGAGAGAGTCCGAGCAAGTGCTACCCGATAAGGGAGGCACAACAAGGGAAAGACAACTGTAGAAAGTGATTGGTGGCAGGAGAGTGTGTTGGTGACTAGTACGCTGATAGGAGGGTACGACTCCTTCTAATTCCTTGTGGGACAAGGAGATTGGAGTTCCTGGTGGTCCGTGTGGACTACTTCAGAGGCGGGAGATTTCTTCCGCTCGGAGGACAGCTGTCAATCCCGACAGTCCCGGTGAGACCAGGAGTTGTTAGTCCCGGTGCGACCAGGAGCTGCATAGACACTGTCCAAGAGCGGAGGTGAAGACCGCGCAAGCCGTGAGGTATTGTCGCCGAGCAAGCCTCAGGACAAGGTATGATTCCACAAACCATCCATTTCCTATTGTATAGACGTTGACGCGTTTCCTTGTTCTGTGTTTGGAGAGGAGAAAATTTTTGTTTCCGCTGCCTTCTCTGCCTCCCCTAAAACCCAACAGTGGTATTAGAGCCACGTCAACTGCTTTATACTTTAGGATTATTGATATGATCGATTTTGGTTTTTCGCCTTTATTTATTGCATACGATGCGAATAAAATTGGCTTTATGCATGTCCAATCCTAAATCCAAAAATCCCAATTTACATATATGATATGTATTATGAATGCACTCGATACACGTCGCCCTTAAACGAGTTTTGTGGTGGATGTAAAGCGTGGTTATGGCCAATAAACCCTATATGTGTATGGTTGTATGTGGTTGCTTGCATCTCGGTCTGCGCACCAATTCCCTTTCTCCTATTCCTGATGTAATTCGAAATAATTCGAGATTTCTTTCCTACCTTTTCTCCCCTTGAAAGTAACTCGAGGTTTCTCATTTTACAATGTAAAATAGGATAGAATTATATTTCCTGTTATGTCAAAGAACAAAGGACATCTGATGACAGCTGAGACGATCGGTTCAAGGCATGAACCGATCGGTTGACATTCCAGACGATCGGTTCAAGGAGTGAGCCGATCGGTTGATGACCGGCTCGAGGAGCGAGACAAGAAGGTGGCGTCCATGATGAGATGCACGATGACCAGGCGAACCGATCGGTTGGAGGAGCCAACCAATCGGCTGGTGGCACCCAGCCGACCGGCCTGATGGCGAGCCGATCAATCATGTGATGAGTTGATCAAACCCAGAAAGGCAAAGCACATAGTTCATCTTGTACATGTTGCATGTGATGTAGACCTAGATGACCGTGATTCCTCTTGGCTCAAGGAATCACATTAGGATGGCCATAATCATCGCTTTTATCGTTTTGCATGTTTTCTGTGGGATATAGCATGTATATGATATGTACTATATATTGTGGTAATTGGATATGTATATGTATATAAAAACCAAATCCCTCATTAAAATATTAAGTCTTATATGCCTTCCATTAGCAGCACACATGAAGAACTCGATCGACCAAGCGTAGATTATGCCAAAGTGTGGTGCGCCGTCTTTCTTGTGGAAGTGTGAAGGGTAGACATGTAGGTTCTGCCAAAGCAGGGTGCATGTTTACCATGTCGGCTTTTGGGTTAGACTTAACTGGTGATTCTTAGAGTGTCTAATCCCAGAGGCAGGGAATGTTCATGGTAAGGTGTTGTGCATGTTCATTCATCAAGAGTTGCATATGATGCAATTGGCATGATGGCCTACCTAAATAGTCAAGATTATGGGCGATCAGCCAAAGCTGACTCATGACTTGATGAAATATGGATCTTGCCCACTAGAAGGTTGTATGCTACAATCTTCTAAATTGATGGTGAGGGCTATCAATTTGAAGTAAAATAGTGGGAGCGATAATTAATTAAAGGCCTAATTATATCGTCAACTTTTCAAATCAATCAAATAATTCAAAAAGAGTTTTGGACTAAAATTTCATATATTTCCTTTTGTTAAAATAAATGGTTAATCAAAAAATCACTTTATTTGTGATCGGTCTTTGAGACCAACAAGTTAAATGGGAATAATTCCAATACTGGTTAGGATGATGAGAAGTGTTATGAAAGAGCGAAAACTCTAAGTCCTAGTTATACCAAGACCAGATGAACTCAATCCCACCACATCAATAGCTTAAAGTATGCTTACGGAAGCATACCAAGGATGACATTGATGAGGAGTGCTTGATGTTGTGTTCTCTGAACTATGAGTTGCAGAGACAACATGAGACATATGATGTCTCAAGGACACTGTCCTAGTATGTCATGACAGAAGGAGATCCAGTAAGGTATTCACACACTCGATATGATTGGGTATATGGAAAAACCTGACTAAGATGGATTTCCTCTGAGCCAAGAGTTAGCTATTGGTATGATACTGCAAATGTTGCAAGAATCATACAATTCATGATAAGCTACAACATGAACAACTTTGACAAGCGTTGACAGAGTTGTTGGACATGTTGAGGATAGTAGAGGCAAAGATGAAGAAAGACAAACCATAATCTTTGATGTGATCAAAGAAAAGGTAATTCTTAAGGGCAAGGACAAGGGCAAAGCAAAGAAGTGTTATGATGCTGGCCAGCAATCCAAGCCGTCTTCAGCCTCAAGGCACATGGGGAAAGGGTGTATGAGGGAATTGCCCTCTATATCTGGAAGAATAAAATAAGATGAAGGAGGGGATGGAGATCTCCACCTAAGGTATCATGAAATGAACCGCTTCTTTATCTGAGGTATATGATACCAAGATATGGATCTATCATATATGATATGCAAGATCCACAAAGAAATGATGGCCTTTGTGAAAGGACCAAGAAAGAAGTACCCATCATTGGAGCAAGTGTTGCTGCCATAGATAGGAGTATCTTTCAGTTTATTTCAGCCTAAAGGGCACGAAATAGAGTTGAGAAGTGCTATTTCATATATTGCCAATAAATAGAAACACTTTATTTTTGCATATTGTATGACAATGATGGCAATTAATAAAGTTGATGTTTCAATTATAAAGATATCACTACTACAAAAATGGCTTATAAAGTCGGTTTTCAAGGTCTCGGTTGTATACAAAAACCGACACATAAACCCTACTGTGTCGGTTTTTAACCGAAACTGACATCCAACCCATGAAGGTCGACCAGACACGGGTACCGCTTTTATTAAGTGTCAGTTAATTAATAAACAACCGACACCTAAACTCAACCGCCAAACCCAAAATTCCAGTGAAAAAATTGGCTCCAATATTTTACATATTGCGTCGGTTCGTAACTAAATAACTGACGACTAAATGGTATTCGTGAGATAGGAATAGTTGTCGGTTGTTGTTTAATCAAAAACCGACGACTATAATATAGTATAGGTGTCGGTTGTTGCAAACGAACTGGCACTGTTGGTTTAGTTGTCGGTTTTTTAAATAACCGACACATATTTTCAACTTAATAGCTCACCCTGCCCGAACGATTCTTTCAATTTCCCTATTTCGTTCCCGATTTCCCTAGCTCCGGCGATTTCTTGCTCCCTGCCGCCACCGCTCCTTTCCGTTCGTGCTCCGCCGTCGTGCTCCATCGCCGCCGCTCCTTCCTCCGTGCTCGCCGCTCGTCATCGTCGAGCGAGAAGCAGTCGGTTCCCGCCCGCCCACCGGCCTCCCTCTCCGCCCGCCGGCCTCCCTCTCCGCCGTCGCCGGTAGCAACTAGGTCTCCTAGCCTCGCCGCCCTCTCCACTGCTCCTCTCTTCTCCTCCAGAAGCTGGTAGGACTTGCTCCGGCCAATGCTCCTCTTCCCTCAAGGTGCCCGCCCTGCCTTCTTCTTCTTCCTCTGCTCGTCTTCCCTCAAGGTGCCGCCCTGCTGCTGGGCATTTTTTTTAAATTTATTTACTTCCTATGTGAATCAGTTTTAATTAGGGCTCATACACATATTGATGTCTAACACCTAAATGAATATCTAGTTGGTGTATTTTCCTAGTATCGTGAAAGATTCTCAATCGTGTGTATCAAATGGGATTCTTATATATATTCAGATCTTAATGTTATAAATGGAAGACTCGAATGTTATAAAATCCCATCAAAGTAGGTAGAAACAACTTATATATATTCAGATCTTAATAATTCCATGAAGTGCACATTATCTTACTCAGGAAAAGTATGTGTATAATGTAGGATTAGTTCCATATAATGGTTCTATTTTAGTAAGCACCTAGAAACCCGTCCAAGATTTACTCATTAGGAGCATTTCCTCATTTGTTCTCTAAGTACATTTGTAGACTTCTTTTCAAGCTATCATGTCTACCACAATAAAGTTGGTTATGACAAGCAATAAAAGGTTAACTGATGTTATACAACTTTTTCTGAAAATATATAACATCGTTATATGTACTTACACTTTGTTAATACTAATATTGTGCAGTCTCTGTCCACCCATAACAGTCACTATGAACTGGGCCTCTATGTCAATGTTAACGTTCCCTATTGAAGAACAATTGGACATCATCCTAGATGATCGTTCCTTAAACCAATTGGTCATACCCAAACATTGGCGTTTTCTAAAAGGAAGACACTACATGCCTGGTAAAGTGACCATAACTTTTGGCAATTATTCACATGTTATCGAGGTTGAGTATGATTTTGTGGGAAATATTGTATCAAAATCCGCTTGGTGTGATTGGATTGGAGAGATGCATGTGGTCCGTTGCAACAGGCTTTTTCTCCGTCCAGTTGGCCATAATTCCATCAAAGTTTGGATAACCAATAGCAACTGCGAGACCCCCGATCATCTACTGCGGTATGAGCGCACGACGTCGCATATCAGCTCAGACGAATCTGAATCTGAGGTCCCTGTCAGTTCAGATTCGTCTAAATACAGTGAGGAGCTTCGTGACACAGCTTCATCATCAAAAAGAAGTTATTGATGCGGGACCATGTTGGTGTAGTATTTAGTTGTCTATCTATCTAGACTTGTCTGTATTAATAGTTTTTTTAATTATGCGCAAGTTTAGGGGTACACCAACCCCTTTGTTTAGTTATTGTTTAGAGGTACAAGCCTGTGAGTGGATGTAAAAAGAGATTAATGAATGGAACTGAAAGTTGCTACATGAATGCTTATAACTGAAGTGTGTGTTCCCATGAATGTTCCCATTTGCATGATTACACTACTATTTTCTCATATTGTTTAGTCTATTTTAATATGACATACTTGCTTATATCTTGCTTAATGATGAACTGTAATGCACACATGTGACATGCTTGGAATGTAAATGATGAACTTTTCCCTAAATTGCCAATCATGCTTTTAAAGACATCAATAATCACCCTAACTTGAAGAACTAGGATTTTAGGTATAAGAATGACAATACATTATTTGTTGGCCTAGAAACCCGTCCAAGATTTACTCATTAGGAGTAAATCTTGGATAGTCCCCGGTTTGGGACTGTTCTTGAACTCCTAATCTCGTTTAGGATGTAAGTGTATAATGTGTATTGGGTTTTCAAGAAAATTTTGGCAGCATTTCCCCGTTTGTTCTCTAAGTACATATGTACTTGGAGAACAGCGGGGAAATGCTGCCAAAATTTTCTTGAAAACCCAATACACATTATACACTTACTAGTGAGATTAGGTGTTCAAGAATGGATAGGTGGTACACATTTATTATATATAATAATGACATCACATGTATTTGTTAACCCTAGACCCTAATCTTGTCCTAATATATACTTGTTTTCTCTTTGATCATAGAATGGATAGATCATGGATGTCCATTCGCAATCGCTGCACCCCAGAGTTTATTTCTAGTCTTCACCAGTTCATTAAATTTGCCGAGGAACATAGGAAACAACCTGGAGATAGGTTCTACTGTCCATGTAGACATTGCGGTAACAACTTGAAAGTCAACACTGGTGATGAAATCAAAACTCATGTCATGTGCAACGGGATTATACAAGGCTATACAAAATGGCACTGGCATGGAGAGATTTCAAACCCGAAACCAGTGGATGTCGATAGCAGTGCTTGTGTGGAAGAAGAAATTGCCTACGATGACGTAGATGTGAATGAACCAGTTCCAGTAGACATCGTTGATGCGATGCTGGATAGTTGTGGGGTAGAGCACACCGATCCACCTCCCATTTTAGAAACATTGTGCATGATGTTGAGATGTCGTTATACACAGGTTGTACTAAGTTTACGAAGCTTAACGCTGTGTTGAGATTGTATAAGTTGAAAGCTAATAATAGATGGAGCGACAAAAGCTTCACCTCATTGCTGTCTTTGTTGAAAGAAATGCTTCCTGAAGGAAACGAGCTGCCAATCTCAACATACCAGGTATGGAAATTGTTGTGCCCAATGGGAATGGATGCCAAGAAGATACACGCATGCCCTAATGATTGTGTCTTATTTCAAAAGGACTATGCAGATTTGAAAGATTGTCCAAAATGTGGTGCATCACGGTATAAATTGACGACTTCGGGGGAGTCCAAAACTGGTTCTCCTGCCAAGGTGATGTGGTATCTACCTATAATATCACGGTTTCAACGCTTGTTTTCCAATCCGATAGATGCGAAGAATTTGAGGTGGCATGCAGATGTTAAGAAAAATAATGATGGGATCCTACGACATGCGTCTGATTCCCCACAGTGGAAGAAGATTGATGTATTGTACCCTGAATTTGGTGAAGAAGTCAGGAATCTAAGACTTGGGCTTTGTACAGACGGGATGAATCCGTATGGGACATTGAGCAGCCAACATAGCACTTGGCCAGTCATGCTTGTTATATACAATCTTCCTCCCTGGCTGTGTATGAAAAATAAGTACGTAATGCTGTCGTTGTTGATATCGGGCCCTAAACAACCTGGAAATGACATCGATGTTTATCTTGAACCTCTAATTGATGACTTAAAGAAACTCTGGGGTGAAGGTGTGATGACCTATGATGCTTCACAAAGAGAGACATTTCTTTTGCATGCTATGTTGTTTTGCACTATTAATGACTTTCCAGCATATGGGAATTTGTCTGGATATAGTGTCAAAGGAGCTAAAGCGTGTCCTATATGTGAAGAGAACACTGATTCAACAAGACTAAAACATGGCGGTAAGAATGTATATCTCGGTCATCAAAGGTTTCTTCCAAAATTCCATCCGTATCGTAGGAAGCGCAAAGCATTCAATGGATTGAATGAGGAACGCAGTGCACCTAAACCTATACCAGGGGAGGTTGTTTATGAAAGAATAAAAGACTTTGTCAATGAATTTGGTAAGAGATCACAATGTACTACACAGAGTGAAAATTCTGCATTCAAGAAGAAGTCAATATTTTGGGATCTTCCTTATTGGAGTTCTTTGACAGTCAGACATTGTATCGATGTAATGCACGTTGAGAAAAATGTCTGTGATAGCATCATTAGTACTCTGTTAAATATACCAGGTAAGACTAAAGATGGGATAAAATCCAGACTGGACCTACGTGAAATGGGAATAAGGTCAGAATTAACAGAAATACGTGAAATGGGTAGTAAAAGAACATACTTACCTCCCGCATGTTACACGTTGTCTAGAAAAGAGAAGAAAGCTTTTTGTGAATGATTGATAAATGTTAAGGTGCCACATGGTTACTCATCCAACATCCGTAGATTGGTATCAATGAAAGATTTGAAGTTGATAGGACTTAAATCTCATGATTGTCACACTCTAATGCAACAAATATTGCCCGTGGCAATTTGATCTATATTGCCAAAGCATGTAAGGTTCGCAATCACCAGACTTTGTTTCTTTTTCAACAGTCTCTGCAGCAAAGTTATTGACCCTGAGACTCTCAATAATTTGCAAAGAGAAGTGGTTGTTACCCAATGTCAGCTTGAGATGTATTTCCCTCCTTCGTTCTTTGATATCATGGTACATCTTGTTGTCCACTTGACTAGGGAAGTGAAAATCTTGGGCCCTATTTTCTTGCATTGGATGTATCCCTTTGAACGATACATGAGCGTTTTTAAAGGTGATGTTCGAAACCGTTATCGGCCTGAAGGGAGTATTATTGAAGGTTATGTGGCGAGAGAGGTTATGGATTTCTGCAATGACTTTCTCAGTGGTAATGACACTCCTGATAATGACAAGAATATTGACGAGCTATTTGGCAAAGGAATTTTGGGATCACGTGTGAAAGTAATCAGCTGTGAGCAGTTGGAACAAGGTCATTTGTATATTTTACACAACATGGACGAAGTGAACGTTTATATCGAGGAACATACCAATTTCATCAAAAGACAATATCCTCGTGCCAATACATTGTGGCTTGCTAGAGAGCATAACAAGACTTTTATTAAGTGGTTTGAAGATAAAGTCTTACATCAACTATCTCAAACACCAGATGATATTACTGAAACTATCAAATGCCTCGCCTTTAAACCAAAGTTGACTGTTATGTCTTATGAAGGGTATGACATTAATGGATTCACATATTACACAAAGTGCCAAGATGATAAGAGTGTCGTCCAAAACAGTGGGGTCATCCTTCAAGCATCGACTATGTTTTTTGCAAGTGCAAAGGATAAGAGTCCACGTGAAGCTAAAATGTCATATTACAGTGTCATTGAAGAGATATGGGAATTTGGCTACATAGATTTCAGAATTCCGCTCGTCAAATGTAATTGGGTTTATAACACCAAAGGAGTTATAGTGGATGAATTGGGTTTCACTTTAGTGAACTTTGAAAACATTGGAGAGAAGGCTGAACCATTCATATTGGCATCACAGGCGAAACACGTATTTTATATATCGATGATCCTGCAAATGATAAATGGTCAGTTGTTCTTCATGGTAAAAGACAGTTCATTGAAGATCCTATAGATGAAGAAGAGTACTATGATAAATATGATGACTCCAGTCCATTCTCAGTTGGGTTGCCAACTCCAGAAAATATTGAAGCTAATGATGACTTATATGTGCGTGGAGATCACAATGTAGGATTGTTAATTGATAAAAGATCACAATTTTAGAGGCATGCATGTTTATATTTTTTTATTGAAGCTAAATGTTTACTTTTTTAATATCAATATCATTTTCTGATTTGATGTTTCATTATCTTCTAGTTAATACAAATGCTAAACATTGTGGGACGGTGCTAAATAACTATAGGACCAATCTCACCTGAGATTACATACGCGATGCTGAGAGTAGGTTCTTGATCTATTCCAATTCTAGACATTGATCAGTATTTCACTAACTCTACACTAATAATTTTTGTTTGTATTCTCTTTGAAAAATAAATATAGGAAGAAGGCTATGCAGGACGGCCATGACATAGCTATGCAGGATATGCAAGATATGCAAGAAGAAGCCCCAATGAAGAGAAGCAGGATACAGATACAATACATAAAGTGCAACACACACAAGTGCTTCAGATTCATATAACAACATGACAGACTAAAACATATTTAGTGCATAACAACAACATCACCAAATTTA
This sequence comes from Alisma plantago-aquatica, assembly GCA_963693085.1. NCBI lineage: Eukaryota > Viridiplantae > Streptophyta > Magnoliopsida > Alismatales > Alismataceae > Alisma > Alisma plantago-aquatica. Next base: position 807,456,988 of record OY856414.1, on the reverse strand, counting down.
CATACAACACTAGCTTAGTACATATATAGTGGGACAAAGGTGATGATACCACCTGCTAAAATAGGTTACCGACTACATGTTACGACTGGGAGGTCGTGATTCAGCAACCATATGCATTAGCAGGAGGACAAACATATGGTGATCTGTTTGTCCTCCTGCTAATGCATACGGTTGCTGAATCACGACCTCCCAGTCATAACATGTAGTTGTCGATAACCTGTTTTACCAGGTGGGATCGTCACCTTATAAGTCCCACTATATATGTAATAAGCTAGTGTTGTATGTAAATTCGACGCTGCCGTTGTTATGTACTATATATGTGTTAGTCTGTCATGTTGTATGGACATCGATTGTATTGCTCAGGTATTATATAGTCTCATTAGATAATATGAAATATATCAATCTTATTTATATCTCATTAATTATATATATACATCACTCTCTTTACAGGTGTTTAAAGCTGACCCCACTACAGGAACGGACTTACCAGATGTACATGCTCCCTATACGATGGAAGAATTAAATGAAGTAAGAGAAGAATGGGAAACAACCATACAAATAGTGGGGGCTTTAAAATATAATTGGGATCTTGATAGCGAATAATGACTAAACAATGATATTTTGTAAATGAATTTCTGAATTATAATATATGTGTGAATGTTTCTACATGTCTGGATGTTTCTACATGTGTTTGAGTGAAAATGAATGAAAGTGTTGGTTGCTATATGAATGTTTCTACATGTGTGAATGTGAATGAATGGAACTATAGATTGCTAGCTACATGAATGTTTCTAAATGTGTGAAAATAAAATGGAACTGTAGGTTGCATTGCTAAATGCATGTGTGAATATTTTTGTTGTTAATTTTGTAGGTTTGTGGCCTGTTGTCGGCCGATATCAATGGATGTCGTAAAACCTGCAGTTCATAACTGAACTGAACAGGTTTCTCATCCTATGACCAGCCACAGCAGGTCTGCAGACTGACAGAAAAAAAAAAAACAATAGGCGTCGGTTATTAGTATAAAACCGACGCCAAATAGTTACAGTGTCGGTTTTTAATAGAAACCGACGTCTATTTCCTTAACACCACGGCCGTGCTGTCCAGCACGGCCATGTTGGGAGTTATATGGCGTCGGTTATTAGCTAATAACCGACGCCTATCCTGTGGTGCGAAGATATATGTCGTCAGTTATTTGTAAAAAACCGACACTGATAGTGCCCAAGATGGCGCCCTTTCTGTGGCGCGAAGGGTTTGGGTGTCGGTTTCGTATCTAATAACCGACGTCTATAGTGCCATGATGGCGCGTTTTCAGTGGCGTCGCTCTGAAACCGACACTAAAGGCTTTAAATAACTGACACTAAAGGTAGGTTCTGTAGTAGTGTATGATCTTTGTGGCAATGCCTTGTTTATCTTGTGGTACTTGGTATGCATAAGATAAAATGATACCTAAAGTTATTGATAACTCAAACAATCAAATTAGCATAAATCATTAGAAATTCATTTCTAGTTTCCATGTGATGGATAAATCTAGACTCTTTTGGTTAGAGAACCAGTAAGAGACATGAATCTCTTGTACATGATTATTCAATCTTCACTAATGATAGTGGGAGAATGATTATCCAATTAGGTATAATACATGTGATGTATTTACATACCTATTGGAACAAATGCTAATACTTCAAATGGTGTTTAGAGAAATACCAATATGAATATCTTGAAGTGTTCAAGATTATCATAGATGAAGTGCAAATTTGGTAAAGTGTTAATTCTTGATGAGATCAATGAATGAAATACTTGGACCAAATGTTTGAGATCCTTATGAGTGATTATGATAATGTATCATGGTGAACTCATGATTAAGGCATGGTGATGTCTAAATCAAGAAGGAATCATACTCTAATGAGTTAGAGAATGATTATCAAATAACTGAATTCTTCTTAATAAAAGAATACCCCACACTAATAAAGGACATTAAGAATCACAAGGAGTTGTAAATTCTTATATCCTTAACAGATACACATCAATTATCTATGTGATGAGTTGTTCATGTGATGAGTCAACTATCTAGATGAATATGAGGAATCGAATTTTGAGTTATGGTTTATGACCATTATATCCTAAATGACATCCATGTGAACCATAAGGTATGACCTTAATGGTAGCACCCATTGGATGAAATACATAAGTGCAAATAAGTCTTAAGTGTTAAGACACATGGATAACATTTTGAGAAGGATGATGCTTGTTGATTGCAACTTAATGACTAAGACATTTGGCATATGGATACTAAAACTGCATTCCTATGAGGAATAAAACAAGGATGTGTATGTGACACAACCTATAAGGTTTATGAATCCACTAATGCAAATGAAGTCTATAAGTTACAATGGACTAATCAATGTGATTGACTGAGTACAAGCAACTCAGAATTGGATCTTTACTTTGATAATATAGTCAAAGGGTTTGACTGATATGTCAAAGATAAAGAAGGGATCTGTGATTTAGTGGGAGTGTATTCACATTCCACATGTTGATGTGAAATGGAAATGTTCTAGAATGGAAATCCAAAAGTGGAAATTATCTTTAAGGAAGATAGAGATGTTTCCTATGTGATAGGCATAGAGATCTATAGAGATAGTTCTCGAAAACCTCTTGACCTGAAAAGAGAAAGCATACATTTGCAATCTGTACTGAAGGTTTCAGTATGCACAGATTCAGTGGGAGAAAACTTGTCCATGTTATATGGAGTTAGTATCCTAAGGCCAAGTGTCCAATTCTTATGAAGAATGGGAACACTAAGAATAGATATGGATCTATCATGTATGTAATCATCCCATTATCTTGCATGTATGGACATGGCAAGAATAAAATGCATTCATCATCTTGTATGTAGGACATGATAATATGATGTGCTCATCCTGTTAACTCGTATGTGGGACATGACGAGTGGATGTCTGTCTACTTCCAGTAAGGGTTACTGGAAACCATAAGAACTTGATAAGTACTTGAGAAGTACTAGTTCTATGGAGATAAGGAAGATTTCAATGTAAAGAGTTGCATTGATGCGAACTTCCGAAAAGGACAGAAAATTAATTGCAAAATATATATAGGATATATAAAAGTGAAAGTTTGTTGATAATTGGAAGTGTTCCAATGAAACCATTTAAAAGGAAATGTTGAGTATCCGTGTGTTAGAGAACAACAATGGATACTATATGGATCTGGAAGTTCATGAGATGAACTTATAGATATTCCAATCATTGATGACAATTATGGAATCCTTGATCATGCAATATGACTAAAGGTTAGAAAAAGGAATATTGGATCGCATATTATGGCAACTCCATCTCATACGTGTGACGTACAGCAAAGAAATGTGAGACATGAAATTAATACTGACTTTGGCAAGGTGTTGCCATAACTCACTGTGTTGACACAAGAGCACAATAACATGTGAGACATGTTTGAAAATCACTATGAATATGATTCAAGGGTGATTGGCTCGCAGTGCAAGTGGGAGTCTGTTGGTATGTATGCCCTGAGAGCCAATCATGTGATGATTGGTGGGATACATTAAGATTGATTTGATAAACATCAAAGGCAAGCTTCCAATTCTTTCTGGTTCAGTCATATGAGATAGTGATAGAACAGATTGAATGTCTAGAGAATGACAGTACTCAATGACGTATGCCTTCAGGTTAAGGACCTGGACGATGAGATCATACAGATGCTAAGAATTTGTACATTCTTGTTATGTCCATAGTCGGATGTCATTGTGGAAGGTAGATAGACAACAATGACACACAAGACCAGATTGTGGTGTTGGTTGATGACAGAATCTCATTAGTCATGATATAGAGATATCAAACCAAACACATATGTACTTGTTAGAGAACAAGTGTACCGGACAGACCCACCGTGAGTTTGACACATGGAACCATGACATGGTAGTCACAGTCAATACTCATAGTGATGGTGGTGAGTGTGATTCTTTGACCTAAAATCACTACACTCAACACATGTCGTTGGGCACACTTTGACATCATCAAACGCAGTCCAGAAACATGGGTTGTTATAAAGGTGATGATTGGGTGGCTTTGACACATGGGGCTTTTGAGGGGTGAGTGATAGATATGAGATTTGTCCCTCCTGAGGGAGTTTGATATCCAAGGCCACTTGATGAGTAGGATTGAAATAGGCGTGCGCACGCATGTGTGAATCAGTATGTGATATTGATGTCATACATATCTCTTCCAATATGCTCTGAAATCAAGAAAGTGAATGAACGTTGACAGGATGACTGTTCCATGCCTCGAGTTCATTCGGGATATCAGTGATAAAGGAATTATACATTCACTGTAACACCATTCACAGATTGTAGGATTGAAAGTTGTTCTCCAACTTTCTATTTCACTTGGGTAGCACTGATGTGTGACTAGGCACCGCTCTTTGCTTGTGAAGTCATAAGTGTTATGGACTTTCACTTCCAACGTGAAAAGGACCTGCAGGGTCACACACATAGGATTTAACCTGGAAGAGGATTTTTGTCCACAAACAATGTTTAGATTGATTACTAAAGGAGTTTAGTAGTTCAATGAAACACTCAATTAATTGATAGCTCAAAATCATTGTGTTCAAGGTGTTGGACAAATTGATTAGAGTATCAGATAGATTGAAACTGCAATTGACTGTTTCTGCACGATCTGCACTCCCAACTGATTGGCTCATGTGATGAACCGATCGGCTCAGCTTGGTGAACCGATCGGCTCAGATTGTGAGTCGATCGGCTCATGGACAGCGTGAAATGATTACTTCAAGTGTTGAAACGACCGGTTCAACTGTTGCAACCGAGCAAGTTGGGAAAGTAGGATTGGTGAAAAATTTCTTTTCATTTCACTTGCCCAATTTGATTGGAACAAGGATTGGTATTGGGTACCAATTAGAAACAAAAGAGAAAAAAAAAGTCAATCTGGAACTGACCAGGGCCACGAACCGACCAGTTCAGAAGTGAACCGACCGATTGAGGTGTCCCAACTGATCGGTTGAGATGTCAACCGACCGGCTCAGGTCCCCAACCGACCGTTTCAGAAATGAAATGATCGGTTCAGGTCACGCAGTTGGTTGTTTTTGTGGAAAATCTCGAACCCTTCTACTCCTACTTTAGTCCCGCATTGTCCGGGATGGAGAACCTTGTCCCATGACCCTCCTATATATAGGGGTATTGGGGGCTTCTCATAGAACAAATCAGTGCAACCAGTTGCTCTGTAAAGTTGTCGTTCTCTCTGGTTTTGGTAACCGAGAGAGCCCGAGCAAGTGCTACCCGATAAGGGAGGCACGGCAAGGGAAAGACAACTACAAAAAGTGATTGGTGGCAGGAGAGTGTGTTGGCAACTAGTACACTGACAGGAGGGTACGACTCCTTCCAATTCCTTATGGGACAAGGAGTTTGGAGTTCCAGGTGGTCCGTGTGGACTACTTCAGAGGCGGGATATTCCTGCCGCTAGGAGGACAACTGTCAATCCCGACAGTCCCGGTGAGACTAGGATTTGTCAGTCCCGGTGTGACCAGGAGCTGCACAGACACCGTAAAAGACCGGAGGTGAAGAACGTGCAAGCCGCGGGGTATTTTCTCCGAGCAAGTCTTGGGACAAGGTATGATTCCACAAACCATCCATTTCCTATTGTATAGACGTTGACGTGTTTCCTTGTTCTGGGTTTGGAGAGGAGAACATTTTTGTTTCCACTGCCTTCACTGCCTCCCCTAAAACCCAACAGTTTGAGCCAGGAATAGAATTGACAAATATTTGAACTATATCTTAACTTGATAACAATGAAATGTGACCTTATGTGCATGTTTCTATATTTAAGACCTAATTTGTAAATATTTCACCATAATCTTGTATTAACTATATTGCTCAAATTTTGTGATGAATCTATCTAAGATATTAAAACTGTAATGTTAGATCTTTGATTTTGTAGTGATGTGTCACCCTAACATCTACATGAATCCCTATTGTATGATGTTGATTGATGATGATAATGCATGAGCTAGTTTGAAATTTTGAAATCAATTATGAATCTCTCCCTCCCTAGGTCATGACTAATCTATGTGTAATGATTATCTTGATGATGAACATGCATGGACATTGGAGATGTTCGAATCAATGTTATAGAATATGGCACCCTAACTATGGTATGATTAAGACTATAATATGTTACTATTGTAAATACAAACATATATTTTGTTATCCTAGAAACCCGTCTGAGATTTACTCATTAGAAGTAAATCTTGGATAGTCCCTGGTTTGGGACTATTCCTGAACACTTAATCTCACTTAGGATGTAAGTGTATAATGTATATTCGATGTTGATGATGTTTCTTCAACACTTTCCCATTTTCTCTCTAAGTACATATGTCGGTGGGCATTTGCCAATGTACATCAGTGTACTTGGAGAACTGTGGGGAAATGCTGCCAACATTTTCTTGAAAATTGATTACACATTATACACTTACTAGTGAGATTAGGTGTTAAAGAATGGGATAGGTGGTACACACATTTATTATATATAAGACCCTAAACCCTAATCTTTTAACCCTAAACCCTAATTTTTTGACTCTAAACCCTAATATATACTTGTTTTCTCTTTGATCATAGAATGGATAGATCATGGATGTCCATTCTAAATTGTTGCACCCCAGAGTTTATTGATGGTCTTGATCAATTTATTAGATTTGCAGAGGAACATAGGAAACAACATGGAGATAGGTTCTATTGTCCATGTAGGCATTGTGGCAACAACTTGAAAGTCAGCATTGGTGACAAAATAAAAAGTCATCTCATGTGCACTGGGATTGTACAAGGCTATACAGAATGGTACTGGCATGGAGAGATTTCAAACCTAAAATTAGTAGATGTCAATAGCAGTGCTTGTGTGGAAGAAGAAATTGTCTCCGATGACGTAGATGTGAACAAATAGGTTCCAATAGACATCATTGATGAGATGATGGATAGTTGTGGGGTAGAACACATCAATCCACCTCCCATGTTTAGGAACATTGTGCATGATGTTGAGAGACCATTATACATAGGTTGTACTAAGTTTACGAAGCTTAGCATTATTTTGAGATTGTATAAGTTGAAGGCTAACAATAGATAGAGTGACAAACGCTTCACATCATTGTTGTCTTTGTTGAAAGAAATTCTTCCTGAAGGAAACAAGATTTCAATCTCAACATATGAGTTAGAGAAATTATTATTCCCAATGGGAATGGAGGTTAAGAAGATACACGCATGCCTAAATGATTGTGTATTATTTCAAAAGGACTATGTGGATTTGAAAGATTGTCCAAAATGTGGGGCGTCAAGGTATAAAATGATGACTTTAGAAAAGTCCGAAATTTGTTCTCCTGCCAAGGTGATGTGGTATCTACCTATAATATCATAGTTTCAATGCTTGTTTCCCAATCTAATAGAAGCGAAGAATTTGAGGTGGCATGCAGAGGTTAATAAAAATAATGATGGGATCCTACGACATGTGTCTGATTTCCCACAATGGAAGAAGATTGATTTATTGTACCCTAAATTTGGTGAAGAGGTTAGGAATCTAAGACTTGGGATTTGTACTGATGGGATGAATCCATATGGAACATTGTGCAGCCAACATAGAAGTTGTCATGTTATGCTTGTTATATACAATATTCTTCCCTGGTTGTGTATGAAAAATAAGTACGTTATGTTGTCATTGTTGATATCTGGCCCTAAACAACCTAGAAATAATATCGACGTTTATCTTGAACCTCTGATTGATGACTTAAAGAAACTCTAGGGTGAAGGTGTGATGACCTATGATGCTTCACATAGAGAGACATTTTGTTTGCATGTTATGTTGTTTTGTACTATTAATGACTTTCCAACATATGGGAATTTGAGTGGATATAGTGTAAAAGGATCTAAAGTGTGTCTTATATGTTAAGAGAATACTGATTCAATACAACTAAAACATGATGACAAGACTGTATATCTTGGTCATCGAAGGTTTCTTCCAAAATTCCATCTGCACCGAAGGTTGCACAAAGCGTTCAATCGATGGAATGAGGAACAGAATGCGCCTAAACCTATACCAGGAGAGGTTGTTTATGATAGAGTAAAAGACTTTGTCAATGAATTTGGTAAGAGATCATAATGTACGATGCCCACACAAAGTGAAAAATCTTTATTCAAGAAGAATTCAATATTTTGGTATCTTTCTTATTGGAGTTCTTTGGTGGTTAGGCATTGTATTGATGTCATGCATGTTGAGAAAAATGTTTGTGATAGCGTCATTGGTACTCTGTTAAATATACTAGGTAAGACTAAAGGTGGGATCAAATCCAGAATGGACCTATGTGAAATGGAAATAAGGAAAAAATTAACAAAAGTAGTTAGCACTGATTGGAGAACATATATACCTCTTGCTTGTTACATGTTGTCTAGAAAGGAGAAGAAAGATTTTTGTGAGGGTTTGGTTAATGTTAAGGTACCATAGGGTTACTCTTCTAACATTCATAGATTGGTATCAATAAAATATCTGAAGCTAATAGGTCTTAAATCTAATGATTGTCACACTCTAATTCAACAAATATGCTTGTTGCCATTCGATCTATACTGTCAAAGAATGTAAGGTTTGTAATCAGCAGACATTGTTTCTTCTTCAACAATCTATACTTTGTTTCTTCTTCAACAGTCTATGCAGCAAAGTTATTGATCTTGAGAATCTCGATAAGTTGCAAAGAGAAGTGGTTGTTATCCTATGTCAGGTTGAGATGTATTTCCATCCTTCATTCTTTCATATTATAGTACATCTTGTTGTCCACTTGACTAGGGAAGTGAAAATTTTGGGACCAGTTTTCTTGCATTGGATGTATCCTTTTGAATGATACATGAGCATTTTTAAAGGTGATGTTTGAAACTATTATCGGTCTGAAGGGAGTATTATTGAGGGTTATGTGGCGAGAGAGGTTATGTATTTTTGCAATGACTTTTTGAGTGATAATGAAATTATATATACAGGAAAAAGGGAAGAAACCCACTACAACTCGTCCTCCTCCACCTCCACCTCTTCCTGAAGTACCTGGTTGGCTTGCAAAGGACCTATATGGTATATGGACCTAATTGTCAGATATGTTATACAAGAAATAAAAAACATACAACATGTATTATATAGTCTTGATCATCATATATAAGTATAGTCACATTAGATAATATAAAAATATCAAACTTATTAATTATATATAGATGTCATTCTCTTTGCAGGTGTTTAAAACTAGTGACTTCACTATAGGAGAAAAGTTATTAGATGTACATGATCCCTATATGATGGAACATTACATGATATAAGAGAACAATTGGCAAAAGCCTTTGAAAGGGAGGCACTTTTTTTATTATAATTGGTGTATTGATGATGATAAAGAATGACATTTCTAAACTTTGATGTCATAATTATTTAAGTATTTGATGACATTTCTAAACTTTGAAAGGCAAGCATATATGTACATGTGTGAATGACTTTTTTTATTTTATTATTGAAATTTGATCTATATAAATGTGTGTGAATGTGAAGATGAATCAATGAATGTGTTGCTACATGGGTGTGAATGTGAAAAGAAATGAATGAATGGAACCATATGTTTCTACATGTGTGTGAATGTGAAAATGGTTGAATGAATGGAACTGCATGTTTCTACATGGTGTGAATCATGTGAATAAATTAATTATGTTTCTACATGTGTGTGAATCACATGGTGTATTTATAATCTTGATCATCTTGTTATTGTAGGTTTGTGGCCTGTTGTTAGCTGAAATCAAAGGATGCTATAAGCCTGTAGTTCAGAACTGAACTACAGGTTCTGCATCCTACTGACCAGCCAGACAGTAGGCCTGCAAGATGATAATAATAAAAAATTAATACATAGTCGTCGATTATTTAAAAAAACCACCACCCAATGTCAAAGGCGTTGGTTAAATATAGGAAATTGATAGGTATGCTCAAACTGGGGCCAATTTTTTTTGTTCGAGCATGGAGATAAGCGTCGATTTCACATCAAAAAAACTGATGACTATACCAGATTTTTTTCTGAGATATGGAGATAGGCATCAATTTTCTAAGACATAACCATGACTATGGTCCTAATGGTGTCGTTTCTTTTTTTGGTTATAATTGGGGTCGGATCTATGTCGTCGGTTCCAGAACCTACGTTGTATGATTCTACCTTTAGTGTCACCCACTTGGGTATCGCTTAAAAACCGACGTAAAAAACTCATTTTAATCGACATTAAAGTTGGTTATCTGTACAGTGGTTAGCCGAAAAATTACATAAACCTTCTTCCACTCATGATACAAAACATACTTGAATAAAAAAATTATCGCATCAAACACTACCCAAATTTCACATTGTTTTGTGGCTACTACATAACATCAAACTACTTATAGGAAATAATTGGTATAAATAAGGGTGCATAATCCTTTCATATATAATGTGCCACAACAACAACGATAACATTGATCATGCCTTCTTCCAATTTTATTTCAGTCAAACTATTTGGTTCACATTACAATAGATATCATTACAATGTGACTGATATTAATATGCCTACAATTTACATTATTTTCAGTAAGGAGCCTTGTATAAATCACCATCTATGACCCCACTGGATCACCCTTACTTCTTTTGTTATTTATCTTGAAGAACTAATGATTTTTCAACAATAATCTTAACTTATATATTAAGATTATCTCTTGACATTTATGCCACTATTTCCTACTGGATCTCATATTTTTGTAAGTGATTTTTTTTGGCTATCAAATCTAAAAGCCTTCCTAGGGCCTTCTTCATCTTTATTGATGTTGATGGCCTTGCTCCTACTTTTATAAAACAAATTGATGATGATTTTCATCCCATTATCTCGGTTCGATCATGCGACACCTTTTCAGTTGCAGAATAATTCTTTTACCGACTGAGTGCCACTTCTTTGGCAATCTTGCTCCTACTTGACTCATTTCCTTTGTAAAGTGATGATATGGATGGTAATGATGCCGCAACATGATCTGACGGTGTTTCTTATGAGGCTACCCAATCTAACTCATTGGTTTCAACTATCCACTTAGTGCGCTTTTCTACTAAACACGTATCTTTGTCACAAAATGTAGGTGGGGATTAAGGAGAACCCACTATCATTTTGCTTATTAAGGGGGTTTCTACTGATGTCACAAATTATCTATGAATTATTCTAAGAAAATCCCACACCCTTCTCTTGATAGGGTTATAACTTTACCTAAAGTACCTATGCTCCTCCATATCAGGACCACCTCCCAATGAACCTATCTTGATGCTATATATGTTATATCAAAATGTCATGTAGTTATATTGTCTATTTCAATTGTATTTCTTTGACAAGAAATATGTTTTTGTTTATGAACATCGATGTAGCATGTCGGACAACTATTATGTTTAATTGGGGAAGACGCCTACAATGTGTTGGGGATACATGACTCATGTTGGGATACATGACACTTTTGTACTATATAAAACAAGCCATTTTGATTAAAGGTGCAATTTGTTGCAATACTTTTTTGAAATTACAAACATGTCCTTTGTGTATCTAATCCCATTTGGGGACTTCCGTATAATTTCTAGAATCATTTGTTTCAATTATGATACGACCCCTATATCTGTTTAAGAAGTACAAAATTTGTGCTTTTTTTCAACAAATTTTTAAATTATAAATGTGTCTTTCTCTTGTCTAAGCCCGTATGGGGTCTTTTGTATAAATTTTAAAATAATTTATCTAAATTATGATAGGATCCCTATATTTTTTTAAGAATTAATGCTACAGGAGCGCTTTGATAGAGGGGTCAAATCTTGACTCTTCTTTCAACCTCCACTCACGACTACGGTGCAGAATAAATCGAATGAGTTGAAGAAACTGGAGGAGGTTGACAAGTTGCTAGAATCGGGGAAGGAGGTTAAAGTTAGCTATCTTTACTAATATTTGTCAAGTCCTCTCTGTGTTGCTCCCTTTTTCCTCACCTTCATCAATTGATCATCACTTTTTTCTCTCTCTTTGTCAACCTCCTTCCGGTCATCATCGGGTTATAAAGTGCCCCATTCCCCCCTTTGCTCTACACAAAAAGATTGTTTAAGGGGTTCTCTATAATGTTTTTGTGCTTAGTTGTAGGAAGGTTCAAGCAGGGAATACTCTTAGTGTCTGTGCATCACCAACCTTCCGCCCAATGACTGTCTAACCTCGAGGAGAAGGTGTAGGAGGAAATGCATGGCATCTTTGTTGTCGAAGCATAGACATTCAATTCAAATTGTCTCCTGCATGTGATGGCCATCTACTCTGCCTTCGAAATGATCTTCCATGTGGAACATGCCTTCCATCGGATCATGAGTAGCTGGCGCAAAGGTTTTTGAGGAATTGCTAGCATAGTGTTTGCCCAAATCACGCAATGATGGTCTGAGGAGCTAGGACATAGAAATGATGGTGTGGGTAGAGAGATTGCAAACAAAAGTAGCTACAAACATGTGATACAGTTGATAGTGGAAAGAGGGGAGACTATAGAGCCAGTAGAACTATGCAAGGAGTGGCTAGAAAGGGGGTGGGCATTTCTATATGACCTGGTCAGGGGAATCGTGAATGGGTTAGGTGTTGACGTGAAGGAGGAAGAAGTCAAATTTGTGGTGGAGCTGATGAAGTTGTGCATAAAGAGTGGTGCAGAGTTGGTGTCAATCAAGTTTCAAACAATGATGTCGATATAGACTGTCCGTTTGAATCTGGTAAGGGGCATGGTGAGAAACATGAATGCAAAGATTTGTTAGTTATTATAGGATGTTGAATCGTATTTGGACAAGTTACGCTCATTTTGGACAATGAAATCACTTTTTAGTTTTTATTTTTATAATTTGTTTACAGTTGACATGCGGATGATTTCTCAAAGATATTTCATTTTTGTATATGTTGCCTTCACCAATGTCCCAATTAATCAACTCGACCCCTTTCTAGAAATCTATGTCCCATTTGATAGTGAAGATGTATTCATCTTCATTCATATAGTTATGCTTTGTTGATTCTGTGCTACGTTTTGGACAACGTTGCTACTGTTTGTTTTGATTGATGTTGTTATGCTTGTGAGGCATGTAGGGGTAGGGTTGCCCCTTCATTGCAAATACTCCATATTGTATGAGATTTCAAATCTGATTTTGTCTTGGGGCTTTTTCCTTTGATTCTCTCTTATCGTAGGACATGTACACTTTGACATCTTTTGTAAGAGAAATATCAGAATGTATATAAACTTACAAAACAATCTCCAAAGTATATTCGTTCAACTTGATTTTTAGTTTTAAACTTGTGGAATGCATGTTGACACTTTCAAGCAAATTTCATTTGATTCAGGTCTATACAACATTCTTTCTTCTATTTTTGTTTATTCACTCTATAAGCCACAAATTAATAGGCTCAACTTATAAATTCACATTTGTGAGACTTTGAAATGGATTTTTGAGGTGAACATATTTATGTAATTAGTTTATTTCAGCAACAATTATTTTTACCTAAAGATCTTTCTTTTTTGTTGACATTCAAATACCACCCCAAAAATAGTTACACTATTTTCAACTCATTTTAGGGGACCCACATTTGAATCGTCTATGTTTTTTTTTCTTGAATGTTAAATCCAATAAGGATGGGGCCTACTTTGGGCTTCCTACTTAGTTAAGGACTTCATATACTTCTACTATCTTGCCACAACAATATGAAGTATCTAGAAGAATAATGGGATATTGTTATTAGCAGACATGGATTATGAATAACCACAACCCTGAAAATCTCAACATCAGCAATATACATCTACAAACGTTCACAAATTCAAACCAAGTCATAGGAATCTCATGATGTTGTAAATATACTACCTGGAGAACATGTGTTATGTGTACAATATAAGTATATAGTATAAGGAAACTAGTTTACCAAACCTAGAATATTGACGTTGGTATAAGGCATGCACTTGGTAGTAGTAGATGGAATGTTGTCTAGGAAAAAAAATATTTAGTGTTTCTTTGTTAAATAAATCACTAAGTTTCTATATCCAGATTGAGAAAATAGATATGCTTGATTGATAACATTTTGGGATTCATTTATATCATAATATAATTGACTTGAATGTATAATCAATATGAACCAGCCAAAAAAGTCAACAAAAACAATGGCGACAAAAGATTTACTAAGTCGGGTAATCTAAAACCAGTGTTTTTGACTAGAGACGCACATGGCACGGGTTCATACCTAGTGCAACAGAAAACAAATGAAAAGCATTACAATCCTTTACAAAGCACGGAAAGTAAAAAAATGAAAAAAGGATGTGGTGGATTGAATGATACAAACTTATCTTATGGCTGTGTTTTCAAAAAATTAACATAGCATACTTGTAAGCTTCAGTAAACTCATTTTCTTATAATACTATGAAGTTGTCAGAGTAAACATTCCACGTTTTACAATTAAAAGAAAAGGATGTTGTGCAAGTGTACTCAAGTTCCACAGAATCTAATACTGGGTCCACATACGGACGCTTTAACTAAAAAGGCAAATTCCGTGTCGTCCATGGCATCGAAGAACAGTTTATTTCCATATTTCCCAAGAGTCGGTGGATGAAAATGGACGTAGATGGGATGTGTGAACTCGGATATACTCTGATTGTGGACGTGAACTCAGATCTCAGCTTTCTGGTACGTAAATGATCGAGGTGCCTCATATATATATTCAGGTCGTGCACGACCTATCAACCATGGCTATATATATAGCATCCTAGCAGATTCTATTGAAATATTAGAAGTTGAAATCTACCAACCATTTCTGGCATCCGAGCAAATTATGTCACGACTAAGCAACAGAAATCCAAGCACGCAGCAGTACGGTATGACCGTTTAGTCCACATTGAAGAGAGTTAAGTTCAGCTAAGTTATCAGTTAAGAAGCAAACTCCATGTTAGTTACGCTGAATTGGTCCACCAGTATTGTGGAGTACTGACCCTTCTTTTCTTTCACCATTGAAACGTTCTTCCAGTTTCATTTGTTGACGCCGAATTGTGTGGGCCATTTTTCCTTGCTTATATAACAAGGATAAACTTACTACGGGTTTCTATCTGCCTGGCGCATCACGCTATCCCTCTTAAATTCAGAGCTATCTGCGCGACGTACGTAGTTCTATTCGCACCACCGAAGAACGATGGGAAAGAAGAGCACCAACGCTCCAGCTTCTGCTAAGCAGGGTCGCCCCCGAGCTTGTGACCAAAAGCCCATCCGTGCCTTCGTTCAAGAGACAGCGAGGGAGGTGAAGATTGAGAGCTGGTCGATGGACATCAACGAGCGCACCGAGGCCTTCATCTGGCAGATCCGGAAGCAGTTCACGAAGCAGCATGTCGAGTAGATGCGAACCGGATTACCGGGTTGCAGCCTCCTGAATCGTTGGTAATCGCGTGTGTTGGAGAAAGAGTAGTATGAAACAAATCTGCATCAGCAATATTCTCGGAAGCAGCTCTGCAGAATGTGATGCATTTTTATGTTGCTTACATTGTTTGAATATAAGCAGTTACTCTAAACATTGTTCAATTATGCGACTGCCTTTTTTATATTCTTTAAAAAAAATCTGGCAATGAGCCAGCTTGCCGTCGCAAAGTGATTTCGTTCCTATTCACGAAAAACAAGTTTAAAGAATAATTTGTTAATCAAAATGCTAATGTATGATGATTTACTAACTTTGAAACCTAATTTGCTCATGTTAAAGGAAAAAAAAATGGTGCACATTGATAAAAATATTTCTAGGTATAGTACATCCACAAAAATATTTTTCTGCATAGACCACTTTTGTGATAAAACGTCAACTAAATTGTCACTTTACGAGTGAATGCAGGAGAAACCCCAAAAGATTTGGAACTTTTCATTAAAATTTGGAAAAAAAATTAAAAACAAAGTGAGGATTCACATTTTCACCCTACATTTATCAAATTTTATTAAAAGTTTCAAATCTTGTGGCACTTTACCTGCTGCACTTTGAAAACACCATTTTGTGTGACGTGATATCACCAAAATGGGGCTATTATTTTAAGAAATATTTTTACCGAGGTGCTATATCTTGAAATAATTCTGTCAAATTGTACCATGTTGATTTTTTTTTCCTTCATTAAAACAAATACCTCCGTCCGCGTTTAAAGCATCGGTCTTGTTCTTCTGGGTTTACGATTGAATCCAATCACAGTCCCAAAAAACTGCTTCAACGGCGCCGGCGGGGTTGCGGAGGAATGCACAGTATTAACATTGATCAAACTTTTGATTTTGATACAAGATACGAACGGACATTCACGCATCCTTAAACAGAGTGGAATTGGAATTGGTATTCTCCTATAGGAGAATCAGCTGAATTTGCTTTCACGCGACAATAGCACCTCGGCAGACGAGAATCGTTATAACATTGTCTTATGTTTCCTTCCCTGTCTCAACAAATTTTAGATGTACTTCATACGAAGTGAAGGATCACCCCCTGGTGCTCCGCGGAATGACCATCCAAGACTTACAGCACCAAGGATCAAGATTATAAAGAAATTCTATGAAAGTTCATACATGAACTCAAATAAACTAAATTCTTTTCAAAGACTAATAAAGGAAGAGACATGGACAAACGACATTTCGTGGAAGAACTTTTTCTCTCAAAGAAATGTTATGTCCACAACTCGATGTACCTTTTTCGGCATCGGGCTCAGTTCAACATTGCACCCCTGAAAGGCAGTTACATCAATTCCCAAACACGTAGACTTGCAAGAACATGCATTCTTGCATCACTCACATTTGTCTTCCCTTCGGCTGGATCATTGTAGCATGGACGCTCGTTGTCTCACCCTTGGACTCTTCCAAGGTGATTAGCACTCTTCTCTTTTCGTGCTCCTTCCTTCTCTCTTCTCGGCTGCTCCGAAGGTAGACGGTTGTGCTCCTCGCAATGTTTACTGGGTGTTTTTTGTGTTGGATCCCTTCAACACTTCGTAGAGAAACAATTGGTGTTGATTGTGGAAATCTACCTCTGCTGAACTCCCAATGATCTGCCTCTCGGAGTTCTGTTTTGTCCGGTGCCTGATACTTGTCCTCGATATTTTGCAACAGAATCTGGCCACGATCCACATTGTGCGGAGCCCACAATCTTTGGAAGTGCCTCTGCATCCGTTTTTGTTGGGGCGTGCCCACACATCCTCCCTCACGCGACACCTCTTGGTATAAATTCTAGAGATAGTTCTTGGAAATGAAAGGGGACACTTTGTCTAATATGGTCGGCAACAATTAAAGCAATAAAATATGAGAGAAGTAGAAGAGAGAGAAAATATTTGTCTATAACTTTTAATTCGGAGCATATTTTTTGATGAAATAAAAATATTGGATATTAGAATGTGTGGTATTCAACCCAAAACCAATTGACAATGGATGAAGGGACCACACGCCTTATAAGCTCCAGGACCTCCCCAGAGCTCACCGGTATGAGACTATTCTAACATCTCCCCTCAAGTGCAGCCACTTTTGTGTGCTTGCACTTATTCTTTTTTGAGGTAGGGTATGGTCCACACACTTGTCTCATGGGGTCCGCTATGATACCATATTAGAATGTGTGGTATTCAACCCAAAACCAATTGGCAATGGGTGAAGGGACCACACACCTTATAAGCTCCAGGACCTCCCCAGAGCTCAGCGGTATGGGACTATTCTAACATTGGATTCCTTATAAAAATATTTTTCAACAAGACTAGTGTTGACATATTATGTGAAAATGATAATATAAGAGAATTATAATATATGTGTTTCAAAGTATCATACACATGTTTTGCGTACAATACGCGTATTTTAAGTACAATATATAAACTAATCAATATTCATATTATACCTCAAAATGGAAGCATTGTACCCCAACATTCATATTGTACCTCAAAATGGAAGCATTGTATCCCAAATCACTCATATTGTGCCCCTTTTATTTATATATCCAAGTATATCACCAATTCTTTGGTGTTATAATGCGCACATTTCGGGTACATTGTTCTTATTTTTAGAGGATATTTTACTTGTTGGCATATTATACCCTAATACAAGAGTAATATATCCAATATAGTATAAATGTATATTATTCTCAATTTCGTTTTAATATTTTACATGATGATCAACCCAAGTACAATACATATTGTACTTTTTTGTACTTCTCTCATCTTTTGTTACACTTATCATATATAAACAGCTTTTAAAAATATTTCGATATTGGTCTTGATAGAAAGTATTTTTATGATGAATCTAATACCCTTTATTTCGTCAAAAAATTCCATACGGTTTAAAATTTGTGTGTAAATTTTTTTTTTCTCTCCTACTTTTATCTCTTTCATAGTGTGTCCATTTTTTCATCCACGCAAGCACTGCTCACGCCTCCCAAACACCGGATGGATGATTGTGGTGTGAGCGTGTGTGCATCATAACTCTTCATAGAGGAGTGGTTGTGCAAGGTGCGACACTCGCAAACCACCGCCCTACTAACTCGAAGGATCCCCACTTCGTGGAAGATTACTTCTGTGACTGTCTCCTAAGCCAAGAGATGTGCCACTTCCTAACATGTGGCAGAAAACTCCCAATCACCTTTGCATTTCTCGATAAAGCTTGTGGTCGGGCCTTGCGGGGTTCATGGCCTTCATGAATCGTCTAGTTAAGGTTCTTGAATCCAGCTCAACTCCAATTCCATCAATCACGCTTGGCAATAGTCACCCTTGCTCAACTCAAACTTAGTGAAGCTCCCTCTAGTTCCAAGAAGCTCGACCCTGGCTTGGTTGAGCTGTGAACGGCTCCATCTTAGCTTGTGTGCTTGGTCATAACTCCCCTGAGCAAGGTCTTTAGCTCATCATGGTGACTTGCACACATTGTCAGCCACTGTATTTCCATTCTTTGCCCATCCAAGGACTTAGCCTTATGACTAAGTCCCTTCCTTGGATCAATATTCTCCTTGGCAAAAAGTTCCTAACAAGTCCCCCACCCATGACTTAACTTGGGGCATCACCCTCCATGTTTGTCTTCTAGGTATGTAGCATTCTCCTTCATGTTGACACAACTCCTGTCTCGATTCCGCAATCCATGTCATGCAACCTCATTGTTTATCAAAGAAGTAGTGATTCGACTGGTGAACCTCATTTTCATTCTAACTTATAAACTTCGATGTTGACTCCTCCTTGAGACCAACTTGCCAGTAGTCTCTAACTAGGACTTATTCCACATCATTTTGACTAAGTCCACAGACTTGACCATGTTTTCCTCACTTATCTCACTGAGGGGTCATCTCTCTATCATCCCAAGGGAATCATGCTTTTTGAAACATAGTCTCCATGAGTAGTTTTGCATAATAACCCTTCTTCTCATTGCCACTATCACTGACACTTTTTCACACATTTCTCTATCTAGGAACCAAATGTCCTGAAGAAATTCTCCCTTATATTAAGATGGAATTTGTCCTTTCATTGCATTGGAATAATCTAGATTTTACAAGAAAACAATAAATTCATAGGCACATGCATCACTTCCCATCCCATTACAAAGGCATAGTGACTCTATCACCTTGCAGAGTGGTCTGCTAATTTCTTACAAATGGTTGTGCTACACTTTGTAAAGCTTGCAATCATGTTGTTGCTTTCATTCCATGGCATGGAATTGGATCAACTAGAAGGTCCATAAAGTGATGTGTTCTATCTAGGATGGTCCACCCATTTGCAGTTTTCCACTATATCACTTGCACTCCTTGATAGTGAGTTGTCGAGACTACTTGCATTGTCCATGTGAGCATGCCTCCTTTGTGGTCTCTAATTGTCACCGCTTGTCAATTACTTCATCCTTAGTAGTTGCGGCTTGACATCCCACCATCGACACTCCATTTGTCTTGTACAATTTCTGTGATCGTCAGTCAGACAAGTTTGTTGGTGCCCATCTGCTAGTAACTTTATTAGTTTTCCCCCATGGCAATCCTTGTCTGTGGCAGTTGCAACCGTCTCTGGAAATTGCACAAGTGACATGAACCACTTATCCAGGTGTTACAGTGAAGCATCAAGCTCGTCTTTCTATTGTGGTGTTTTTTACTCCCTAGTAATCATTTTGTTTGATTCCATGAATTTGCCATGTATTGTGCAGAAAATCATCTATGGGATCATCAGTGACCATGGCCTCCTATCTTAGTCTAGTGTGGATCTCCTCGATATCTGTCACAATTGTTGCCATTGCAATAGCCTTGGGCTTCCTCCCAGTACGAAAGACCGGATGGTATGCTAAGGTCGGTGCTCCAAGTTGAGGACCTCACTTCTTCTCACCATTTAAATTGTTCCATCCTCCACATTAAGCTGTGGAATTAGATTTGGTTGGCACCACTCATACCCAAAGACAAAGGTAATGCTTCCATACATTCCTTACTCACATAGTCGGCCATTTCCTTGATCTAGATGCATTCTCTAAATCATTGCACTCCTCATAATGCTCATCATGGCTCTTAGTTGTGTGACACCATGTTGTCAACCCTTCAATGAGTATAACACATCTTGCGAGATCAATAGTTTGTGTGGTATCTCATGCATGGTTTGGGACTTGTAGGAAAAATGGGAAGTTTTCATTGAATCCCTAGTCATAGTGTCTTCTCCTCTGTCCATGTCTCCATTTCCCTCTTGAAAATGAATGCAACATAGATCATGGATGGGTGGCCCTACATCCATTCAACGGAACATGTTGTAGACATGATTGAAGTCCCTAGACGGATGTTCATATTTAGTAACATGGAGGTGGGATGAATATCCCATCCATTCTCCCTTTCCCTCTTGGCTAGTGACAGACTTCTCCTAGGCCATGCTCTATTGAAAATTCTCTAAAGGTACAACTGCTCCCTCATCTAAGTAGGGTGTTGTGTTGGTCCAGTCACTAGAACTATCAGGGTCTTGACTGTTGTAGCAAGGTTCATCACAACCTCATGCACTTTCTCCAACTTCGAGCACATATTGGAAACCAATAAGCATGTCCTAAACCATCTACAACACTTACCCTGGAGGGTCAAATGTTAGGGAGTCTTGTGATGCTTTCTTTGTTGTCATAGATACTAGAAAACACTTCAGGAAGCATTGAGATTTGGGGTTTGTTCGTCCACTTTATCCATCCATACATGGATGTCTTCTTAAAGGTTCATCACATGCTCCCCAGTAGAAAAGTTAGCATCAATGTAGCACTTGCTCCAATGGAACCAAGGCAAAGACCAAGGTTCCCCACTTCCCTCTAATGTGTGCCAAGATCTTCCTCCATCTTGTCCATTCATTTTTTATTTTCAATCACCATCTCAATATAGAAGATTTAATAAGAAATAAAAGATATTTGAAGAGAGTTTGTTAGAATTTAGTAGCTTTGGTACCACTAGTTAATATATTTGTGAAGGATCACCCCCTTGTGATCCATGTAATGATAAAAGAAAGACCTATGACACCAAGGAAAAAGACTCTAAATGAATTTTACCAAGCTTCAACCATACATGTACTCAAATAATTCAAACTCTTTCCAAAGACAAGCAAAGGAAGGGATGGGGATAAAGGATTTTCATGGAGTAACTCATTCTCTTAGAGATAAGTATTAAGGTTACAACTCGATGTACCTTTTTTGGTACTGGACTCATTCCAATGTTGTAGTGTGTAATGAGGTTTACATCATTTCTAAACTCTAATGCATGTGCAGAGTTGCACTCTTTCACTACATGTAGTTGTCTTTCATTCCATTGGATCACTGTAGTTTGGACTCTCGTTGTCTCACCCTTGGACTCATCCAATACAATATCACTCACCACTGGTGGTTCTCCTTCCTTTTCTCTTCTCAAATGCTATGAAGGTACACAGTAGTGCTCCTCACAATATGTATTTGGTGTCTCTTGTGATGGATTCCTCCAACTCCTTTAGAGAAACTACTTGTGATAGACTAGACCTTCCTCTCTTCTACATTATGTAACTCTAAACTCAACCTTATTAAATGTTCTTGACTTACCTTCAATTCTATGATTGAATATGATTTGACACATAATTGATAACTATTGAGTGCAATTGATACCTAGACGACACTCATTTGATACTAATATAGATTTCAACTATATCATATGTCACTACCATTTTCTTTAAATTTTATCATATCCATGTGGACTTTTGTACTCTATTCTTATTCCCATATTGTAGAGTTTTCTCTCACGGTCTCAACGCAACTTGTTTTGCCCAATTCGTAGCTTGGATGAGCAAGTTATGGCCCGTTGAAAACTTAACTCTCAAACCCTTGCTTATCGCATGTTTTTGCCCCTTTTGTCTCTTGGCTCGTGGGCCGACCGACCTTGACCTAATTTATAGAGCTCATGTGGGGCCTAATGGTCCCCACCCCACCTCTCTTTCCCTCTCTTTCTTTCCTCCTGCTTCTCCCTAACTCTCTTATGTGTGGCTCTTCCACGTGAACCAGGTCTAGCTAGACTGTTGTGCCCACAAATCATGACTAGAATCCTATGACTGATGCTCCTCATCTTTTATCCCAGCATGGAAGGTAGAAGGTGATCAGAAAAGTCCTCATGATAGTTCAAGATAGGCTGAGGGAGTGTACCCCAGCTTCACTTTTGGCCACAAGACTCACTCCCTCTACTATTGATACTCTAGCCGCCCCTGATTGAGGTGAGTGAGGTGCTTTGTACCTCCTTTTCACCCACCAATGGCATGGCACTGCTGCTAAGCCTAGGGTGCCTCTCACTCTTCCCTCCTCCTCCATTTAAGCCCCTGACCTCACCTTCATCTCCTCTTAGCCCTCCTATTTCATGCGGAAGCGCGGCCACACCCTCGACCTCTTCCTTATACCTCTTATGCCACCTTTTATGAACTAAAACCCTAAGTCAGTGTTAGGGACGACTTGAGAAGCATGGATCAGCCTCAAAGGGCCCAGATCGCACACTACTAAGCCATCTCTCCCACCCCTCTCTCTCCCTCTCTCACTACGTGCCCTTCAGACTCCCCCTCGCTCCTTTCTACACGAGCGTCAGGTGGCCAACCGTAACACGCCATGTTGGCTCAAGCCCGCGACACCTCACATGCTCATCCTCTCTCTCTCCCTTTCTCAACTCAGACATGAACCACATTGAAACCTCACCCTATCATGGCGTGACAAACAAGCTTGTTGGACCCCCGCTATCAGCCCACACAATAGCTCGCCACGCGATGCCACCACCGGTGCACAACATCATGCCCTCGATCCCAATCACTGACTAATGCCCCGAACTGCTCCCTGACTCCAGAAATTGAGCATCACAGTCATGCAATGTTGTGCGCCAGTACCTGAGCGGGCTGGCCTCTTGCTTGTCACAAGTTCAGCCCACTTAAGGGTAAAACCCTCTTGTAATCCCTTTTTCTTGGTATAATCTCCAAACTCTCATAACTATTTAATAGTTTAACCAAATACCATGATGTAACATATCATTTCGATCGAAAAAATGATACCTTGTTGATAATGCTATCATATTCTACTATTTTTCATAATTTTTTACAGATTTGCTAGAAGTCCCTTTTATGATCTTTTGAGGTCTAAATCAACTTTTATTGTGCCTAAAGATGCATGCTTACTGATCTATTAGTCACCCTTTATGCAAACTAGTACCTTTACCTCTTATGAATGTGATATAATGTCTTGGTCCTATTTTATGCACCTTAATGTTCTTTTAAACTATCATGACTTGAAGTTGGTTCCTTTATGTGTTTGAGAAATATAACTTGATCATTCATGAGGTTTTGTTGTATTGGTTGTCACCATGAATGGTTGATCTTCGAAATTAGAATCTTATAATGAGATTTGTACTCTCCTAGATCAATAAATCATGCTATATTGTTCATGTTTGACTGATATGACCACACATGCCTAGTTAAGTTAATCTTGTTGTTCCCACATGATGAATTAGGGTTGTTATGCTAATTCCATGCTATACCTTGTTCAAATCAATAAGTTTATCAATCATGTAGATATATAAGCCAAATTGATCTATCATATGCTCTTAATGGTCCTATGGTTTGGGAAATGTACTCTATTGCTTTGAGATTGATCCAATATGACTTAATCCTGGTCTTTCATGTTAAACGATGATGATGTAATCTAAATATCATGCTTCCTTTACTCCATATCAGAATTGATCTCATGTTTATATATAAACTAATGTGGATGGTTCACTTAGATCTAGAGCCTAATGTTGATCCTTTACTATGATTGAATAATGACATGCACGTTGGAAGTGTGTAACTAAGATTGAATTATTTGGAACCTAGATCTAGGGAATCATCCACATGACTCATATGATGCTTTTTTTTACTCAAACCCTAGTGAACTTAGTTTGAAGGTGTTTCCCCAAGGGTATTTTAGGGTTTATCCTTTAATGGATGAGCTACCTTTAGTAGCTATCAACTAATGAATTATTTGATTGGCTTGGAAATTCGAAAAAGGAGAGCAAAGTAGGTCTATATGGATGGTGTGGGATATGCTTGTTTGTGTGCTTGTTAATTCTTAATTGTTTAAGGCCATGGACACTTGGAAAGATACTAGAACTTCAACCTTTTCTTTTTCTTTATCTTAAAGTTTCATATACTTATCCCTAAGAACCCAAATGAACCATTTTCTCTCCACCATTTCCCTCCTTCTACGAACCTTTTTATGCATCTGTGCTGCTACAAATTTCATGTCTAAGGAAGAAGAAAGTGGGGATCTTCTTGAAAAAAGAATCTAGGATTGCAATTGACTTCCTTTAGGGGTTTCTAGAGTTCCGTCCTAGTGATCTTGACCTAAAAGGGTAAGTATTTCCTTATTTCCTCCATTTATTTCTATGTTGTTCTTCCTCCTATACTTCTACATGTTAGAACCTTGTTGTTCCATGGTGGAAGTGGATCTAGAACTCAAGAATCTATTCTTCTTGTTTCTTCTTCTAGGGTTTTGCTTCTTTGTGAAGAGAAGTGCCTACTTGGCCAAGTTCAGATCTAAAACTAGGGTTTTCTTTCCTTCCTTTCTCTAGGTTCTTACTATTTGGGATATTACCTACTCTATAGAGGTGAGTTTTTTAACATTCTTCACTTATATTGCTTTTTAGAAGCTTGTCAGTTCATGTTTATGCTTTAATGTGATGAACTAAACATAGAGAAACCATGTTTGTTTAGAATTACAAATTTTTGTTGTGTTCCCTGTTCTGTTCCAATTCTATATGAACTTGTAAACATGTGTTTGACCTTTATAAGGTGTAACATGATCTGGGACAGGTTGATAGCAACAACCTATGGTGCTAAGCACAAAACAATTGATGGTTTAAATTAGGATTTTCAAGCTATTTCCTTCACTACTACATAACGATGGTGATACCATGCAACAACCAATGATGTTGCTATTTTGACAACTGACGATCATGATCAAAGGCATCAAATGATGGTGAAAACCTATGGTACCCCCCTTAGGTCAGGTTTTGGCTCAATTAGAAGTTTAATGATCAACCATTAAGTACCCTCTTGATGTTATCAATCAATGATGACATGAGCTTAATATTTGATGTTGATTAATGAATATAGTGAAGATCTAACAACCTATGGTGACTTAATGGTCCATAATGATGGTGGATCAGGTCTCCACAACCTATGGTGAGTTATAGTTGTAGTAAGCCTTAGACCAATGGTTTCTTGGGTCATTTGATGCAATGGCTGGACCTATACTGTAATTGATGGTTTTAACATATGAACTTGACCTAATGGTCAAGATCTAATGTTTGTCCCTCCAATAAAGTGGAATTATGGCTAATGTAATATGTTGGTCCTAATAATGTGATTTAGTTGGTTTCCTTTATATGATAAACTTAAGGAGCTTACTTGTTGACAATGAATGGCTTGTTTTAAATGAACTGTCGATTGTAGGTGTTACCCTACTCTCAAAAGAACCCTTATTGTTGTTAATCAAAGAATGTCTAGGCTTAAATGGTGACTTTTATAGATCACAACTCAATAACATCATAGATAATTCATTCAAGGTATTTATTTATTTAAACTACTAATGGTTTTACCTATTCCACATCCAACAATTTTGGGTTAATGCTTGAGGCATGCTGGTATGGTTCGAGTGATGTTGAAACCGATAGAGGTTTGCCCTTATATATGTAGTATTACCTTATATATGTAGTGATAAACTTAAGGAGCTTACTTGTTGACAATGAATGGCTTGTTTTAAATGAACTGTCGATTGTAGGTGTTACCCTACTCTCAACAGAACCCTTATTGTTGTTAATCAAAGAATGTCTAGGCTTAAATGGTGACTTTTATAGATCACAACTCAATAACATCATAGATAATTCATTCAAGGTATTTATTTATTTAAACTACCAATGGTTTTACCTATTCCACATCCAACAGTTTTGGGTTAATGTTTGAGACATGCTGGTATAGTTTGAGTGATGTTGAAACCGATAGAGGTTTGCCCTTATATATGTAGTATTACCTTTTCACTCATATGAATAGAATTGATAATAATCACATTGTGTTGACATTCAACCCTAATGGGACATAACTTTATACACCTTATCTAATGTAATTTGGTGATGGTGATTAATCATAATCATCCTTCCTTGAATGATGAATAGAATAATGGAGTGCTCTCTTATTGTTGTTGAAACCCTAGTATACTATAACTCGGGTTCATACTTGAAAATACTATGGAATGTGATGGTGATGCTTCACCTTATGTATCCATGATCTAATGGGGATGTTGTGAGTTAGGGTTTGGGTATAAGTGTTGATTAGTAACATTAATATAATTTATCTTGGTGAACCTAACTCTAATGCAAATAGATAAACATGAGTATTCATGTTTAACATTCATATATGATGGAATGATGGTGAAATAACCTCCTTAATATGATCATAACCATAATATACTAGTTAGTAGTTATCATAGACACATGGTTGATACTTTCTTATGCATAACATGTGCATTATGAATATGATGAGGGTTAATCATATCTTGATTCCTTGCATGTTAATGTAATGAAAGAATGTTCTTAATGCTAAACTAACCCTGCTATGATTGTTTATGAATATCTCCTAGCTCATTAATGCAATATTGTGTTGATCCAATGTATTATATGTAAGTGATGTTGTTGAGCCTTGTTATAAGGCATGCAAAGATAATGATGATCTTGCAGGGAATAGTATGATGTTTTTAATAACCTTTGGGCATGGTTGAGCCTTGAATGAGGTGTAATCCTCTTATGTTGATAAGGGTTGATACCTCATGATATTTTGAAAAGGATTTATATCTTGTGAGAGTATGATGACTAGTGTAGTCTTAAGAATGACAAGTGAATAGTGTCATGTGATGATGGGGTGTGAAATTATGTTTAACACATTTTATATCTTTTGAAGTTATGATATTTATATAATTGCTAGAAGTGAATTAGGTTTGTATGTCACTTGTTTGATGCAGCCTTAATTCACCCAATTGGCATAACTAATCAAGTACAACTCCAATCATGTAGTGCCATGTGCTGTAGAGCCATCTTCAGTGTCAGAACTTGTTGGATGGCGAAACAAGTATTTCTAAGGGAAACTTGGAGTGCATACTATAGAGTATGTGGGGGTGGAAAGTTGAGGATATATCCTTGTCATCCACAATGCAGGTTATGGAGGATGGCTATGGTCATGCCTCAGTCATTTGATGTTATTGAGGACAACTGTGGTTGTACCTCAGATTAGAGGGTTTTGTATACCTTGGTTTCTATTATCGTGACATGTACCAAGGGTGGACTAGTGGTTAGCAGCTTGACTATATGTCACTGTAGTGGTAGCTTTGACTGATATGTCCCTACCTTTTTACTTCTACTAATTGAGGGGAAGAGATCTTAGGATACCGACACTCCTAGATCTTGTACGGAACCGAATAGCCCTTCACATGGGTAGGTTGGACTTTGGGTGATATGACTCAAACTCCCCATGGCATAATAAATGATGTAATATAGTCGTGTAGTATATTTGTTTAGGGTTATACATGACATTTCACATTGGAAGATAACCCTTGTTTGTTCTCTTTACATAAAGATGATGTTTGGTGCAATTAAGAGATAGTAGATATACTTATGTTGTGGATATGCTTAAAATTGTAGATGCGTACATATAGCAACCATGCTTAGGTTGATAACTATACTAATATTGTTGATTATAATCATGATGCTAGATCTCTCATGTTGTTAGTTCTGTTTAGCATGCTAGCCATGCCTTTGTAACTAGAGATGCATATACAGCTAATCATACTTATCCAGATAGTTGTGCTTATGTTGTTAGATCTTCTTATGATGTTTATATGTTCAACCTGTTAGACATGCTAATGTTGTTATCTATGCTTATGTGGCTACACTTATTCATAATGATAGAGATTTTATGTTACTAGACTTGCTCATGATGGTAGATTTGCATATGCTACTGAATTGCTTATATTTTCAACAAGATAAAGGATGATCGTCTCGCTAACGATGATAGTTATTATCTGCCGCTTTATGTATTTTTTTAATTATCAGTGTTGCTGAGATGATTTGTTATATCTGATTAAACTTCTTAAACTATTTCATTACTTAAAAATGTTGTAATCATAATCTGTTGGAGAGAGTTATATCTCACTGGGACATGGGTCTCACCCTTGTGGTTCGCCATATTTTTAGGTAATCTGCAGTGACAACAACAAAACCATGGAAGTAAAAAAGAACTACAATAATGGATCTTTGAGAAAGTTGATTATATGTTTAGTGTGTCCTAGAGTCATCCCTGTACTCTCAGGTCTGGGTAAGAAAAGTTTGTATATGGTGTTTCAAATGAAATAGACTTTTGTTAGCATATTAATGCTTGTTTGTGTGGCATATACGAATATTGTTTTCCTGTGTATATATGTTGTGGCTAAGGCGATAGAATAATTTGTATCGAATTATTGGCATAGTATTGATATAAGAAAGATGTTTGAGCTCTTATGCAAATGTTTCTAAGCGGATGTTGATGTTGAAATCAGTTTTAATTTACCCACATTTTTGGGTATGTGATTAATTAGTGATTGATTGTGTTTTATGTTTTGAGAAATCTCGTTCAGTGTAACGGGTTCTCACAATGAAATTCTTTAAGTGTTATCTCCTTGTTTCTTGTTCTTGCTTATTATGATGTTTCTAGCCAAGCAACTTTTATATTACTCTTAATTGTGGTTACATGTTTTTCATAGCGTACTTAATGCTTTAGCATTAATATGTTTTGTTTATTGAATTTGTAGTTCCCAAATGAAGATTTGTTATACTCAAGACTCTAAGACCAGAAATAAAACACCAATGGGGGATGTTGGAATATAGAAATGGGTAGATATCTCTTATCTCAGTGTTTAGTATCCTATTATATCTTTAGTCTTCTTTTTATTGCTTTACATATATATTGCCTGTGTGAAATATTTGATCCATTCTAGGGACGGACGCCTAGGTCCACTCACCTTTGGATGTGTAGCCATTAGGAGTGTGGACTTAGGGCAACAAACAGTTCCGTGACAAATGGTATTGGAGCAATATACATAGGCCTCTATATATGTTTATGTCATAACACATCTTAAGAACCCAGGAAGGACTAAAATCCTTTCCCTTTCTTCTAGCATCCCATCTTTTCTTTAAGGACCACCTAAGACACCCAAGTAGACAATGATTAGGTATTTTTCTCATCTCCTCATGTGATTCTTATCTCATGACTATTAATCACATGAAATCTTGATTTTAGGTAGATTATGCATGGGAAAAGTAAAACTCGTTCGAAATCATGAAAGTTGATTAAGATAGTAATGCCATGATCTGATCTTAAATTAGAAAAACCTATTTGATGTGTGAAACTTACTCTTGAAAGTGATGTACTCTTAGCTAAATTTTACAAAACTCAATGTTTAGCGATCGGATATAAGTGCTTTCCATGTTTGAGGTAAATTCTTATGATGGGAAAATAAGGTGGAACTCATGTTTTACACCTCGTGTCTGATGAGGTCCCTATTGACTACACTTTTGTTTCTCTATTATTGACTAAGCCTCAAACATAGTTAAGAAAATGTTTCCCTGTTTGACATTTACCATGATCATGCCTCTAGATGACCATGGCTTTGGACCCCCAGATCATGATGTGATGACTTGAATACAAGAGACATTTCCCTATTGACGTTTATGCCTCTTTGTAAGCTCAATTTTAAAAACACGTGATGGACATGGATATTACTCTAGCCCTATTATGCTCGAACCCTCAAGTTCTCAATTTGACTTCTCAATTTCTAAAATTTACCCTTACCTTTATCTCGAAAGGATGGGAATTCTATTATGACCTTGAACTCACAAAATGTTGAGATATGGTTGCCCTACTAATGATCTTGATGTACGACTTGTAACCTTGTGAAATAAGATTTAATAGTTGATACTCGCCCTAGTTGGGTATGCTTGTTGACTCACAACCAGTATGTACTATTGTGCTAGATTTGGGTGGCAGTTGACTTATGACTCCCCTAATCTAGGTCACATGACTATCATGATTGCCTATAAATTTGCATCTTGTTGATTATTTGGAGTTTTGATAGGTAACCCTTTCCACCCGACTCTAATTTCTTGACCTAAGTATCTAGTAGGTCAGTCCTATGATTGTATTGATACTCAGTCTTGAAGCTTGATTGAATGACGATCTTGAAATACAATGTTTTCACTACAACTGGTGGTTGGTTCCTAGAAAGACCTAGTCCTACATCATTCATCAACCATTAATACCATGAAAATGAAATCAATATTGATACCGTCAAATGTTGAAAGATGCTCGAATGATTGTCCAATTTTTGCTCGATTGTTGTGTATGGATGAATGATCACCCCTAAGGTCTAAATAGGCACCTAAACCCTATCTTCAAAAGGTTGGAACCATGACTTGGGTGTCCAAACCTTGACTCTTAATATTGAATAATGAAATCGTGACATGTAATAAATCATATTGAGATTGACTTTCCTCCTATGATCACCCTATTTTGACCTTGAGATCACCCTCAATATATGATTGATGACTTTCATGTTCCAAATCACAAAATTTTGAAATTATGACAGGTTGATTCACTCAATTTATGACTTAGGGACAAGCTCCATGCGGACTAGGGTGGGACCTTCCATTGATTTTGAGCACAAAATCATGATGTTGAAATATGATGAACATTTTGAATTGTAGATGTGTGTTCGCGCGCTGTCCCTACAAAAACTTTTACCCCCCTTTGGCGTCGGTTTTGTGTGGCAACTGACGACTACGGTCATAGTTCAAGAACATTTTTTTTGTCGGCATATGTAGATAGACGTCGGGTTTTCTAGTTGAAACCGACAACTATGATTGAACATAGCTGTCAGTTTTTTTGTTGTGGTCGATGCCTATTGTTTTAAACGTCGGTTTTTGATAATAATCGACGTCTATATTTAACTTAATAGAGCCCGCACAAACTAGACTCTTCCCCTTTCTCTGTTTCATTCCCGATTAGTTTAGGGTCTGGCAATTTCTCTCCACCGCCGATCTCTCTGCCATTGTTGCCGCCTACTGCTCCGCCACCAGTGCTCGCCCACTACTCCACCGCCGCTACTGCTCTCCTGCCGCACTACCGCCTACTGTCGTTTCCGCCTACTACTTCGCCACCGGTGATCGCCTACTGCTCCACCGCCGCTACTGCTCGCCTACCGCACTGCCTCCTGCTGCCTACCGCCACCGCCGCCGCTCAGAACCTGAGCTCGCCATCGCTGCCACGACAGGTACCTTTCTCCACGCTGACCTACTCCTCTTCGTCCTCCTCTTCTTCCTCCGACAGTCTTTTATTTGATAGAGATTCTTTGATGTTTATATTTCTTACGATAATGGTTATATAATCCATAATAGTTTGTTTTAATAGGCTCATTCCTCTTATTTTGAAAGTGCTCATGCCAGTTCTTGAAGCTGGATATTCCCTAATTGAGTTCTCAGAAGATCTGTTTAGTGTCATGTTCGTCAACAGTTCAATTCAATGGTTATCTAGTCCTACTTATTCGAGCTTTGTCTATTTCTTCTTTTAAAGTATAGTTCTAAATTGTATTATTTTTTTTACAAATTATAGTGTTTTTCTTTCATGCTTAGGTTGTAATAATTTTGCTCAAAAATACAAAAAAGGAAGAGTTTTTACTTACAAAAAAGAACTTTAGGTCAAACGATCATAGACATCATTTTCTTAAAGTATAATGATTGTCTAGTATTTTTTCAATGATCACTTCCATTATGGGTCTATCCAATACAATTTATTTTCAACTTGAAATCAGTAGTAATGTGAACTCCTAAATCAGTAACATATTTTATTATGGCCATGCCCAAAGCTAAAATGTGGGTCTTCTATTTATAAAATTATTATGTGAACTCCTAAATCAGTAACATATATTATTATTTGTGCACCCAAATACCTTGTGAATGATGTATGTGCCCTAAGGTGATTAAATGCCTAAATCTTGACTTGAAATATGGCCTAGTTTGTATGCTGATATATGAAGCTCTAGTTAAAACTTCAAGATTTACCCCTAATTAATACATTATAACATAATTGAATCGTGCATTTGTGTTTTTGCAGGTGTTGTTGACTTGCTGTTGATTTGCATATATTTCTTCTTTACTCTTCAAGTGAGGTATAATATTCTCACTCTCCCAATGTGACATTAGGCTTCATTTTGATTCAAATCAGTGATATATGGAATCATGGTTTATTTACTATTTAGTATTTACTGGCAAGCATGATTAAATGATGTTACACAAAACTTAGGATATGAATGATGAAACTAGGGTTGTATGTAAGAATGACAACATACATGTATTTTTTGGCCTAGAAACCCGTCCAAGATTTACTCATTAGGAGCAAATCTTGGATAGTTCCTGGTTTGGGACTATTCTTGAATGATTAATCTCACTAAGGATGTAAGTGTATAATGTGTATTGGGTTTTCCAGAAAATTTCGGCAAGATTTCCCCGTTTGTTCTCTAAGTATATATGTACTTGGAGAACAGTGGGGAAATGTTGCTGAAATTTTCTTGAAAACCCAATACACATTATACACTTACTAGTTAGATTAGGTGTTCAAGAATGGGATAGGTGGTACACATTTATGATATATAAGACCTTAAACCCTAAACTTTGAACCATAAAACCTAATCTTTTAACCCTAGACCCTAATCTTTTAACCCTAAACCCTAATATATATATTTTTTCTCTTTGATCATAGAATGGATAGATCATGGATGTCCATTCCAAATCGCTGCACCCCAGAGTTTATTTCTAGTCTTGATCAATTTATTAGATTTGTCGAGGAACATAGGAAACAACTTGGAGATAGGTTCTACTATCCATATAGGTATTGCGGTAACAACTTGAAAGTCAACACTGGTGATGAAATCAAAAGTCATGTCCTGCGCAACAGAATTGTACAAGGCTATACATAATGGCAATGGCATGGAGAGATTTCAAACTTGAAATTAGTGGATGTCGATAGCAGTGCTTGTGTGGAAGAAGAAAGTGCCTCCGATGACGTAGATGTGAACAAACCAGTTCCAGTAGACATCGTTGGTGCGATGCTGGATAGTTGTAGGGTAGAGCACACTGATCCACCTCCCATGTTTAGAAACATTGTGCATGATTTTGAGATACCATTATACACATGTTGTACTAAGTTTACGAAGCTTAGTGTTGTGTTGAGATTGTATAAGCTGAAAACTAAAAATAGATGGAGCAACAAAAGCTTCATGTCATTGTTGTCTTTGTTGAATGAAATTCTTCCTGAAGGAAACGAGCTGCCAATCTCAACATACCAGTTAAAGAAATTATTGTGCCCAATGGGAATGGATTCTAAGAAGATACATGCATGCATGAATGATTGTGTATTATTTCAAAATGACTATGTGGATTTAAAAGATTGTCCAAAATGTGATGCGTCAAGGTATAAATTGACGACTTCGGGGGAGTCCAAAACTGATTCTCCTGCCAAGGTGATGTGGTATCTACCTATAATATCACAGTTTCAATGCTTTTTTGTCAATCTAATAGATGCGAAGAATTTGAGGTGGCATGCAGATGTTAAGAAAAATAATTATGGGATCCTACGACATGCATCTAATTCCCCACAGTGGAAGAAGATTGATTTATTATACCCTAAATTTGGTGAAGAAGTCAGGAATCTAAGACTTGGGCTTTGTACAGATGGGATGAATCCGTACGGGACATTGAGCAGCCAACATAGCACTTGGCTAGTTATGCTTGTTGTATACAATCTTCCTCCGTGGTTGTGTATGAAAAATAAGTACGTTATGTTGTCATTGTTGATATCGGGCCCTAAACAATCTAGAAATGATATCGATGTTTATCTTGAACCTTTGATTGGTGACTTAAAGAAACTCTGGGGTGAAGGTGTGATGACCTATGATGCTTCACGAAGAGAGACATTTCATTTGCACGATATGTTTTTTTGCACTGTTAATGACTTTCAAGCATATGAGAATTTGTCTGGATATAGTGTCAAAGGATCTAAAGCATGTCCTATATGTGAAGAGAACACCAATTAAATACAACTAAAACATGGTGGCAAGATTGTATATCTTGGTCATCGAAGGTTTCTTCCAAAATTCCATCTGTATCGTAGGTTGCGCAAAGCATTCAATGAACGAAATGAGGAATGGAGTGCACTTAAACCTATACCAGGGGAGGTTGTTTATGAAAGAGTAAAAGACTTTGCCAATGAATTTGGTAAGAGATCACAATGTACCATGGCTACATAGAGTGACAAATCTTTATTCAAGAAGAAGTAAATATTTTGCGATCTTCCTTATTGGAGTTCTTTGGCAGTCAGACATTGTATCGATGTCATGCAGGTTGAGAAAAATGTCTGTGATAGCGTCATTGGTACTCTATTGAATATACCAGGTAAGACTAAAGATGGGATAAAATCCAGAATGGACCTATGTGAAATGGGAATAAGGAAAGAATTAACAGAAGTAGTTACTAGCGATCAGAGAACATACTTTCCTCCCTCTTATTACACGTTGTCTAGAAAGGAGAAGAAAGCTTTTTGTGAATGATTGGTAAATGTTAAGGTGCCACAGTGTTACTCATCCAACATCTGTAGATTGATATCAATGAAAGATCTAAAGTTGATAAGTCTTAAATCTCATGATTGTCATACTCTAATGCAACAAATATTGACAGTGACAATTCAAACTATATTGCTGAAGCATGTAAGGTTTGCAATCACCAGACTTTGTTTTTTTTCAACAGTCTGTGCAGCAAAGTTATTGACCTTGATACTCTTGATAAATTGCAAAGAGAAGTGGTTGTTACTGTATGTCAGCTTGAGATGTATTTTCTTCCTTCGTTCTTTGATATCATGATACATCTTGTTGTCCACTTGACTAGAAAAGTGAAAATGTTGGGACCAATTTTTTTGCATTGGATGTATCCCTTTGAACAATACATGACCATTTTTAAACGTGATGTTCGAAACCGTTATCAGCCTGAAGGGAGTATTATTGAGGGTTATGTGGCGAGAGAGGTTATGGATATTTGCAATGACTTTCTAAGTGGTAATGACACTCCTGTTAATGACAAGAATATTGAGGAGTATTTTGGAAAAGGAATTTTGGGATCACAGATGAAAGTAATTAACCGTGAGCAGTTGGAACAAGGTCACTTGTATATTTTACACAACATCGATGAAGTGAGTGTTTATATCAAGGAACATACCAATTTTTATCAAGAGACAATATCCTCGAGCCAATTCAATGTGGCTTGCTAGAGAGCATAACAAGACACTTATTAAGTGGTTTGAAGATAAAGTCTTACATCAACTATCTCAAACACCAAATAATCTTACTAAAACTATCAAATGTCTCGCCTTTAAACTAAAATTGAATGTTATGTATTATGAAGAGTTTGACATAAATGGATTCTCATATTACACAAAGCGTCAGATGATAAGAGTATCATCCAAAACAGTGGGGTCACGCTTCAAGCATCTTCATTATTTTTTGTAAGAGCAAAGGATAAGAGTCCATGTGAAGCTAAAATGTCATATTACAGTGTCATTGAAGATATATGGGAGTTTGACTACGTAAATTTCAGAATTCCGCTCTTTAAATGTAATTCGGTTGATAACACCAAAGGAGTTATAGTGGATGATTTGGGTTTCACATTAGTGAACTTTGAAAAGATTGGCGAGAAGGGTGAACCATTCATATTGGCATCACAGGTGAAACAAGTATTTTATATCGATGATACTACAAATGATAAATGGTCGATTGTTCTTCATGATAAAAGACAGTTCATTGAAGATCCTATAGATGAAGAAGAGTACTATGATAAGTATGATGACTCCAGTCCATTCTCATTTGGGTTGCCAACACCACCGAATATTGAAGCTAATGATGACTTGTATGTGCGTGGAGATCACTAAAGGATTGTTAATTGATAAAAGATCGCAATATTAGAGGCATGCATGTTTATATTTTTTTATATGTTTTATTTTATTGAATGTGAACTTTACAATGTGAATGTGAACTTTAAAATGTGAATGTGAACTTTACAATGTGAATGTGAACTTTACAATGTGAATTACTTTACAATGTGAACTTTACAATGTGAATGTGAACTTTCAGATGGTTGAGCATTCATATGATGACCGTGTTGATGATTACTTTGAGGGTGAGGATGTCAATGCTCCGCCTCACAATGTATGTTTTAAAAATATATCCCTGAGGTTTCTATCTATATGTTCATTTATAGTTATATCCTGTAAGTGTGTTTTTTTGTCAAATTTTAGGTTGGTGATGTACCCCCTAGAGAAATTGGGGCACTTGATGAGCAGCAAAAAAAAATTGAGAAAGTGAGGGGCATCACAATGATGAACAAGTTACTATAGTAAAGGGGCAATGAACCCAAACTGGTTGTGGATTTCGATCATGCAGGAAATCCAGTTGGAGTGAACTGTAACTCATTTATTTCATATCTTGGGGTTTTTACTCGCAACCATTGTAGTCATAATGTAGAATCCTAGCATAAAGTTGCTAAGGGGAAGAAAGACTTAGTATGGAAGGAACTATGCGTGAGTTATTATTATTTGCAATTCTATTTTTGTAGATTACTAATTTTTAGGATACTAGTTAATAAAAATTCTTTTTTGAAGTGTATATTTGATCTGGATGAAAAGCTGCATCGTAAATGCATGATGAAACGTTGTGGGAGTGTCCTAAGGAACTATAGGACAAATCTCACCTGAGATTTCATACGCGATATTGAGAAGAGGTTCTTGATTGATTTCCAATTCTAGACATTGATCACTTTTTGACTAACTCTACACAAATATTTTTTGTTTTTATTCTCTTTAAAAAATAAATTTAGGAAGAAGGCAACCACTGAGCAATTGAACTACCTGGACCCCAAACACTGGGAGGAGTTTGTTACCCAAACAAAAACACATGAATTCAAGGTATTTAGTTCCACTCCCAATTTAATTAATATACGTTCTTATGTATTCACCTATTCAAGATTAACCTTTACTGTTACTAACCAAATCAATGTGCTTACTAATAAGGCTATCAACGATGCTCAAAGAGCAAGGCATACATTGAATGTGCATGACCACACAATGGGTCCAAGAGGCTATCCAGGCATTCGCCCAAGACTACAGGCTGAGTCTACTGCTCAGTCTACTACTACTCAGGAGACTGCAGAGTCCTCTACTATTTCTCCCGCACCTCTTCCTAACCATGCTATGTGGATAGATGGGAGGCAAAACAAGAAGGGAGATATAACGAAGCCCGCAACTGCTGAGGTGGCTGCAAAAATGGTAAAATTCAACTCTTAGAGCAATCGATCGATATTGATTATTGTTATGTTTACTTACCAATTTTGGTTGATGGCAATTAGGGGAAGCTGCACGAGTAGAGGAAGGAAGGAAAGTTCATCCCTGAGGGCACAAGGGATGAATTGACAGTTTCTCTGGGTAACCCAGAGCATCCTGGACATGTTAGGGGTGCAGGCACTGGTGTGGGCATCAAAGCGTTCTTTGGGCCATCCCAGCGCAAACCTTTCCCAAAAGTAGGACTTTCACAAGATGAGGTAACCTGTTTTTTTTAGAATATTATTGCGAACGAGAATTCAGTAATCAGAAGCTAGCGTTTCTTTTATCCATTTATAGGTAGATCAGTTAATTGATAGGAGAATCCAAGAAGCAATGGTGAAGTGGCAGGCATCTTAGACTGCCCCTCAGATAGTACCTGTGGCGGGCTGCTCTTCTCCTACTGTAGAGGTTGGGAGTATTCCTGTAGACCCACCACTTACCACACCCGCTGTAAGTATTTTTATGACATAATAGCTAGTCTTTTCAATATGATATGTTTATGTATATATGTATATAACATTCTTTACGTAAATTTGTAGGGATTGAAGCCATGCCATCTAAAAAGTCAAGAATATATCGTTGCAGAGGTACATGCTTACCCATCCCTTCCAGGGGACATGTTTCATGGGACTCTAGTACCAGTTGGTGTGGTTTGTGTGAGCCCGATACATGCACTCCCCAATGGGAGGGATCTTCAATTGCCATATGCCCAACCAGATTCTGAAACGCTTGGTGAGGCAGAAGGCAGAGTGATAATGTGGCCCAAAGCAGATGTCATCTATACTAATATTGTATGGTAAATTTACATTACATTAATTTGTTAGTGTGTATATATACGTCAATTGATCTGAAATCATATATACTGGTCAAAAGGAAGACACCCGCTACATCTCGGCCTCTACCTCCACCTCCTGAAGTACCAAGTTGGCTTCCAAAGGACCTACATGCCTCGTTAGGTCCTAATTATAGAGGTATGGTAGTATGGATAGGCTAACATAATCCAAATTATCCTATAAATATTTCTATTCTGGAAGATGCTACAGGTCAATCATATGATAATAAGCTATTTATACAAGATATTTTGGAGTTGTTTCGTTATGATTGGCTAAATACATCTATAATAGAGCTAAGGATATGGTGAGATCTTATTTATACATCCATATACCTTGTTTTATATACGGTGATCTGGTTTCTTATATAT
Organism: Alisma plantago-aquatica; assembly: GCA_963693085.1. Classification (NCBI taxonomy): domain Eukaryota; kingdom Viridiplantae; phylum Streptophyta; class Magnoliopsida; order Alismatales; family Alismataceae; genus Alisma; species Alisma plantago-aquatica. The sequence continues at coordinate 807,417,730 of OY856414.1, read as the reverse complement.
TAATGCATATGTAATATATGTTTTGCAGCCACTTACACATGATATGTACATATTTTTCATTTTCCCATGTGGGATTTTTGGTTCCATCTTTGATTAGTCTTGTAGATAATGGCCCTTCTTCAGTTACTTCGTAATGTTGTGCTGCTTTTAAATATTTTGGTAAAAAAAGAAGACAATGATAATAGCTCCATTCAATGTCGATTAAGTTTACTTTTCTAATAATTTAAACTTAAGAAAATTACATTTTTATTGTGGATTTTGAGTTATTAATTTTTTTACTTTCTTACTTGTAGTAGTAGGCATTGGGAGTTACTAGTTATTGTCCCCAAAATGTTCACTTTCTATTATCTAGATCATGCGGGGAAGGAATTGAATACATTATATGGACACACAATGAAAATGCCATTATTCCCGTGAGAACTATTTCATATTTTTATATTTGTTAACATCTATTATTATATTAATATTTTAATTATGCAATTTAATGTGTTATATTAACATGTAGGGCTTTACATGAGTTCAAAAAAGATGGAGGAAAGGTCCCCAAGAAAAAGAATCAACCACTAATTTGGGAGAATGTGAAAGTAATTTCCCGACTCCAATGTATATATTATTTATGTGAACTGTGCTTATTTATATTTTTAAATATTTTGTATGTTTCAATTTATAGTGTGCTACACAAGACAACAGCTGGGCATGTGCATACTATGTGATGTGATTTATGGACTTGATCATCAAACATGCCGCAATGGAAATCGATACTATACATCAGGTATTATATATAGTCTCATTAGATAATATGAAATATATCAATCTTATTATATATTATTAATTATATATATACGTCATTCTCTTTGCATGTGTTTAAAACTGACTTCACTACAGGTGAAAAGTTATTAGATGTACATACATCCTATATGAGGGAAGACTTAAATGATGTAAGAGAATAATGAGCAAAAGCCCTACAAGTAGTGGGATTGGATAGTGATGGCGATAATGACGATGATGAATAAAGAATGATATTTCTAAACATTGTTCTCATAATTATTTTTGTGTGAGTGTGAATGAATTTTTTTGAATTGTCATATATGTGAATGTGAAGATGATCAACCCATGAATGTTTCTACATGTGTTTGAATGTGAAAAGAGATGAAATGAATGTAACTGCAGGTTGCTAAATGTGTGTGAAAATGGAAAGTTTCTACATGTGTGTGATGAAACATAATATGAATTAAATGTGCTTATACATGTGTGTGAATCACATGATCCATATATAATATTGTCCATCTTGTTAATTTTGCTGGTTTGTGGCCTGTTGTTGGCTGATATCAATGGATGTTGTAAACCTGTAGTTTAGAACTGAACTGTAGGTTCTTCATCCTGCTGACCAGCCATACAGTAGGCCTACAAACTGATAAGAAAAAAAAATCAGAACATAGGCGTCAGTTATTAGTATAAAACCGACAACAAAGACATACAACGTCGGTTATTAGCAAAAAATTGACGTCTATGTGGATATGGCGTCGGATATTAGATATTAGTATAAAACCGATGTCTTTATCTGGATATAGTGTCGGTTATATATACAAACTGATGCCGATGGTGCCCTTGCTGGCACGTTTTATTGGTGGCGGGAAGGTTTATGACGTCGGTTTTTGTGAAACGCTGACTTCTTTGACCTGGATATAGTGTCAGTTTTATTAAGTAACCGATGCCTATAGTGCCCTTGCTGGCGCATTTTTGGTGGCGGGAAGGGTTATGGCGTTAGTGTTAAAATCGACGCTAAAGGTTTCGACTTTTAGCGGTGCCCACTTGGGTGTCGCTTTGAAACCGACGCCAAAGGCCTTAAATAACTGACACTAAAGGTCGATTCTTTACTAGTGTCTATTGCTTTGAGATTGATCCAATATAACTTAATCATGATCTTGCCTGTTAAACCATGATGATGTAATCTAAATATCATGCTTTCTTTACTCTAAATCAGAAATGATCTCATATTTATATCTAATATGATGTGGATGGTCCACTTAGATCTAGGATCTAATGCTGATTGTTTACTATAATTGAATAATGACATGCACGTTGGAATTTTGGAACTAAGATTGAATTACTTGGAACCTAGATATAGGGCATCATCTACATGAGTTATATGATTTTTTTTACTCAAACCCAAGTGAACTAAGACACCATGCTATATCTTTTCCTTGCAAAGTACCCTTGGCTTGGATAATCTCTAGGATCTTACTCAAGAATGCTTAATCTTGTACTCTACTCATAATGTATGCTTACTCTCTTCACCCTACTATGGTATTAACTTGTTTGTATCTATGCTGGTATGAATGCTTGGCTAGTTAATTACTTGTTTGAAGTACTGGTTCTTTACGAATATTACTTTCATGTTGATTAACTACATCGACAAACCTCGAACATAATTTATTGAAATCCATCATATACCGTACTATACCTGCCTAAAATTTTGGGGTAAGGACACCAGCTCAGGCATCTTACATGATAAGGTGGACCATTATGATCCAAGGGGTGCACCCTTATAGACTCTTCCATGAGAAGTTAGTATAAAAGGCCTACGGTTAATATAATAGATAAAAAAAATCTAAAGCATGCTTTTTATAAATGAAAGTCGTTAAGTGTTATCGTCTTATTTCTAGTTCTTGCTTATTATGATGTTTCTAGCCAAGCAACTTTCATATTACTCTTAAACTATGGTCACGTGTTTTTCATAGTGTACTTGATGGTTTAGCATTAATAAATTTTATTTATCAAATCTGTAGTTCCCAAATGAAGATCTGCTGCACTCAAGACTCTAAGACCAGAAATAAAACACCAATGGGGTATTCTAGAATCTAGAAATGGGTACATATTTTTTATCTCAATGTTTAGTATCATGTTATTTCTTTAGTCTTGTTATTATTGCTTTACATATATATTGTCTGTGTGAAATATTCAATCCATTATACGAACGGATGCACAAGCCCACTTGCCTTTGACTGTGTAGCCATTAGGAGTGTGGACTTAGGGTAACAAATAGTTTTGTGACACTTGGCGTCGAATGTCGTGATCTTCATTTGCACATCTCTTGATGTTCTCTACCTTTATTGTTTTGTATTATCGAGTTCCTCGTACTTGTCTTTTATAGTCTTGTCTCACTTCAAACCATTACAATCGAATTCGCGAAATGTGAATCGAAGGGATGTGTCTGTTGCAGCCACAATCCACATTCATTGCTCCAATAGGTTGATGCTGAGCAGGAAACCTACTGAAGTTCATCACTTCATCATTGGGGGCTGGTATTGTAGGTTGCATTGATAATGCACGATCTACTAAATGTATCATAGCCGTCCTAAATTGCTAAAATAAAGACAGGAAAGCTGGGCTCTCTGTCATGGCTAGGTCAAACTGGGGATGTGCAGGTATATGTTTTTCTCTACTCTGATCCCCTACATCCCTTCTTGATGCAACATTGCTGGTTTCTGCAGTAAACTCCTCATGTGACCCAGTCATCTTCAAGTTCTCCTTCTCCTATATGAGCAGACGACACTATCTGTTACAACCCCAATTCTTGGGTTCATTGGGTGAGAAATGTAATTTCTCACATTAAAGATATTTGGACAAATAATGATATAATTTGTTGTGAATAGATGGATTTCGTTTAAAATAGCCTTGTTGTTTGATTTGAGGGCTTTATTGTCTATTGGGCCCAATAACAAGGAAATTCAATTAATTAATGAACAATTGAGAATTTAAGATAAGAAAGGTGTGGAAACCTCTAGAAGGCAAAATAGTAATCCAAAGGTGGACTTCGTGCCTCTTGGGTTCCTTGGGTTTCAAAGAGTCCAAGGTGGCATAGAGAATGCAATAAGAAAAGAAAAGATCAAATAAATATTTCCTTATCAAGAAAGAAATTGAAAATAATGAGAAAATATGGGAAATATGTGGAAATGAGTTTAATTGAGTTATCCTTGGTGGAATTTCGTATCCCAAGGATTCCTAATGTTAAAAGGAACTCCCATAAGGAAAATAAAAAGAGAGATAAAAAGAGAAATCCTCAAAAAGAGATATTTTAATAAAAAGATAAGGAGAATATGTGAAATAGACATAAATAAAAGGATAACGACAAATAGATGTTCCCCAATATGGGAATCTGTGCCTTTAGTATTTCTTGAGGTCCAAGGGACCCAAGATAACAAGATAACAAGATAATGACAAAGGAAAAAGGAATATCAATTAATTTGGATTAATTACTGAGATAATTTGGGAGAGAAGGGAGGCTTCTCATCCATTGGAATTTGTTTCCCAAATTTCGTACAAAGATAGATAATGCCAAAAAAAAACCTTCCTTTAAAATTTGAGCTAAAAAGGAGCAAGGGTTTGGTAGATACGATTTTTTCAAGATATTGCCAAATTTTGGGATTTATTCTGAAATAGGAAAATGATTTTCCTTTTTATTTGAGCGTGTGCAATAGACCGTTGGATCTTAATCCAACATCTGGCAGTCATTGTCTAAGTCCCACTGGGATTGGGATTCTATGAGTTTCAGAGGATCTTTCCTCTCCAATTTCCTTGAGATACAGGATAGATGCGAGCCTGTAATGATTCCCATTGCATTCAGGAGAGGAAACTGCAGGGATTCCTCCCTGGTTCGACTAGGATTGATTGCCAATATAGGAAACGCCCTATTCTTGCAAGCCTAACCTCGACCCCATATATACGGGAGGGTGAATGAGGGAACTCACACCCCTTTTTGTTGGCTTGATATCTACGACGGAGTGCAAGTGTCGTTCTCACACCTTCCATTGAAGTTTTTGACCTGACCCTGACCCCCCGCCAAGGACCTACTTCAGTCGAGGTTGCACGGTGCTGGCTGGGTGCTAGAGGGGGGTAGGTGGCACAATCAAGAGGTCGTTCGAGTTCAGGAGAGCTTGGCAGAGCTCCCAGTGGCCTTGGTTTTCATAGAGAGGCAGTAGCACGTAAAGTCAACCATCTGGTTGACCGGCGGCTTGTGAGGAGAACAATCTGAAGGTGGAAGACGACCAAGGGGGGAATTACACCCCTGCTCTCGCATCCCTGTTGAAAGGGATTGTCCCTTGAGGTAATTTCGCCCCCTCTCCCTGTTAGCAAATGTGTTGCCCGCCTGTGTGCTGCATAATCCAGTAAATCCACGTGTTCACTTTTGATTGGTCGGAAAAAGTGTTATCTTGTAAAACACGTATCTAAGTATAGAAATATCAGATGAGGGTGATCTATACATGAAAGTTGATCAGAAAAATGTGAAGAATCCAATAAAAATATAATTGGAACCTGATATTGCTTTCAATTTAAAAAGCACACCAAGTTATCACCTTTGATGTATTAAATTATGGTAAACCCTAATTTGACATGGAACTCAGATTTAATGACTCTTTTTGGGTTAATTTGGTTTGGAACCCGAATTCTGATAAATATTAACCTATTAAGAATAAAAAGGGAGAGTTAATTGGGAAATAGGTAGTTTCATGCTTGTTTTAGGGTTTTATGCACATGAATATGTTTAGAAACCCTAATTTGGGAAAATATGGGTTTTAATGGGTTAAATCCGAAAATATAATTATAGAACTGAGTTTCCATGGTTATAAGCTATTTTGAGTATAGAAGTTCCTAATCATGGATAGATACCCTTAATATGAGAATTAGGGTTTTCTAATGGATAAAGTTGGAATTAAGGACAAATGGAATTCATAGGTGAATTAGATCATAATGAACTATGAGTTGTTAAACTAGAAGGAACCTAAGATGATAAAAAGGCTTTAATGTGAATATGTGAGTAATTAGGGTTTTGCACTCAGAACTGTTGTTTTAGGGTATAAAAGAGGAAATTTGTAAAAAGATAAAAAAGAACCTTAATAAAACCCCAATTCGGATTAGAAACCCTAGAAAGTCAATCCAAGTCAATTAAAATAGATATATTCTTGGTAAAGTGTAGTAAATAGGTTACATATGCTTTTCAGGAATTCTGTGATTGTTGAACTGCTTCTTGGATTACTTGCTTGCTTGGAATTGTTACTAGCTTGTTGAATCTGTAGATCAGGTATGTGGTTAATTATGAATAACCGCCTTAGTTTCCCGAGGATTTTCCAGATGGTTAACCGCATTGAATGCAAATTATCAGTTTGGATGTTCATACTTGCAAACTATAAAGTCACTATGATTATCACATTAATAATAGAAGTATGTATTCTCACACCTACATGCCACCCTGATGAATGATGCCAAAGGTCAGGCCCATATGGGTAGACCAATGGACACCTTGAGTGGTGACCCCATGCACCAAGCTCGGGAATGAGAAGGTGGCCTATGATATTGCATGACTAGAGGGCACCATGAGTGGTGACCCCCAGGAACCAAGCTCGAGATTGAGAAGGTGGCCTTCAGTCATTGGCAAAGGAAACCCTAAGGTGGGTATGCCAAGGTTAGGGCAAAAGCGGTGGAGAATGTCATACTAAAAAGTGTAAATTGGCTTGTTAATTAACTTGATTGTGATAATTAGATTGTTAACCATAATTGACAAGATTTTGGTTGTTCCCACATACCAATATATTTTGATATACTGACCGACATTTTATTTGTCGGCGTTTTAGGAACAACTATTGAAAGAACAAACAGTAAAGTGACACATTGTGGAAATAAGAAATAAAGTGCAAGGAGGATTAGATAGATTAATTCAAGCTCTGGATAGATAGATTTCCAAAGTTTTTCAAAGGTAAGTAAAGTTTTAATTTTATACCCAATTCCAATTTTGTTAGTAGAATTTCATAATTATTATTGATTATTTGTCAAACCTTTGATCCTGTTAATTGAATAACAGCTCTGTCCTTCGGGTCTTCCTTAATTGGGGGTTGCCGGGAGGTGGGGTCGTTACAATTGGTATCAGAGCATAGGTTCCTCATTTAATCTTAATAATTATTAAATTTTACAAACTCCATAGAACCCGAGGGAGTTATTAGAGGAATGTCTGAAAGACTGAGGTGTCTAGAAAAGGATCACGTCCGGGGGCTGGAAATATTTTCCTCCACACCGCTAGTCAAAATATGAGGACTCTCGGATTGTGTGACTGCCTGGCCGATGTCTTAGGATACGACTCGAAATAAGATACCTTTAGGACTCTCTCATCTTGTTCATCCCTTCTCAACTCAAATTCTGTTAAGGACCTTAAGGCTTAGGGTTTTCTCTCTTCTCCTCACCCTCTTGAGGTATGGGTAAGGTTAATAAGGTCTAAGGAATCCTCCAACAAATTAATGAAAAGCATGTAAATAAGATGTCATGGACATAAGCTTAGTAGATTAAGCGCAAACTAAAGAATAGATACATGATTAGGTCGTATGACACGAGTTGTCATTGCCCTCGGGAGAGACTTGAGGATAGACCTCCTTGTCAGGAGGATGAGTAAAGACAGTTAGTCTTAAAAGTAGAGACCTAGCATATCCTTCGAGGATGATGTTAACCCTAATCCTAAGTGAAGGTTAGAGAGTGAGATGACATGGTAGACCAGGTGTTAGGACAGATATGCCTTGGATGCCATATGAGCCATGAGAAGTTGATGATCGAGTACCTTTGGTTACCCAACCCTGGGAAGGGTCGGGCATGCTTGAGCGAAGGATAGCTCCTCCATGGATGAGGTTAGAGAAGAACCTATAGAAACCTTATGAGCTATTGCAAGTAGGATATAGCTTTCACCCTAAGAACGTCAGTGGTATGATAGTAGGTTGAAACCCTGGACAGGATAGCTTATGAGATAAGCATAAAGAGATATGGATAACCTTGAGCAAACATAGGCTTCACTCAGGTAGGGGTATGCTCGTGAGCTTGATCCATCTTCATGGAGAAAGGACCTCTGATAGTGAGATGGTTTGTAAGGTTAGCTCTAGAGAGACGGAGAGCAGGACCCAGCTAGAAGGTTGGAAGCTTAGCTTCTGAGACATGAAGAATATTGGGGACTCGAGGATGATGCGACCTAAGTGGATGTTAGCGGTTGCCCTATGCTTAACCCCTGGAGGCTGATGATATCTTGGTGGCCTTTAGAGGAATCAAACCCTAGAGAGAGGACGAGGTTTCTGGTACCTATGTGCTTATGGTATAGGTGGTTACCAGTTGAGGTGAGATAAAGAGTGCCTTAGACCCAGAGGAGGTTTAAGTAACTAGTTGTGAGGTTTTATACCTAGATTGGTTGTGCTTGAGGAGGACTCAACTCTGAGGTATTGCTCATGTAAAAGGATCATGGGAGTACATGACATACCTTGAACATGCTTGATTCATGGTTAAGAGATTGAGCATGCAGTTGGATATCCAAAGGACCTAGGGTTCCTAGGCCTAAGAGGGGAAGCAGTGTATCTAATGCTCATAATGAGATTTGAGCCTCTATAGTTTCGAGCATGGTACTCCCCATGTGTAGAGGTAAAGGAAACCCCTTAAGTTAAGGGTATGTTTGATGAACCCCTCACAACTAAGTTGGTCTAATGTTGAGGAAGAGAACAAGTATGACCTAGCATGGTTTAATAGGTGTTCTACTTTTGCCTTAGTAGCTGTTGGGTTAGACATGCTCATGTGAATGTAAACCCTAAGGATGATTGTGACCTGGTTGTCAAGAGTTGTGGTTTCCTCCCATCCTGGGAGAGGGACCCTTTGGTAGGGTGTTTACCAGTTCTGTTGGTTTTGAGGTAACCTAAAGAGGTCTAATAGTATATTGAGAAGCTAAGTAAAGAGTACGTGGTAAGAGAATGGACCTGTAGACCCATAATTAACCATCTCTACATGCATGTGAATGTGTTACCATGAAGGTAACCGGTATGGGGCCTGACCAAGGTAGGCAGGTCGCCATAACCCCTGTGAAAGGGATGAAAGACAACCCAGGAATGTAGAGAGATGATGAAGGCTTGGGTAAGGTTCTAAGTTAGACATGTAGTATGTTAGAATCCTAAGTCTATCCTAGGGTCAGGTAGGGATAAGACCGATGGAAGTAGGATTTGCCAAATTCCCTAGTTGCACATGACCATAGGATCGGGAGGTAACAACCATCATTGTCTGAGGGCCATGGGTTAGGAGACTGATCACCTTCATGAACTCATGGGACCCAAAGGGCGGATGAGTAGGGCACTCTCTGGATGCATAAGGGAAGAGGGATGACCCCAAAGTGCCAGCACCCTACAGACCTAGAGGAGATGACCAAGGATTGTGCTTGGACCAAGTAAGTTTGAGACCAGTTTTCCATGGAAGTAATTTTGATATCATGAGTTTTGTGATGTAGAGACATAAGTTGCACGTTTCAACTTAGAATTGAAGGTGCACTGGCAATGTGGGATGTATCATCTCTACTCTTGGAACAGGAAGAACTTTGTGTTTGGACGGCCGCCAAATGCTTATTTCCTCTTGTTATGGGAGGTAGAGATGGGACAGTACACATGCCATACACCAAGGATAAAAAAAGGATGTGAGTTGGAACATTGCTATGAGGTATGAGGATGGAGATGATAACATACCTTTGTGAAGCAAATGATACATGGATGGTTTACAAACACTAAGAGTATAAAGGAAATCATCTTGTAAGGATGTTTTATCATGAGCTATGTGGAATTGAAAGTTATGTAAGGTTGAGTTTGATCACCATGAGGATGAGCTCAAAAGTTTCTTGATGAAGACAAACTTAGAGTTTGAGAAGAGATGATAAGTGGAATACATGGAGGTGTATGTCTTCAACATTACTTGACACCTAAGGAGGTGAAGTGGTAATGAATGCTTTGGTTGAAGTATAGCTGCCTGGTTTAACTAGAGGCTAGAAGAAGTTGAGGTTGTTCGACTAACCCTAAGTTTGGAAAGCAGATGTGTTTTGGCTAACACATAGATGTAACAAGAGATGTTGAACAAGTTAATGCTTGTTTGGTTACCCAGTTTAGTCCTTGATATAGAGAAAGAACCTTGGATACACTTCTTTGGATAGGAAGGTAATAAAACCCTGATGAGAGTGGTTTAGGGTTTCCGAGGAATCAATCTTGAGGAATCATGACGATACAGGAAATCATGATACACCGTACTACGAAGGTAGCAAGTGACAGTAGTACTTGAGATGCTTAAGATAAAGTGGTGCATGAATTGTTTCCATGCATGACAGGAGGTGGAGGACGAACACTAGTAACCCAGTGCATGGATATAAAGTATAAAGAATTCCTAAGAGGGAATGGGAGTTCATCACTATGGATGATGTGAGTCTCCCTTAGACCAAGGAAGGTCAAGATGCAATATGGGTTACGGTAGATCGCCTTACCTAAATAACCTGAGAAAGAAAGAGTTATGTCAAGAGACAGATCCAGTTGAACTACATAAGAGAGAGAGAGATGGTTCAACAACATCATGATGCGAGTTCAAAAGCTCTTGAGTGTGACCTAAAGGTTCACTTCTATTAGGTGGAAATAGATACATGGAGAACTCTATGTCAGTACAGTTTATCACCCCATACTAATGGTCAGTATCATCCAGACTAGAGGGTCTGATGAGAGCATGTGTGCTTGTTCCAGGTGATACATAGAGACAGTTCTTGTCCTTTGTAAGATGTGATGTTAACCACCATAGCATGTGTCAGGAGGCAAGAAGTTCTAAAGGGAGGTTGTGTTGGTCACCACTTCATTGAGATGATGTTGGTGTAGGAGGCTTCGTGAAGGTCGAAAAAGAACCACAGTGTGTGCAGATGAAGTCGCTTTGATCGAGCAATGGCTGAGAAAGAGTCTAGGGGCGACATGAGTCGTGAGATGATGCAAAGTAGACTGACATGCATTTCACTGTGGGGGAATATGTGATGTGAAAATCCGACCCCTCTAAGCTACAACTGAGAAAGCTGAGTCCCTGATATATGGGTCCATTCGAGATGGATTGGTGGAGATGGTTGTGTTTAGCCGTACCCCTCAGGATAACATGATGTATAATGTGTTACATGAGTCCAATCTAGAGAACTATGTGAGGTACCCAAGCCATGTGTTGAGCCCTGAACATATTCAGTTGTTTGAGAGGCTGAAAAGTCCTGAGTCACCTATGAGGGTACGATATACCAAGGTAAGAAAGAACTCAAATGGAAGAATATGAGATGATGAAGGTTCTTGGGAAAGCACCATGGAAAGGGTGAAGCCACATGGAAGCCCTGATGGACATAAGAGAGGCTTATCCTGTTGTTTGTTTTCTTGAGGGAATTTTGAGGGCAAAATTCCTATAAGAGGGAAAGGATGTTACAACCCCAATTCTTGGGTTCATTGGGTGAGAAATGTAATTTCTCACATTAAAGATATTTGGACAAATAATGATATAATTTGTTGTGAATAGATGGATTTTGTTTAAAATAGCCTTGTTGTTTTATTTGAGGGCTTTATTGGCTATTGGGCCCAATAACAAGGAAATTCAATTAATTAATGAATAATTGAGAATTTGAGATAAGAAAGGTGTGGAAACCTCTAGAAGGCAAAATAGTAATCCAAAGGTAGACTTCGTGCCTCTTGGGTTCCTTGGGTTCCAAAGAGTCCAAGGTGGCATAGAGAATGCAATAAGAAAAGAAAAGATCAAATAAATATTTCCTTATCAAGAAAGAAATTGAAAATAATGAGTAAATATGGGAAATATGTGGAAATGAGTTTAATTGAGTTATCCTTGGTGGAATTTCATATCCCAAGGATTCCTAATGTTAAAAGGAACTCCCATAAGGAAAATAAAATGAGAGATAAAAAGAGAAATCCTCAAAAAGAGATATTTTAATAAAAAGATAAGGAGAATATGTGAAATAGACATAAATAAAAGGATAACGGCAAATAGATGTTCCCCAATATGGGAATCTATGCCTTTAGTATTTCTTGAGGTCCAAGGGACCCAAGATAACAATATAACATGATAACAAGATAATGACAAAGGAAAAAGGAATATCAATTAATTTGGATTAATTACGGAGATAACTTGGGAGAGAAGGGAGGCTTCTCATCCATTGGAATTTGTTTCCCAAATTTCATACAAAGATAGATAATGCCAAGAAAAACCTTCCTTTAACATTTGAGCTAAAAAGGAGCAAGGGTTTGTTAGATACAATTTTCTCAAGATATTGCCAAAATTTGGGATTTATTCTGAAATAGGAAAATGATTTTCCTTTTTATTTCAATGCGTGCAATTTAGATTGTTGGATCTTAATCCAAAATCAGGCGATCATCGTCTAAGTCCCACTGGGACTGGGATTCTGTGAGTTTTAGAGGATCTTTCCTCTCTTATGTCCTTGAGATACAGGATAGATGCGAGCTTGCAATGATTCCCATTACATTCCGGAGAGGAAACCGCAAGGATTCCTCCCTGGTTCGACTAGGATTGGTCGCCAATACAAGAAACACCCTATTCTTGCAAGCCTGACCTCGACCCTATATATAGGGGAGGGTGAAGGAGGGAACCCGTGCCCCTTTTTTTTGGCTTGATCTCTATGGCGGAGTGCAAGTGTCGTTCTCACACCTTCGATTGAAGTTTTTGACCGGACCCTGACCCCCCCCGCCAAGGACCTGCTTCAACCGAGGTTGCGCGGTGCTGGCTGGGTGCTAGAGTGGAGTAGGCGGCACAATCAAGAGGTCGTTCGAGTTCAGGAGAGCTTGGAGGAGCTCCCAGTGGCCTTGGTTTTCGCAGAGAGGCACTAGCGCGCAAAGTCAACCATCTCGTTGACCGACGGCTTGCTAGGAGAACAATCTGAAGGTGGAAGACGACCAAGGGGGAATTACACCCCTGCCCTCGCATCCCTATTGAAAGGGATTGTCCCTTGAGGTAATTTTGCCCCCTCTCCCTATTAGAAAATGTGTTTCCCGCCTGTGTGCTGCATAATCCAGTAAATCCACGTGTTCACTTCTGATTGGTCGGAAAAAGAGTTACTTGTAAGATACATATCTAAGTATAGAAATATCAGATGAGGGTGATCTATACATGAAAGTTGATCAGAAAAACATGAAGAATCCAATAAAAATATAATTGGAACATGATATTGCTTGCAATTTAAAAAGCACACCAAGTTATCACCTTTGAAGTATTAAATTATGGTAAAACCCTAATTTGATATGGAACTCAGATTTAATGACTCTTTTTGGATTAATTTTGTTTGGAACCCTAATTTTGATAAATATTAACCTATCAAGAATAAAAAGGGAGAGTTAATTGGGAAATAGGTAGTTTCATGCTTGTTTTAGGGTTTTATGCACATGAATATGTTTAGAAACCCTAATTTGGGAAAATATGGGTTTTAATGGGTTAAATCCGAAAATATAATTATAGAACTGAGTTTCCATGGTTATAAGCTATTTTGAGTATAGAAGTTCCTAATCATGGATATATATCCTTAATATGATAATTAGGGTTTTCTAATGGATAAAGTTGGAATTAAGGACAAATGGAATTCATAGGTGAATTAGATGATAATGAAATATGAGTTGTTAAACTAGAAGGAACCTAAGATGATAAAAAGGCTTTAATGTGAATATGTGAGTAATTAGGGTTTTGCACTTAGAACTGTTGTTTTAGGGTATAAAAGAGGAAAGTTGTAAAAAGATAAAAAAAGAACCTTAATAAAACCCCAATTCGGATTAGAAACCCTATAAAGTGAATCCAAGTCAATTAAAATAGATATATTCTTGGTAAAGTGTAATAAATAGGTTACATATGCTTTTCAGGATTTCTATGATTGTTGAACTGCTTCTTGGATTACTTGCTTGCTTGGAATTGTTACTAGCTTGTTGAATCTGCAGATCAGGTATGTGGTTAATTATGAATAACCGCCTTAGTTTCCCGAGGATTTTCTGGATGGTTAACCGCATTGAATGCAAATTATTAGTTTGGATGTTCATACTTGCAAACTATAAAGTCACTATGATTATCACATTAATAATAGAAGTATGTATTCTCGCACCTACATGCCACCCTGATGAATGATGCCAAAGGTCATGCCCAGATGGGTAGACCAATGGACACCTTAAGTGGTGACCCTAGGCACCAAGCTCAGGAATGAGAAGGTGGCCTATGATATTGCATGACTAGAGGGCACTATGAGTGGTGACCCCAGGCACCAAGCTCGGGATTGAGAAGGTGGCCTTCAGTCATTGGCAAAGGAAACCCTAAGGTGGGTATGCCAGGGTTAGGGCAAAAGCGGTGGAGAATGTCATACTGAAAATTGTAAATTGGCTTGTTAATTAACTTGATTGTGATAATTAGATTTTTAGCCATAATTGCAAGATTTTGGTTGATCCCACATACCAGTATATTTCGATATACTGACCGACGTTTTGTTTGTCGGCGTTTTAGGAACAACTATTGAAAGAACAAACAGTAAAGTGACACATTGTGGAAATAAGAAATAAAGTGCAAGGAGGATTAGATAGATTAATTCAAGCTCTGGATAGATAGATTTCCAAAGTTTTCAAAGGTAAGTAAAGTTTTAATTTTATACCTAATTCCAATTTTCTTAGTAGAATTTCATAATTATTATTGATTATGTGTCGAACCTTTGATCATGTTAATTGAATAACGTCTCTGTCCTTCGGGTCTTCCTTAATTGGGGGTTACCGGGAGGCGAGGTCGTTACACTATCAGATACACTGGAAGACACTAGAATAGACTCTACTACCTTAGTCCTATGTCTCTATAGACTCAGCAAACCTAGAGCTCTGATACCACTACATTGTGGCATCCAACTCACAAAAACAAGATTTACTTAAGCGGAAGCGAATCATTTGTAGAAGATTACTAAAAATCACTAAAAATTAAAACTTTTTTGCAAAAATATCCAATCATAGGAGAACTCTTTCATCAAAACCAAAGTATACATTTACATCATGGATCTTAATTACATAACTTATATCATCTCTTCATGAGATTTACAACATAAGTTGCCCTATTAACATTATATACAGGAAGCATGAGAACCTTGAGGCATCAAGCCAAAATCTCAGATCAATTTATTAAAAATACTAACTAGAAACTTCAAGGACCTGAGAGTACAGAGACGACACATAGGACTACTATCTATACAAAACTTGGCAGCCAGTGCCTCCACCTGAGTTATCACTGTTGTCCCTGTTGCTGCTGTTGCTTTACTCTTGCTATAGGGTTCCTGCTTCTTCTTCTGTGTTTACTTAAAAAGTTGGATCCCAAGGGGGTGAGACAATTGTAAATTTCCCCAGCGGGAGATATAACTCTCCACCAAAACATTGTTATAGCAGTTTATTATAATAAAACTGAGCATGAGTCCATATATATTAATAGCAGTATTAATCATTGAATGAACAGAGTAACATAATCTCATTTCCTAAGGTGAGCATTACATTTATCCATGACAGAATCATAATTCATCCTTCTACTTGCAATGAGTATAAAGAGATATGAATAACAACTATCAACTAGAGATGCATAAAAGAAATGTAACATCAGCTAATGAATATTTCTATTAAATCCTTAAGCAAACATGCTATTCGGCTGATTACATTTTACAATCACACTTATGCCCTGAGGAGATGAGGTATACCTCTCATACTCCAACTGACCGTTGCGAAGTTGAAATCGGTGCCATACAAGGTCAATGGTAGAGTCGGCTACCAAGACCTCCCTTATCTCAGTCAGTACGAGATCAAATGCAGGACATCTTGTGTATCTTCTAAATAGCTTTCCAGGGTATACTAGCAACTTCGCTATTAGAGTTACAATGGTGTGTTGCACTCTCTTTGCAATCGTGAGATTTCTTGTTTATCTCCATCGATCCGGCATTAATATTATTGGGAGATGTGTACTGCATCTTTCCCAATCATCAGGAGATTCGTGGTACATCCATCTCGATACAATAATGAAGGATTGAGAGGTTTAATGTTTACCTTTCCTCAATTACCTCATTAGGATGTCAGGATACATTTGCCCATTGCCCCCACATATTCAAAATATGCGTTACGAGTTTTGTCGCAGAGCACCCATTTCACCATCTAGCAAGTTCTGACACTGATGGTTATATGACCAGGGCTCTACATGATATGATTTCACTTGATTAATTAAGTACATTAGTATATTCTTTTAGTATCATTCAAGTTCTCAAATAGGAATTATTATGACAGTTACTACAAAGAAACATGTAAGCGCTTATCTATAGCTTTACCAGGACTTATAATGCATTGGGATCTTAATCCCTTATCCCATTACTTGAAAGTTCACATCTCACAGCAACATCATTATCATACTGATTAAATCTGGGTATTCATACCCTCAGTTCATCATAGAACACTTGTTACCACTTATCTTGTTAACTAAAACTTTCAAGTCATCTGACCAAGGTGAACATGATACTTGCTACATTAGCATTTCACATGGCTATCAAAGCCCATTAGTCTCTTGTTACCTCTTACTAGGTAACAATACATATAATGGCTCACAAAACCTATAATGCATTTAAATAATTAATACATCATAGCTCATACCTGGCTATGCTCATCATCTCATGACCACCTGTATGATTATTACATAGAAATAGTTATATCAAGTACATATCAACACTTATGCAAAGTAAGAGTAGAATCTCCATTCCCTTATTTAGGATTAAGATTTCTCTTACATATCATCACCCTCCATTAGGGTTATAAATTACCAATCTCTTTAAGTATTTCACTTATCAATATTTAGTCACTATTCCATTATTAGGAATAGGGTCTCCCATTCTTATCAATTAGGGTTTACCTGAATCACCCCATATTGAGGTTTCATATAATATCAGCCTTCATCAGGATTTCCCATAACTTCATCCTTATTTTAAGGTTTCATATAACACTATCTGAGATTAGGGTTTCTCAACTCATAGCCTCAATCTTAGAGTTATAGTTTACCATCATATTGCCCAAGATTAGGGCTCATGCACTATAACCCAAAATTTGAGTTTCACATACCTTCACCCTATATTAGGGTTAGGATTTTATGATAAGGTTTCATATATCATTTATGAATATCAATTCAAGGTATGAGTTCATCTCTCAACCTTACAATGGTATGTTTATAGCATGCCTATTATCTTGGCTTAACCCCTTTCTCATAGTGTTTAGCCAACACTTATCAAAGTGCATTGAATTCATTACATCTTTATTGTAACAATTACATATCACACACTCCATGTGTTTCTTATCCAATAATATTGGATTAGAGGTTCAACAAGGTATGTCTACACTAAAATGTTGAATGTGATATCTATGATGTCTTGATGTATCACTTTCTTCTCATTTCCATCTTTCTTAAGTTAATCAACTAACCTTGTATTAAGGTATTTACCTCTTAATACTTTATCACTAACTTGTCACTTTTATCATATGGTGCATAGATTACACATTAGAATTGTTCCACTATCTTTAATGATGTGAACTTATCCAATGGTTAGGCAGTGTTGAACATAGGATAAACCATTATCCATCACTTTAGATATTTCAACTCTTAGGATGTTATCCACATCATTAATTACTATGGCATACATCATTCCTAAGAGTTTCATATCCTCGTCATTGTAAGGTGTATAGGGTTGTTACACATGCATGAAAGGAGATATATAATGATCTAGGCATCATCTTGTCCCTTAGACCCTTACCCATTATGGTATCAACATTATCATTCATATAGTTCATCAACTTTACCCTTGATTGTAATAACCACATCCTACTTTATTATATTGGCCATTACACCATCACTATGGTTGCATATATCATTATATGGCATCACCTTAGATTTAAGTCTCTCATAATATCATTACATCAAGGTCTTACATAACGTCATTCTAATTTAGGGATTTTCATGGCATTACTCTAGATCAAGGATTCTCATTCAATAACCCACAATTAGGGTTTACTATTCATTCCAACTAAGGTTTCTCATAACATCACTCTCAATTAGGGTTTCTCATGGATTCACCATCAATTAGGGTTTCACATGGATTCACCCTCAATTAGGGTTTCTCATGAAATTACCCTGAATTTGGATTTCCCATATTATCATCCTAGTTTAGAGTCACAACATTACCCTTGATTTGGGTTACATCTGATATTGCCCTAGATTTAGGTTAGAGCTCAACAACCTCCTTGATTAGGGTTTCTTGATCTCTTTATTAAGGATCATACCCTAATTACTTAATCATTCATGTTTAAGGTGTTGAGGCTTATCCATTACATGATTATCATTCATGTAGGAAGTCCTCTCTCTCTCATCCTCTATAAGATAATACTACTTTAGACTTGATTAGACTAAATCAACTTAACTTGAAAGAATAATTGAAACTTAATCCATTATGTCATTTCTTTCATAATCATTAAAGATTAATCATCCAAAGGGTACTAATCACCCTATCTCATTAAGGGTACGATTATTATAATCACCCTTGGTTCACATCATGTAATGTTCAATTAAATAATTGACCCTTACTCGCTTTAAGTGTTCATACGGTTTGGTTGATTAACTTCCAAACGATCTTGGTCTCTTAAACTTCAAACGGTGTTGACCAATTAGACCTCAAACGGTCTTGGTCTATGGGTTTGAAATCGTTTGGTAAAGGTGGTGCTTGAAACTGTTTGCCAAAACAAGTTCTTGAAACCGTTTTCTAAAGCAAGTACTTGAAACTATTTGCTGAAGTAAGTACTTGAAACCATTTGCTAAAGTACTCATGAGATGGATTGGGCCTCAAATGGTTTGGGATCATTTGGTCCCAAATGGTCTTGAGACCGTTTGGTCCAAACCTCCTCAAAACTGAATGGACCAAAGATGGTCTCAACCATTCCAATCGGTTTAGGGTTTCCAAGGTTAACTTCCTCATCAAATGAATCTATGGAATTACTCATCAATTGAACCTAATACCTTACTTCAATTGATCTTAATAGGTGATCCTTCAACTTATTTAACCCTCAATTAAGCATCAATTAGGGTTTTGAATCAATTGGATTAGGGATTGAACCAATGAACTTCAATGTTAATCATTGTGAAACTAATTGCCTTCAAATCATTGGGTCACCATCCAAATTGGGCATGAACTGACCTCAAATGGTCTTGAGATCGTTTGGATGACCTCCAAATGGTCTGGTCTTGAGACCATTTTCCCATCATATCATCAAAATCCATGACATGCAATTAGGGTTTGAGTCATTGGATTGATCATTAATTCAACATTTGATTGCAAATCAGTTTGGTATCTTTGGATCTTCAAATACCCAACCATACTCAACCCTAGACCTCCAAACGGTCTTGGGTGACCCTCAAATGGTCTTGAGACCGTTTGGGTGATCCCCAACTGGTTTTTAAACCGTTTGGGCTAATCAACCCAAAGTTCCAAATCAATCGATTCCAAAATCAGCACTTAACCAGATTAGGGTTTGGTGATTGATAGTCCTTCAACTAATGAACCAATTGAAACTAATCAATTACATTTATTAGGTTATTAACCATCAACATTATCAACAAATCTCCAAATGGTCAACCCTGGCCAACACCCACAAACGGTTTTGAAACCATTTGCCCTTAAACAGTTTTGAAACCGTTTGCTCCCAAACGGTTTGGGAAACCGTTTGAGCAACTATATGTAAACCGTTTGCCTTTGATATTTGGTGAGGTGTATGCTTATGATGATGTCATCATCATAAATCTATAAAATCACAAAACCTGCTGTGATTTTCATGGTGGTTTCATCAATCAACCAAAACAAATTTCGGAATTATGAAAAGGATCATTAATTGATAAGAAATTGATTGAAATAACAATATTAAGGGTTCAAGTTATGAAAACCGCCTCCAATTGAGCTCCAAAGCTCCAAGATCACGAAAACAATGGTGGATGAAGCTTTTGCAACTCCCCCTAGGCTCGTCCTCAAGCTTTTGGTTGAAAAGATTGGCTAGGGTTGAAGAGGAGATCGAAATAAGAAGAAATCACTGATTTATTTTCGATTTCCACCATGGAACCAAGGTGAAAAGGTGTCAAGAACCTTACCAACAGGTTGGGGGTCGTCCTCCTGATCCTCTGTAGCTCCCTTGGTCGATTTCCAAGCAAGGAGAAGAAGTGGAAACGGAAAAGCCTTTCATTTGGCTTGGGAAGGGTCTTTTTATAAGAAATTCAATGAGAGAGAAAATGTTTTATAAAAATCTATTGATTCCGAAATTGTTGCCACCTCTTACCCCTTGGTTTCTTGCATACAAAGGCATATCTATCTCCACAGAGATCCCTTCCATTATCCAAGAATTAAAGGAAAAGAAATTAAACACCTTAACCCTTATAAAAGTAATATTCATTTTTGAGTGGAATTTCTTTTTCTAATAATAATGGTGAGTGGAGTTTCACCTCCTTAGGGTATGCTCGTGCCTTTGCAAGGATTAACATCGTCCACACACATCTAAATCCAACCATATAAATTTTGGTTGAAGTTCCTTCAAATTATATTATTTATTTTCGCATTAAATTGAATTAGGGTTTCAATTAGGCTTAAATCTTGATTATTTTAATATCAAGATTCTCTCTCCTCCAAGATAATTCAAATGAGGCGCCCCTCTCATTTTCTTTGCTTTACATGATGTCAAGAAACATTAGGGACCTTATTGAAGTGGTAATTTTCATATTGAACCCTAGGTTTTGGGTAAATTACATGTTACACCAAAACTGGGTTTTAATGCACAAACATTGTCCAACAAGATCTATCTTGGTGCCCAAGCTTTGTGGAAACCATACCACTACATCATATTCATTCTTATGATGTCTCAACATAAGAGGAAGATTTTATCATGTGTAAATTTGCAAGTTAACCCCTCAGCTTGGGTAATATGCACATTAGTCCAAAATGAGCAAACATTGCTTCAGCATTGTTCAAACAGGACAAAAATTGAAACATAAGTTCCTCATGAGCCCTAATTACTTTTCACAAGATAAGATTAATCATATAATCATATTTCTTAATAAAAACACCTAGGGTTAAAACATAACCCAGATCAGGGGTGTTACACCAGTTTTGTTAGGTTCTCTACATACCCAATCATTTTGAGTGTGTGAGGACCAACTGGATCTCCTTCTGTCATGACACACTTGAACAGCGCCCTGGAGACATCATATATCTCTTGCCATGCTTGATCCTCATACATGTTCTTGAGATTCTGAATCATCTCAATGACACCCATGTTCTCATGTTGTCTCTGCAACTCATGGTTCGTGGAGCACAACATCAAGCACTTTGCATCAATGGCATCATCAGAATGCTTCTTATAAGCGTCCCTTTCTGCCTTTGGTGCGGTAGGAGCATGTTCTTCTGGAATTGGAGTATCTAGGACATAGAGCTTTCACTCTTGAGTGAGAACAATTCTCAATGTCCTAAACCAGTCATGGAAGTTAGTCCCATTCAACTTGTCCTTTTCAAGGACTGATCGCAACGAAAAGTGATTTGTGTTTGTTGTCATTTGTACTACGAAAGAAAATATATGCAATTTAGTCCAAAACTCAATTTTGACTTATTTGATTGATTTGAAAGGTTGACGGTATAATTAGGACTTTAATTAATTATCACTCCCACTATATTTATTCAAATTGATAGCCCTCACCATCAATTTGGAAGATTGCAGCGTACAATCTTCTAGTGGGTCAAGATCCTAAAATTCTCTGAGTCATGGACCAGCTAGGGCTGTCACCCACAACTTAGATCTTCCAGGTAGGAAACTTTTTCCAATTGCATCATATGCAACTCTTGAAAGATGTCATGCGCAACTCCTTGCCATGATCACCTCCATGCCTCAATGTTACAACCCCAATTTTGGGTTCATTTGCTGAGAAATATATTTTCTCATATGAAAGATAAATTAAAAAATAATGAATGGATGCATAATTTTCGTTTAAAATAGCCTGGTTGATTTATTTGCGGGCTTTATTGGCTATTGGGCCCAATAACAAGGATATTCAATTAATTAATGAATAACTGAGAATAAGAAAGGTGTGGAAACCTCTATAAGGCAAACCCAAAGAGGATTTCGTGTCTCTTAGATTCCTTGGGTTCCAAGGAATCCAAAGTTGCAAAGAAAAGGCAATAAGAAAAGAAAATATCAATTAAGTATTTCCTTGTTAATAAAGAAATTGAAAACATTGATGAAATAGGGAAAATATGTGAAAAGAGGTATATTTAAGTTATCCTTAGTGGGATTTCGTATCCCAATGATTCCTAATAATAAAAGGAATACTAATGAGGAAAATAAGAGATAAACAAAAGAAATCCTCAAAAAGAAATATTTTAATTAAAAAACTCAACTTGATAATGGGAATTAATGCATATTGATGCATTTAAGGATAATGAGTTTTTCTTAAAATGTAATTTCGAAATAATAGAGTTCCTTGGGATCCAAGGAGTCTCAATAAAGAGGAAAGAAAGAGAAAATACCAAGATTGCAAATAATAGAAAATTGTGGTATATTATTGATGCATTTTGTAATATGGATAAAAAGGGAGTATTGTTCTATTAAAAGAAATACATGATTTCGTGATAAATAAGTCAGAGTCAAGTGATAAGAAGATAAAGGATAGGATTTTAAAAATCCTATTATCACAAGAAAAGGGAATATCAAAGAAATTAGGAAAGAGAGAGGAACTTGCTTCTTATAGAAGGAATTAAATTCCTTTTGGAAGTGGGAGTGGTTGCTTCGTGGGCAAACACCCCTCCCCTACATAAGGGGAAATACCCTAGACCGAGTCCAGAAGATCCCACATGTAATCCTCCGCTCTTGTCTCTCATTTTCGTTCTTCAACCCTAACCCTGGGTAGCAGCGCAAGCATGGAGCTAAAAGGAGCCAAGGAAAGGAATAGATGGTGGCAAGATGTGCCACGTAGCCACAGAACATCTTGGCCATTAGGACCGTACCCTAGAGCGCGCAGATCGGCAACCACCAGGCTGTAGGGGCGGCCGCAGAAAGCTTGGGCAACGGGGGAGCAAACAGACAACTTGGCTAAAGCTTGGGGGTGCCCTGTGTGCGCCTAAGAGGGGCGGAGATAGGGCAACTCTTCCTGGCAAGAATCGCGGCCGTGGAGAGGGAGGAAGAGCCGCGCACGGGCTGCAGAGGGACGCCTAGGGTGTCTGCGTCGCACCAGCTGGAGGAGGAAGATGACCAAAGGAAGATTGGACAGATCTACCCCTCGCGTTGTGCTGGACCGGCCGGATACGTGGAGGGAAATTATGACTTTTCGTCATGTTTCCAAATCCAGCGAGCATGTTGCATGGGAGGTGCCTACGTGGCAGCGTTTGATTTGTTCAAGTAAGTATATTAATGCAAAAATCATAACTCCTAATTGGTAGCTCCGATGACAACATGTTATACATGAAACTTGATCAGAAAATCGAGGGGAATCTAAGTATAATATAATTAAAGCCTGTTTCCCTATGCAATTCGAAAAGTATATAGAGACACTATCTTTTATAGTTTAATCAATGAAAAACCCTAACCTTTGATGATTAATGAGTTAGAAAGGGTTAAATGAGTATATAAAGTTGATATTAGCCTGTTAATGATAAAAAGGATCATTAAGATTGAAAAGGGACGAATTTGCATGTAATTAGTTTAATGTCGACTTTAATGTACATGAATAATACATTAATGAACCATGAAACCCTAATGTTGGTAAATTCGACTCTTAATGGCTTTAATTGACTAATTTCATGATTAAGGTTGGAATATGCTATTTTGAGCATTAAAGTCCCTAATTTGTGGAAAGATAACCTTAATATAGAAATTAGGGTTTTCGATTGAATCAAGGTAGAATTAATACTAAATAGAGTTCATATGGGAATTAGACCCTCATGAATTATGAGTTGTTAATCCGAAAGAAACTAAAGGTGATAATTGAGTCTAATGACCTTGAAATAGATTAAAAAGATAAAGATGGTAGTTTTGGTATAAAAGAGAAATAATCAACTTTAATTGGGCTTATGGCGTTGAAATTAGGGTTTATGAACTAAGAGAGCATTTGATATGATAAAAGCGTTATGGAGGCAAAAACCCTAATAAAATCCTAATGTGGTTTAGAAAACCTAAGGTGGAATCCAATTCTAGCTTTAGAATGTTTTGGATAAATTATAACACTTGGATGTCATGCATTAATTTTAGGATACTTGTTGATTGCTTGTTGCTTGTTCTTTATCATTATTGCTTGGACATCAAGTTGCTCTGGATCAGGTATGTGGTTAATTATGAATAACCGCCTTAGTTTCTCGATGATTTTCCGGATGGTTAATCGCATTGAATGCAAATTATCTGTTGGATGTTCATATTTGCAAATTATAAAGTCACTATGATTATCACATTAATAATAGAAGTATGGATTCTTGCACCTACATGCCACCCTGATGGATGATGCCAAAGGTTAGGCCCAGATGGGTAGACCAATGGACACCTTGAGTGGTGACCCGAGGCACCAAGAAGGTTGCCTATGATATTGCATGACTAGTGGGCACCATGAGTGGTGACCCCCAGGCACCAAGCTCGGGATTGAGAAGGTGGCCATAAGTCATTGGCAAAGGGCACCCTAAGGTGGGTATGCCAGGGAAAGGGCAAAAGCGGTGGAGAATGTCATACTGAAAAGTGTAAATTGGCTTGTTAATTCATTTGATTGTGATTATTAAATTGTTAGCCATATGTGCAAACTTTTGGTTGTCCCCACATACCAGTGTATTTCGATATACTGTCCGACGTTTTGTTTGTCGGCGTTTTAGGTAAAAATGAAAATTACAAACAGTAAAGTGGCATATGTGGAATTAAATGAGAAGTAACATACACAGGAGGATTAGTTAGAGTAACATCTTCATGGATAGAAGTTTAGAAATCCTAGTTTTTCCAAGGTAAGAAAAGTTTTATTTTATACGAGTTTTCAGTTTAGTTGGTAAGGTTTATTAATTATTACTGATTATTTGTCGAACCTTTGATCTTGTTAATTAGATAACGGCTCTGACCTTTGGGTCTCCCTTAATTGGGGGTTACAGGGAGGCGGGGTCGTTACAATTGGTATCAGAGCATAGGTTCCTCATCTTATCTTTAATAATTATTAAATTTTACAAATTCCATAGAACCCAAGGGAGTTATTAGAGGGTTATCCGAAAGACAGAAGTGTCTAGAAAAGGATCACGACCGGGGGCTGGCAATATTTTCCTTCGCACCACTAGTCGGAATACGAGGACTCTCGGATCCGTGTGACTGCCTGGCCAAAGTCTTAGGGTATGAATCGAAATAAGATACCTTTAGGACTCTCTCATCTTGTTCATCCCTTCTCAACTCAAATTCTATTAAGGACCTTAAGGATTAGGGTTTTCTCTCTTTCCCTCACCCTCTTGAGGTATGGGTAAGGTTGATAAGGATTAAGGGATCCTCCATCAAATTAATAAAAAGCATGTAAATAAGATGTCATGGACATAAGCTTAATAGAGTAAGCGTAAAGGAATAGATACATGCTTAGGTCGTATGACATGAGTTGTCATTGCCCTCAGGAGAGATCTGAGGATAGACCTCCTTGGTAGGAGGATAAGTAGAGAGAGAGTTAGTCTTGGAAGTAGAGACCTCCATTAGAAGTAGAGACCTAGCACATCCTCTAAGGATGATGTTAACCCTAACCCTAAGGGGAGGTTTGAGAGAGAGATGACATGATGAGTTGGATATAATGGTTGACCTAGTGTTTGGTTGGGCATGCCTTTGGGATGCCATAAGAGGTTAGATGACCTAGTTCCTTTGGTGACCCAACCCTGGAGAGGGTCGCACATGGTTGAGCGGTGGATAGCTCCTTCATGGATGAGGTTAGAGAAGAACATATATAAACCTTATGGGGTGTTGCAAGAAGGATATATCTTGCACCCAGAGTACGTCAGTGGTTAGGTAGTAGGTTGAAACCCTAGCCAGAAGGGCACAATGGATGGCTTACGAGGTAAGCATATGGATAATCTAGAGCCGAACATGAGTTGAGCACCAGCTTCACCCACATAGGGGTATGCTTGTGAGAATGAGCCTTTAGAGAGAGAGGACCTCGAGTACTATGGCTGGAAGTCGAGTTAGCTCGAGAAAGAGAAAGTAGTAACCAAGCAAAAAGGGTTGGAAGCTTAAACATGAGGCTCAATGGGGAATTGAGGATGATGCGACCTAAGTGAATGATAGTGGTTGCCTTATGTTTGATCCGTGAAGGCTGATAATATCTTGAAGAACCTTCTGGTACCCATGGTATAAGTGCCTACCTGCTGGATGAGGTAAAGAGTACCTTAAACCCGGAGGAGGGTTAAGTGACCAATTGTGAGGCTTTATACCTAGATGGTTGTCCTTGAGGGGGACTCGACCTTGTGGTGTTGCTCTTATGAAAGGATCATGGAAGTACATGACATACCTGGGATATGTTTGATTCATGGTTAAGAGTTTGAGCATGCAGTGGGATACCCAAAGGATAATCTAGGGATCCTAGGCATAAGAGGAGAAGCAGTGTATCCAATGCTCATGGTGAGATTTGAGTCTCTATAGTTTTGAGCATGATACTCTTAATGTGTAGAGGTAAAGGAAACCCCTTAAGGTAAGGGTATGTTTGGTGAACCCCTCACGAATAAGTTGATTTGATGTTGAGTATGAGGGCAGGTGTGACCTAGCTTGGCTTTGTAGGTATCTGGTTGTGCCTTAGTAGCTTGCCAGGGCTAAGCAAGCTCATGTAGATGCAGACCCTAAACATAAGGATGCTTGTGACCTTTGTTATCCAGGTGTAGTTTCCTCCCATCCTGGGAGAAGGACCCGTTAGTAGGGTGTATACCAGTTTTGTTGGTTTTGGGGTAACCTAAAGAGGTTTCAGAGGATCTTGTGAAGCTAAGTGAAAAGTACATGGCATGAGGACGAACCTGTAGACCCATAGATAACCATCTCTAAGTGCATGTGGATGTGTTACCATGGAGGTAGCCGGTATGGGGCCTGACAAAGGTAGGCAGGTTGCCATGACCCCTATGAAGGAATGAAAGTCAGTCATGAATGAAATGAGAGATGATGAAAGATTGGGTAAGGTTCTAAGTTGAACATGTACTATGATATAATCCTAATCCTATCCTAGGGTCAGGTAGGGATAAGACCGATGGAAGTAGGAGTTTCCCAATTCCCTAGTTGCACATGACCATAGGGTCGGGAGGTAACAACTATCATTGTCTGAGGGCCATGGGTTGGGAGATTGATCACCTTCATGAACTCATGTGACCCAAAGGGCAAATGAGTAGGGCACTCTCTGGTGCATATGGGAAGAGGGATGACCCCAAAAGTGCCGGTACCCTATAGACCTAGAGGATATGACCAAGGATTGTGTGTAAACCCAAGTAGGTTCGAGGCCAGTTTTCCATGGAAGTAACTTTGATATAATGATTGTGAAATAGAGACATGAGTTGCACGTTTCAACAGAGATTTGAAGGTGTACTGGCGAGGTGGGTTGTACCATACCTACTCTTGGAATAGGAAGAACTATGTATTTGGACGGCCGCCAAATGCTTATTTCTTCTTGTTATGAGAGTGAGAGATAGGACAGTATGCATGCCATACACCAAGGACAAGGATGTTGTGAGTTGGAACGTTGCTATAAGGAATAAGGATAGAGATGTGGAAGGAATGATACATGGGTGGTTCGCAAACACTAAGAGAGGTAGTGTAGCCAGCTTATGAGGATGTTTTATCAAGAACTATGTGGAATTTGCAGATTAACCAAGGTCGAGTTCGATCACAGTGAGTATGAGCTTAGAGTTTCTTGATGAAGACAAACTTAGAGTTTGAGATGAGATGATAAGTAGAATACATGGAAGAGTATGTCTTCAACGTTACCTAATACCGAAGGATGTGAAGTGGTAACGGATGCTCTGGTGGAGATAGAGCTGCCTAGTTTGGCTAGAAGGGAGTTGTTAGGCTAACCCTATGTTTGGAAAGAAGATGTGTTTTGGCTAACACTCAGAGGTAATGAGATAGGTTGAACAAGTTAATGATTGTTTGGTTAGCCAGTCTAGTCCTTGACGTAGTGAAAGGATGGATTAGAGCCTCAGATGCACTTCTCTGGAAGGGAATGTGATGAAACCCTGATTAGAATGGTTTAGGGTTTCTGAGGTATCTAGCTTGAGGGATCATGACACACTGGAGATCATGATTTTAAGATCACCATATACCATGGTATTACTGAGATGGTAGCACTTTGGATGCTTAAGTTGAAGATGCATGTGGCTTGTGGCCATGCATGATAAAGGTAAAGGACGAATACCAGTAACCCAGTGTACCAATATAGAGGATAAAAGAGTCCCTGAAAAGGAATGGGAGTTCATCATTATGGATGTTGTGAGTCTCCCCTTGGTCAAGGAAGGTCAAGATGCAATATGGGTTATGGTAGATCGCCTTACCTAGATGACATGAGAAAGGAAGAGTTCTGTCAAAGGACAGATCTAGTTGAACTACATATGAAGAGAGATGGTTCAAATACATCATGATGCGAGTTCAAAAGTTCTTGGGTATGACCAAGGTTCACTTCCATGAAGTGGAAGTAGATACATGACAAGCTTGATGATAGTATAGTTTATCACCCCTAACTAATGGTTAGTATGATCCAGACTAGAAGGTCTGATGAGAGCAAGTGTGTTTGTTCAGGGTGATACCAAGAGACAGTTCTAAAGATGTGATGTTAACCACCATAGCCTTTATCGGGATGCAAGAAGTCTTATAAGGAGGTTGTGTCGGTCACCACTTCATTATGATTATGTTGGTGAAGGAGGACTCGCGAAGGTCAGAAGAGAACCATAGGTGTGTGCAGATGAAGTCGCTTTGATCATGCAATGGCTGAGAGAGAGACCAGTGGTGGCATGAGTCATGAGCTGATGCAAAGCAGACTGACATGCAGTTCACTGTGGAGGAATATAGTGTGAAAATCCGACCCCTCTAAGCTACAGCTGAGAGAGCTGAATCCCCGATATATGGGTCCATTTGAGATGGATGGGTGGAGACGGTTGTGTTTAACCTTGCACCTCAGGATAACATGATGTGTAATGTGAGTCCGATCTAGAGCACTATGTGAGGTACCCAAGCCATGTGTTGAGCCCTGAACCTATTCAGCTTTTGAGAGGCTGAAATGTCCTGAGTCACCTATAAGGGTATGATATACCAAGGTAAGAAAGAACTCAGATGGAAGAATATGAGATGATGAAGGTTCTTGGAAAACACCATGGATAGGGTAAAGCCACAGGGTACCCCTGATGGACATAAGAATGGATTATCCTATTTGTTTGCTTGCTTGATGGAATTTTGAGGGCAAAATTCTCATAAGAGGGGAAGGATGTTACAACCCCAATTTTGGGTTCAGTTGCTGAGAAATATAATTTCTCATATGAAAGATAAATTAACAAATAATGAATGGATGCATGATTTTCGTTTAAAATAGCCTGGTTGATTTATTTGCGGGCTTTATTGGCTATTGGGCCCAATAACAAGGATATTCGATTAATTAATGAATAACTGAGAATAAGAAAGGTGTGGAAACCTCTAGAAGGCAAACCCAAAGAGGATTTCGTGTCTCTTAGATTCCTTGGTTTCCAAGGAGTCCAAAGTTGCAAAGAAAAGGCAATAAGAAAAGAAAATATCAATTAAGTATTTCCTTGTTAATAAAGAAATTGAAAACAATGATGAAATAGGGAAAATATGTGAAAAGAGGTATATTTAAGTTATCCTTAGTGGGATTTCATATCCCAATGATTCCTAATAATAAAAGGAATACTAATGAGGAAAATAAGAGATAAACAAAAGAAATCCTCAAAAAGAAATATTTTAATTAAAAAACTCAACTTGATAATGGGAATTAATGCATATTGATGCATTTAAGGATAATGAGTTTTTCTTAAAATGTAATTTCGAAATAATAGAGTTCCTTGGGATCCAAGGAGTCTCAATAAAGAGGAAAGAAAGAGAAAATACCAAAATTGCAAATAATAGCATAATGTGGTATATTATTGATGAATTTTGTAATATGGATAAAAAGGGAGTATTGTTCTATTAAAAGAAATACATGATTTCGTGATATATAAGTGAGAGTCAAGTGATAAGAAGATAAAGGATAGGATTTTCAAAATCCTATTATCACAAGAAAAGGGAATATCAAAGAAATTAGGAAAGAGAGAGGAACTTGCTTCTTATAGAAGGAATTAAATTCCTTTTGGAAGTGGGAGTGGTTGCTTCGTGGGCAAATACCCCTCCCCTACATAAGGGGAAAGACCCTGGACCGAGTCCAGAAGATCCCACACATAATCCTCCGCTCTTGTCTCTCGTTTTCGTTCTTCAACCCTAACCCTAGGTAGCAGCGCAAGCATGGAGCTAAACGGAGCCAAGGAAAGGAATAGATGGTGGCAAGATGTGCCACGTAGCCACAGAACATCTTGGCCATTAGGACCGTACCCTAGAGCGCGCAGATCGGCAACCACCAGGCTGCAGGGGCGGCCGCAGAAAGCTTGGGCAATGGGGGAGCAAACAGACACCTTGGCCAAAGCTTGGGGGTGCCCTGTGTGCGCCTAAGAGGGGCGGAGATAGGGCAACTCTTCCCGGCAAGAATCACGGCCGTGGAGAGGGAGGAAGAGCCGCGCACGGGCTGTAGAGGGACACCTAGGGCATCTGCGTCGCACCTGCTGGAGGAGGAAGATTAACAAAGGAAGATTAGACGGATCTACCCCTCGCGTTGTGCTGGACCGGCCGGATAAGTGGAGGGCAATTATGACTTTTCATCATGTTTCCAAATCCAGCGAGCATGTTGCATCGGAGGTGCCTACATGGCAGCGTTTGATTGGTTCAAGTAAGTATATTAATGCAAAAATCATAACTCCTAATTGGTAGCTCCGATGAGAACATGTTATACATGAAACTTGATCAGAAAATCGAGGGGAATCTAAGTAATTAAAGCCTGTTTCCTTATGCAATTCGAAAAGTATATAGAGAAACTATCTTTTATAGTTAAATCAATGAAAAACCCTAACCTTTGATGATTAATGAGTTAGAAAGGGTTAAATGAGTATATAAAGTTGATATTAGCCTGTTAATGATAAAAAGG
The DNA here is from genome assembly GCA_963693085.1 of Alisma plantago-aquatica. Lineage (NCBI taxonomy): Eukaryota > Viridiplantae > Streptophyta > Magnoliopsida > Alismatales > Alismataceae > Alisma > Alisma plantago-aquatica. The sequence goes on along the minus strand of OY856414.1, from coordinate 807,386,617 downwards.
ATCATTAAGATTGAAAAAGGACGAATTTGCATGTAATTAGTTAAATGTCGAGTTTAATGTACATGAATAATACATTAATGAGCCGTGAAACCCTAATGTTGGTAAATTCGACTCTTAATGGCTTTAATTGACTAATTTCATGGTTAAGGTTGGAATATGCTATTTTGAGCAATAAAGTCCCTAATTTGTGGAAAGATAACCTTAATATAGAAATTAGGGTTTTCGATTGAATCAAGGTAGAATTAATACTAAATAGAGTTCATATGGTAATTAGACCCTCATGAATTATGAGTTGTTAATCCGAAAGAAACTAAAGGTGATAATTGAGTCTAATGACCTTGAAATAGATTAAAAAGATAAAGATGGTAGTTTTGGTATAAAAGAGAAATAATCAACTTTAATTGGGCTTATGGTGTTGAAATTAGGGTTTACGAACTAAGAGAGCATTTGATATGATAAAAGCGTTATGGAGGCAAAAACCCTAATAAAATCCTAATGTGGTTTAGAAAACCTAAGGTGGAATCCAAGTCTCGCTTTAGAATGTTCAGGATAAATTATAACACTTGGATGTCATGCATTAATTTTAGGATACTTGTTGATTGCTTGTTGCTTGTTCTTTATCATTATTGCTTGGACAGCAAGTTCCTCTGGATCAGGTATGTGGTTAATTATGAATAACCGCCTTAGTTTCTCGATGATTTTTTGGATGGTTAATCGCATTAAATGCAAATTATCAGTTGGATGTTCATATTTGCAAATTATAAAGTCTCTATGATTATCACATTAATAATAGAAGTATGGATTCTCGCACCTACATGCCACCCTGATGGATGATTCCAAAGGTTAGGCCCAGATGGGTAGACCAATGGACACCTTGTGTGGTGACCCCAGGCACCAAGAAGGTGGCCTATGATATTGCATGACTAGTGGGCACCATGAGTGGTGACCCCCAGGCACCAAGCTCGGGATTGAGAAGGTGGCCATAAGTTGTTGGCAAAGGGCACCCTAAGGTGGGTATGCCAGGGAAAGGGCAAAAGCGGTGGAGAATGTCATACTGAAAAGTGTAAATTGGCTTGTTAATTAATTTGATTGTGATTATTAAATTGTTAGCCATATGTGCAAACTTTTGGTTGTCCCCACATACCAGTGTATTTCGAAATACTGAGCGACGTTTTGTTTGTCGGTGTTTTAGGTACAAATGAAAAGAACAAACAGTAAAGTGGCATATGTGGAATTAAATGAGAAGTAACGTACACAGGAGGATTAGTTAGAGTAACATCTTCAAGGATAGAAGTTTAGAAATCCCAGTTTTTCCAAGGTAAGAAAAGTTTTATTTTATACCAGTTTTTAGTTTAGTTGGTAAAGTTTATTAATTATTACTGATTATTTGTCGAACCTTTGATCCTGTTAATTAGATAACGGCTCTGACCTTCGGGTCTCCCTTAATTGGGGGTTACTGGGAGGCGGGGTCGTTACACTCAAGGTGTTAGATCCTATCTACATCACCTTGTTAAGTCTGACCCAAAGCCAACACGATGAATATGCACCCTGCTAGGGCAGACCCACATATCCATCCTTCACACTTCCATGAGATAGACGGTGCACCATGCTAGGACGTGCCCACACTTGGCCGATCAAGCTTTTCATGTGTGTCGCATTTGGAAGGCATCTAAAACTTTAATATTTAATGAGGGATTTGGTTTTATAGGTACATATACATATCCAATCACCACAATAAATAGTATGTATCATATACATGATATATCCCACAGAAAACATGTTAAACGATAAAAGCAATGATTATGGCCATCCTAATGTGATTCCTCGAGCTAAGAGGAATCACGGTCATCTAGATCTACATCACATGTAACCTGTCCATGATGAAGTGCTATAGCCATATGAGTTGATCAACTCATCACATGAATGACCTACTCGCCCTGGCCGGTTATGTGGGTGCCACCAAAAGATAGGTTGGCTCCTCCAACCGATCGGTTTTCCCGATCATTGTGCATCTCTTCAGGTCACCACCCACTCATCTCACTCCTCGAGCTGATCGTTTGTATCGCCAACTGATCAGTTCACTCCTTGAACTGATCATTTCAGTTGTCGTCACGTTGTCCGCCGTTCATTGACATAACAGGAAATAAAAGATATATCCTATTTTACATTTGTATTAAGAAACCCCGAGTTACATTCAGGGGGACCAAAGGTAGGAAAGAAATCTCGAGTTATCTTGAGTTACATCAGGAATAGGAGAGAGGGAATCAGTGCGTAGACCGAGATGCAAGCAACCACATTCAACCAAGCATACATATATAGGGTTTATTGGCCATAACCACACTATACATCCACCACAAAACTCGTTTAAGGGCGACTCATATCGAGTGCATTTATATTACATATCATATATGTATATTGGGATTTGTAGATTTAGGATTGGACATGCATAAAACCAATTTTATTCACACAATAAATAAAGGCGACAAATAGAAATCGATCATATCGATAATCCTAAAGTATATAGAAGTAGACGTGGCTCTGATACCACTGTTGTGTTATAGGGGAGACAGAGAAGGCAGCGGAAACAAAAATTTCTTCTCCCAAACCCAGAATAAAGGAATCGCGTTAACGTCTATACAATAGGAAGGATGGTTTGTAGAGGCATACCTTGTTCCGAGGCTTTCTCAGTGACGTTACCTAACGGCTTGTGCGGTCTTCACCTCCGGTCTTGGACGATGTCTGTGCAGTTCCTGGTCTCACCGGGACTGTCAGGATTGACATCTGTCCTCCACGCGGCAGAAGTCTCCCGCCTCTGAAGTAGTCCACACAGACCACCTGGCACTCTGATTTCCTTGTCCCACAAGGAATTGGAAGGAGTCGTGCCCTCCTATCGGCGTACTAGTCATTGACACACTTTCCTACAACTAGTCGCTTTTTTGTAGTTGTCTTTCCCTTGATGTTCCTCCCTTATCGGGTAGCACTTGCTCGGGCTCTCTCGGTTACCACAACCAGAGAGAACGACAACTTTACAAAGCAACTGGTGTTCTGATTTGTTGTTCCTGAGAAGCCCCCAATACCCCTATATATATAGGAGGGTCATGGGACATGGTTCTCTACCCCGGGCAATGTGGGATTAAAGCAGGAGTAGAAGGGTTCAAGATTTTCCACCAAACAACCAACTGTGCCACCTAAACATATCATTTCAAGCATGAACCGATATGTTGGGGAGCTGAGCCGATCGGTTCACCACCTGAACCGATCATTTGCAGACCTAAGCCGATCGGTTCACTTCTAAGCTGATCGATTCGTGGTCCTGGTCCCACTCAAATTGACTTTCAAATTTGTTTCCAACTAATCAAATATTAATCCTTTTCCAAATTGAATTTGTACAAGTGAAACAAATTGTATTTGCAAAATAGTCTTCTGACTTTCCAAACAATCTATGTTGGTCACATGAATCAACCAGTTCAATAATTGAGCCGATTGTTTCATGACACATGAGCCGATTGACTCACAACTTGAGCCGACCAGTTCAACAAACTGAGCCGATCGGTTCATCTCATGAGTTGATCAGTTGGGGCAGTAGACTGTGCAAATCAGTCAATCGTAGTTTCAATCAATCAGATACTCTTATCAATCGGTCTAATACCTTGAACACTATGATAGTGAACTATCAATTGATCAAGTGTTTAATTGAACTACCAAACTCCTTTAGTAATCAGTCTAAACATCATTTTTGGATAAATTCCTCTTCCAAGTTAAATCCTATGTGAGTGACCCTAAAGGTCCATTTCACGTTGGCAGTGAAAGTCTATAACATTTATGACTTCACAAGCAACGAGCGGTGCCTAGTCACATATCAGTGCTACTGAAGTGAAAAGGAAAGTTGGAGAACAACATTCAATCCTACAATCCATGAATGGTGTTACAGGGAATGTATAATTCCTTTGTCATTGATATCCTGAATGAACTCAAGGCATGGAACAATCATCCTTTCAACGTTCATTCACTTTCTTGATCTTATAGTAGATTGGAGGAGATATGTATGACATCAATATTACATATTGATTCACACATGCATGCACACCTATCTCAATCCTACTCATCAAGTGGCCATGGATATCAAACTCCCTCAGGAGGGACAAATCCCATATCTATCACTCACCCCTTAAAAGCCCCATGTGTAAAAGTGTAAGGAGAGTGAAATCACCCCTTTACTAAAAATTTGAAGAATTGACATCCATTCCAAACACTCTCAGATGTATGATGGAATAGGCATAAATGTTCCAAATTTATTAAACATTGGTATATAAAAGACCATTAGAAAGCAGCGGAATGAAAAAAATAACTCACTATATTCAATTTCATAAAAGGTTTACAAAAATACATCAAATTCTACCATTAGGGTTTACATCAAGATACACAATCAGGATCTAGATAGAGGGAAGTCTAGACTACTACAATCTTGTCTCCTAGAAACATCTCCATCAACTGAGTTCAAGCCAAAAACTATGATCTTCCTTGTCTTGTGCATCACCTTTCTCAACACCTGGGTGGTTGGGAAGGCACCCAGCAAAAAGGGAAAGGGAAGAAAAGTATGTGTCACAAAACTATTCTAGGATATCAAGATAAGTAAAGAAAATAAAAATAGGCTAGGGTTCATCATATGATGAAGATAACAAGAGTATGAGGCTATATATCAAAGAAGCTTGCCATTAACAAATATAATAAAGTGGATTTGAATGTAAGATAATTATGCCTACCTAACTAAGTAGGGTTGAGGCACCTACCGGACCTCTAACCTTAGGTGAGGGGAGAATAAGACATTCCTAGTCACCTACAATATTATGGGGAGAAGAAGACATTCCCCAAGGCGATTATTTACATGCCCTCTGTGGGTGGTTGTACATAAGTACCACTACTTTATTTTAAATAGAACATAAATCCACATGCTAGAAAAATTAGTCATGGCAAGAATAATTATATGAATCAGTAAGCATGGCATTGGGGTACCAAGACCCAAGAATAATGTTCCAAAACTGATTTATAAGGCAAGTATAGCAAAAGATTCAAGAGTATATGAAATAGGGTTTAATAAAGCCTCATTATAGAAGAATAGGTTAAGGCACAATTATTTCCAACTTAAGGTGTAAATGCACATACATAAATAGGGATTGCACATACATAGCACATACCTTTCATTATGATTCATATTACCCACTTTCATCACTTGATTGAGTCCATGATCAAATTTTCCTATTTTCAATTTGTATACATGTATTAAAATGATATATATGCATTAAGGTAGAGAAAACCCATATTTTTACTTTTTTTAGAAAAACCTCAATTTAGACTATGAAAATATCACCATAGACTTAGTTAGGTTCTTCTGATTAAGAAAACATATAATTTTGCATATTTTGGAGTTACAATGATTAGAGTGTATTTTTGGTGATTTTCAAGTGATTAAATCATTTTTTAGAAAACCACCATCGACAAAACTCTAAACCAATGCTTGGAAATATTATTATTGAAAATAAAATGCTTTTCTAAGTTCAGGACATATTTTACTTCAGTTTTTGGACAAAGGAATCAAAAGTTATGAATTATTGAAATTCGGCCAATCAGAAACTGACACATCATCAAACCAAACAAGATAAGCAGAGAGAGAGAGAGGGAGCGAAAACACAATTCGACCTAATATCATGGTTTTAGATTAATATTTATACAAACTAGATCTTCTAGAGAAGGTAAACCTGTAAGAAACCAAAACCCTAGATGAACATGGTAAATAAAGATCGAAATCATCGATTTTAAACATAGATGCATGAATTTTAAACATGTAGCAAGCAATATATGAGAAGTGGGTTATGAAACTCGCCTCTATGGAATATAAGAAGGTCCAAACAGCAAGGATTCGAGCTTAGAAGGTCTGGTTGCTCCAAGACTAGCTCCTTTCTTAGACAAAGATCACCTTCTCAACTTAGAGGTGATAAACCCTAGCAAAAGAGCATAGAGATGAGGTGTTTTAGGGCTCTACGTGGGGTTTCACCATGGAATTCCATGGTTACGACCTATAACACGGTGTAAGAAAGACTAACAGTATGAAAATAGAGAAGTAAGGGAGGCAACTTACTAGTTTTGGTCGAATTCACCAAGGAGGAGCTTTAGAAACCCTAATAGAGAAATTTGGAAACCCTAGGAGCCTTCTTCACCAAGCTAGGCTCTCTCTCTATTACCTTGGGACAGAAAATTCGTAGCCAAATACAAAAGAAAATATTCTCTAATCTAGAGGAAAGAAAAGGAGAGCAAGATTTTTCTAATTGCGAGTTGGGAAGGGGTATACATGGCTATATAAAGAAAGAGGTGATGCATGAGGTGTCTAAGGGACTTTCCATGTGTCTTTAGCCTAGGGCCTGATGCCCATGCAAGAGGACAACTCATGGACTCTTCTTGGATATCAAAATTCGGTCCTAAGAGCCCATATATCCTTCTAGGCCATCCCCACCATTTTTCAAGAAAGAAATAACCTCATTGGTCGATAGCTTTTAAAGATAAGCACCTTTATAAAGAGGGTAATCCCTATAATGCCCTTGGAAAGAAATACCATCAAACCAAGGTGAAACTAGGTTCTCCAATTGTTTGAAATCTCTTTAATGGTAAGGTAATATCTAAGGATTAAAATCTAGTTGATAATTTGCAAAGAAAACCTCCCAATTGGGTAAATTGCATAAAAGTCCAAAATGTACCTAAAATTACATAATTTGCACAAACAACGTCCAAATCGAACCAAATTTGAAACTTAGGCTCATTTTATGTTTTCAAATCATATAAAAAGTTATATTAAGGTTTAGAGCACTTGATTATGGTAATTAAGCTTTCATTGAGGTATTTGTTCATAAACCCTTATATTGGTACAATTAGTGAATAAATGTTCACTAAACCACTATAAATTCCACTAATTAAATAGAAAGGCCAATAAGGATAGAAATGAAAGTAAAAGATGGGAAATAGGGCCAAAAGACAAAATTTCAAAATTCGGTACGTTACAACACTCCACCCCTTAATGAGGATTTTGTCCCTAAAATCACAAGCAAGAAGGGAAGGGTGAGTGTGCAACATCTCATCACAAAACTTCAGGTTATTTCTCCAACCTTAACTTCTACCAAACAACTCATCAACATATACTCCACAAGCATCTTGACATAGGTTAGGTTCTCAAGGATCACCTAGGTTCCATTATTTAGATATTCTTTTTAGGAGATTTAACATTATTTACATTGTTGGCTCATTAACATTATATTCATATGATATCACATTATACCATTATTTTCATTATGGCATGTCATAATCACTTTATTACCAAGGAATTTATATTTCATTATCATCAATGAAACATTGTATATATATATATATATATAGAGAGAGAGAGAGAGAGTCAGGCTAGAATACACTCGAGTGTATCCGGAGCGGAATACACTCAAGTAGTTTTTCATGATGCAATATATTTTTTGAAAATCTAATCCATTGATCTTCTTAAACATCTCGTGAAAAACTCATACGCAAAATTTGAGCACATTTGGATATGTATAGCTCATGTTATGAAGACCACAAAAATTATGCATTTCAAATTAGTTTTGCGCGTCGATTTTGTTGCCCTTGGATGAGTAACTTACACTCATCCAAATGAGCTCAAAATTTGTATATAGCCTAGTTATAGTATGATGGTGAAGATCAACGGTTTACATTTTGCAAAAAAATAGTCTTGATATGCAAACACACTTGAGTGTATTCGTGCGATCCGTACACTCGAGTGTATTCTAGCCTGACTCTATATATATATATATATATATATAATTTATCTTACTAAGAATTTAGCAAAATTATGGGTTACTCAATTCCCTCAATTTACTTGATCATTATCCTTAACATTTTGAACTTTGACTTCATTATCCTTATATTATCACCACATTAAGTTATAACTAATTATTTTGCATGAAATATTCAACTTGTCATTAAGTCTTCATTCAATCCAAATTATGTCACATCAATTACATATATTTATATTAAACATTATCTCATTACCACATTATCTTAATTTCTCACATTAATGTCATCATTAATCATTTTCTCATATTGATTGATATTATTGATTTGCACATTTATCTGAATCGAATCACTTGATATTCATATTGAAGCCATTCCATGTATTTTAATGATCAAGGTGAGGCATATTATGAATTGATTCACATTAAAAGACTAATCGTGTGTGTATTAGATAACAAGGTAACATACTATGCATTTCATATTGATGACTTGATTAATATGTGATTAGATGATTATATATATCATTTATGTGTATCAAAGTATGTTAACTGATTATGAAACCTAATTTCATTAATGTATCATGAAAGGCATTAAGGATGTATATGTTAAGGTTAGATGATTATAACTTAGGGTTTAGGTTAATGTGATCACTAAATTTTACTTAGCATGTATTAAGTCTAAGATTTGGTTACAATTATCTTACTGTCATTTCATTAGGGTTTATTGGTTTATGACATGGGCAACAACATGCATATCCATTAGGATTAATATTTGAGTTACTCATATTATGTGCATTAGGTATTCATTAGGGTTTGAACATATAAATTATTCCTTAGATGATCATTATATGTTCATTAATATATAAACAAGCACGTTAGGCTATAACTATAACTTGTTTGGACCCCACTAAGGTTTCAAGCACAAAAACCTCCTCAGTATGGGGTTAGTGCTTCTAAAGATAGTGTAGATAGATTTCAAAAAGTCATAGGGCTCCATCCCCCCTAAAGAGGATTTCATCCTCAAAATCTAACCACCCAACATCATCAAACTAACTATACTCCACCCCTTAAGGGGTTCAACCTATCAAGCCAAACTACACTAGGGTTAAAGGATGAGTCTAACTTAACCATGTACAAGATCCATCACACTTCCAATGCACACTCTGATATCTCACTTAACCCCAAACTTCAAAGTCTAGGTTCTAGGGATAACTATCCAAACATGTGGTTCTATGGGTCATAAGGAAACTAGTCTTGGTATCCATCCTCAAACAAGTCACCATAAACCTAAAACTTAGGGTTCCCAAAGATATACAACATAGATGTCTAAGGTCCCTATTGCGTAAAAGCAAACTATTTTGGAAAATCCATTTTAGCTTAGGCCAGGCCGGTATCATATGGATCTGGGAGTCCTCATAAACCAAGCAAGTGGCACGGAGGAAAATATTTCCAGCCCCCAAAATCTGATCCTTTCTAGACACCTTTGCTTCAACTTCATGCCCTAATAGTTTCCTAAATCCAAACCTAAACAACATTAAGTTATGCATATTTTAGTTATGAGTATTTTATGGTTTTATTCATCATGATACTAATGTGGAACTATAGGGTCCTAAATCAACCTTTCATCATTCATAGATCAACTGTAGGCAGGGATTCTAATTAGGGAGATAAAACTGAAATAGTTAGATTCTGACTACCATGGGCTCTGATACCATGCTGTAAGAAGAGTGAAATCACCCCTTTACTAAAAATTTGAAGAACTGACATCCATTCCAAACACTCAGATGTATGATGGAATGGGCATAAATTTTCCAAATTTATTAAACACTGGTATACAAAAGACCATTAGAAAGCAGCGGAATGAAAACAATAACTGACTATATTCAATTTCATTAAAGGTTTACAAAAATACATCAAATTCTCCCATTAGGGCTTACATCAAGATACACAATCAAGATCTAGATAGAGGGAAGTCTAGACTACTACAATCTTGTCTCCTAGCAACATCTCCATCAACTGAGTCCAAGCCAAAAGCTATGATCTTCCTTGTCTTGTCCATCGCCTTGCTCAACATTTGGGTGGTTGGGAAGGCACCCATCAAAAAGGGAAAGGGAAGAAAAGTATGTGTCACAAAACTAGTCTAGGATATCAAGATCAGTAAAGAAAATAAAAATAGGCTAGGGTTCATCATATGATGAAGATAACAAGAGTATGAGGCTATATATCAAAGAAGCTTGCCATTAACAAATATAATAAAGAGGATTTGCATGTAAGATAATTATGCCTACCTATCTAAGTAGGGTTGAGGCACCTACCGAACCTCTGACCTTAGGTGAGGGGAGAATAAGACATTCCCAGTCACCTACAATATTATGGGGAGAATAAGACATTCCCAGTCACCTACAATATTATGGGGAGAATAAGACATTCCCCAGGGTGATTATTTACATGCCCTTTGTGGGTGGTTGTACATAAGTACCACTACTTTATTTTAAATAGAACATAAATCCACATGCTAGAAAAAGTAGTCATGGCAAGAATAATTATATGAATCAATAAGCATGTCAGTGGGGTACCAAGACCCAAGAATAATGTTCCAAAATTGATTTATGAGGCAAGTATAGCAAAAGATTTAAGAGTATATGAAATAGGGTTTAATAAAGCCTCATCATAGAAAAAATAGGTTAAGACACAATTATTCCCAACTTAAGGTGTAAATGCACATTCATAAATAGGGATTGCACATACATAGCACGTACCTTTCATTATGATTCATATTACCCACTTTCATCACTTGATTGAGTCCATGATCAATATTTCCTATTTTCATTTCGTATACATGTATTAGAATGATATATATGCATTAAGGTAGAGAAAATCCATATTTTTACTTTTTTTAGAAAAAGATCGATTTAGACTATGAAAATATCACCATAGACTTAGTTAGGTTCTTCTAATTAAGAAAACATATAATTTTGCATATTTTGGAGTTACGATGATTAGAGTGTATTTTTGGTGATTTTTAAGTGATTAAATCATTTATAGAAAACCACCATTGAAAAAACTCAAAACCAATACTTGGAAATATTATTATTGAAAATAAAATGTTTTTTGAGTTCAGGATGTATTTTACTTTAGTTTTTGGACAAGGGAATCAAAAGTTATGAATTATTGAAATTCGGCCAATTAGAAACTGACACATCATCAAACCAAACGAGATAAGAAGAGAGAGAGAGAGAGAGAGAGAGAGGAAGGGAAAACACCATTCGACCTAATATCATGGTTTTAGATTAATAGTTATCCAAACTAGATCTTCTAGAGAAGGTAAACCGGTAAGAAACCAAAACCCTAGATGAACATGGTAAATAGAGATGGAAATCATCGATTTTAAACATAGATGCGTGAATTTTAAGCATGTAGCAAGCAATATATGAGAACTGGGTTATGAAACTCACCTATAGGGAATATAAGAAGGTCCAAACAGCAAGGATCCGAGCTTAGAAGGTCTGGTTGCTCCTAGCCTAGCTCCTTTCTTGGACAAAGATCACCTTCTCAACTTAGAGGTGATAAACCCTAGCAAAAGAACATAGAGATGAGGTGTTTTAGGGTTCTACGTGCGGTTTCACCATGGAATTCCATGGTTACGACCTGTAATAGGGTGTAAGGAAGACTAACAGTATTAAAATAAGGAAAGAAATTAGGCAACTTACTAGTTTTCGTCGAATTTACCAAGGAGGAGCTTTAGAAACCCTAATAGAGCAATTTGGAAACCCTAGGAGCCTTCTTCACCAAGCTAGGCTCCCTCTATTACCTTGGGATAGAAACTTCGTGGCCAAATACAAAAGTAAATATTCTCTAAGCTAGATGAAAGAAAAGGAGAGAAACAATTTTCGAATTGTGAGTTCGGAAGGGGTATACATGGCTATATAAAGAAAGAGGTGAAGCATGAGGTGTCTAAGGGACTTTCCATGTGTCTTTAGCCTAGGGCTTGATGCCCATGCAAGAGGACAGCTCATGGACTCTTATTGGATATCAAAATTCGGTCCTAAGAGCCCATAGATCCTTCTAGGCCATCACCACCGTTTTTTAAGAAAGAAATAACCTAATTGGTCGATAACTTTTAAAGATAAGCACCTTTATAAAGAGGGTAATCCCTATAATGCCCTTGGAAAGAAATACCATCAAACCAAGGTGAAACTAGGCTCTACAATGGTTTAAAATCTCATTAATGGCAAGGTAATATATAAGGATCAAAATTCAGTTGATAATTTGCAAAGAAAACCTCCCAATTGGGTAAATTGCATAAAAGTCCAGAATGTACCTAAAATTACATAACTTGCACAAACAACATCCAAAACAAACCAAATTTGAAGCATAGGCTCATTGTATGTTTTGAAATCATATAAAAAAGTTAGATTAAGGTTTCTAGCACTTTATTATGGTAATTAAGCTTTCATTGAGGTATTTGTGCATAAACCCTTATATTGGTACAATTAGTGAATAAATGTTCATTAAACCACTATAAATTCCACTAATTAAATAGAAAGGCCAACACGGATAGAAATGAAAGGAAATTATGAGAAAGAGGGCCAAAAGACAAAATTTCAAAATTCGGTATGTTACACAAAGCCACCCAATCATCACCTTTATAACAACCCATGTTTCAGGACTACGTTTGATGATGTCAAAGTGTACCCAACGACATGTGTTGAGTGTAGTGATTTCAAGTCAAAGAATCACACTCACCACCATCACTGTGAGAACTGACTGTGACTACCATGTCATGGTTCCATGTGTCAAACTCACGGTGGGTTTGTCCGGTACGCTTGTTCTCTAATAAAGTACCTATGTGTTTGGTTTGATATCTCCATATAATGACTAATGAGATTCTATCATCAACCAACACCACAATCTAGTCTTGTGTGTCATCGTTGTCTATCTACCTTCCACAATGACATATGACTAGGGACATAATAAGAATGTACAAACTCTTAGCATCTGTATGATCTCATCGTTCATGTCGTTAACCTGAAAGCATACGTCATTGAGTATTGTCATTCTCTAGACATTCAATTTGTTCTACCATTATCTCATATGACTGAACCAGAAAGAATTGGAAGCTTTCCTTTGATCTTTATCAAATCAATCTTAATGTATCCCACCAATCATCCCATGATTGTCTATCAGGGCATACATAGCAACAGACATTTGTGCATGGAAACTGAAGTTCAGTTGTATATAGTGTCATTTTTTTCATGTAACCGACGTCATGAACAGTGACATTAGAGGTCATAAATGTAGTAGTTTATGGTAACATGTTCAAGTTCTATGAATGGATATCCTCTGCTGCCTATTTTCAATAATGATACTTTATATCTTATCCCCAAATTAACTACCTCAAACACAAACTTGTAACTGACTTCACCCCATTTCACTTAATTACACTACTCTCAAACTGATCTCAAAGATAGTTGAGAACATACTGAAAAGTCATATGAACAATGTGGATTAATCTGGTTCACTCAAGCTTCGTTCTTAGTAGATGAATAAGAAGTCCTTGGAATGGTCCAAAGCTACCTCCATTCAAAATAATAAGGGAACTTCACCATGGAGATCCCCTATCATGATACTTATTTATGATGTGTCTAAACTGACTTAGCCTTCAGATAAATTTGAGAATAAGTACATGTTTTTGGTAAACTATTTCTATGTCCCATAATGGACCTATAATCTCACATGCGGATTCTGCGTATGACATCTTCTTATTTGCCAAGGGGGACATGAAAAATATATCCACTCTCATGAGATGTCTAGATAAATTTTTGGTTGTATCAAGCCAATGCCTATCACCAAACAAGGTCAATAGTTCTTCTCTAATTCACTTTGTTCTTCTATTCAATAGCATATATGTAAAATTATGGGTATTCAACAAATCAATAATTTAGGTCAACATTTATAGGTCCCTATATTACATGGATGAAAAATTAAATGTACCTATGTAGCGGTATATTACAACATACAATTAAGAATCACAAATTGGGGTGCCAAGACTTCATCCCTCACAGGTAGAAGTTGTTAGGAAATCTGGGTACCAAATCGGTAGTGGGAAAAAAAATTTAGTCCCCGATTCTTGAACTAACAAATTGTGTCAACAAAAATGTATCTAGGAAATGGGTATGAAATATATATACCTGGTCCTCAAGCAAATCCAGTGACTTATCCTTGTAGAGTCGTGCTTCTTCTTCAAGAAACATTAGATCAATCATCAGCAATGGCTTCTCGGTGCAAATCCATGGATAGAAGTTAATAATGTTTTCCTAGTGTGATGGTGATAGCTTCCACACCTCTACCTAGTCCATGCGGACCACCAAGAACTCCACATTGTGCTACTAGAGCCAATGGCTAGGAGTTATCCCTTCCAAAGTCAACCTACTAGGGTTGATTCTCTCTCATGTGTTGTCTCTCCCTTTCTTTCCATCCCTTATATTGGTAGGACTTGCTTAGGCTCTCTGCTTACCACAACTAGATAGGACCAAAAGTTTTAGAGCTTATTGTTGTGACTCTGAAAGTCTCTAATATCTCCACTATTTATAGGAGGGTCAGGGTCACGATTTCTAATTAATCGTGACTTGAAGAGATACATTCTGACGAATTTTCTGAAAGGTGAAATGGTCAGTTCAAAGTTGAACGATCAATCATATGTGAAGCAATCAGTTCTACACTTGAATCGATTAGTTCACTTTCTTTCCTATTTTCAATCACATTTTCTTTAAATACTCGATTAATGCACAACATGCCATCAGCATCAATCCTAAATCCACTTGTTTTGAACATTAAACCAAGTGGTTCACAACTTGAACTGGTCATTTTAGAGTCTCAACTGGTCGATTCACTTCTGAATCGGTCATTTTAGATTTTTGGTGCAACCAATGTTGTTCAAATGGACCCAAAACTTGAGTTGATAGGTTCAACACTTTAATCGGTCAGTTCATAGTCATGTTAGCCAATTTTTAGTCATTCTTGTTTAAATTGAATACATAAACACTTTAGTAACCAAGTTAAACTATATCTATGAGTAAACTCCTATTCCAGGTGCATCCAATGTGTGTGACCCTATAGGTCCCAGGTTACATTAACAGCGAATGTCCATAACCAATTTATGACATCACAAACAATGAGCGGTATCTATCAATACATAATTGTATCCAAGAAAGTTGGAGAACAACTTCAACCTACAATTTATGATATGTGTTACTGTGATTGTATAGTTCCTTTGTCTTTGATATCCAGATTGAACTTGAGACATGGAATCATCATCCTCTTCAGCATTCAAGCCATGTTATTTGAACTAGAGAAGATTGTATGTGATACATGTGAGCTCATATATCACATATTGAGTCACATGAGTATGACCATACATTTCTCAGTTTTGCTTATCAATTGGCCTAGATATCAATCTCATATAGGAGAAACAAATGCCATCTACATCACTCACACTCAATCCCCTTGTGTTACAATGCACTTGAGAACCATGTTTATGTTTATTCAAGGTCATTTTGGATGATGTCAAAATACATAGAATGGCATGTGATATGTATAGTCACTTCAAGTCTAAGAACCACAATCACCACTATCATTATGACAGATGATTCTAAATACCATTCCATGGTCTCCATGTATCACTCTCAAGGTGGGTATGCTTGATACACTATTCTTTGACATTAATCTATGTGTTTGCTTTGATATTACATATCATTATTGATGAGATAATGTCATCAACCAACACACACTCTAGTCTTATGTATTACTATTGTATGTTTTGATTCCATAGTAATATCCTACTAGAGACATAACAAGAATATATGTACTCTTATCATTCATATGATCTCATTGTTCATGTCCTCAAGTTGAATACATATGTCATTGAGTAACATCATTCTTTAGACATCGACTATGTTTGTGTCATCATATCACGATTGAGGCAACATAATAGATCGAGATACCTTTATCATTATTTAATAAGGTATCTAATTGCCCATTACAATCACCGTATGATTATCTCACTGGGCATACATATAATCAAACTCCCACTTGCACTTAGATCCAACTACCCACAAATCTTATTTCAAGTGATCTTAACATGTGCATCATGTTTTTGTTGCTTGAGTGCTTATATAGTGGGTTAACAACATTTGCATCAATTCACTACTGTCCAAGTATTCACATCTCCTTGATGTACGATCTCTCATTATAGATGGAGATGTTGTAGTATGCTATCTGGGTTCCTTTGCCTAATCAATAGTTCCATTGTTGTAACTATATTTATATTGTATCATCAATAGTTCAAACCTCACACAAGTTCATCTACATGAACTTCTTGATCAATACAATATCTTTTGTTGTGTTCATAACACCAACATAATAGTATTCTATTTTAGAATTAAACAAATGTCTCTTGCTTGGAACTTTTCAAGCTTATAGTTCATGTTGTAAGGTCAAATGCAAATTAAGATTGTGATCATTAATTTTATTTGTCATTTTTTAATCTTGCATTAGGGTAAACCTTTACCATAACTAAGGAACTAATCCTTTTAGTCTTCTCAAGTACTAAAGGACGTTCTTCATGGTAGCCTAGTGACCTTCCAATAGTCATTGTAGGGCATTCTGTGTCATTTTCAAACTGATAACCAAGTTGGTAACGCTAAAACTAAAGCATTCTTTGTCAGTTAAAAAATTTGACAACTAAGTTTTCATTGTCATTTCTTTGTTAAATCTTAACCTATGACATATCTTATAGTGAGTTTTGCATTGACCTTCACTCGTTAGTTTGTTAATGACAAATAACCGATGCTAAATAACTTGATGTCAATTTTATCAGTGATTGAACAGTGAAACTGTTCAGTGTATCCAGTCAGTTTATTGTGAATAACCAACATAGAACTATTATGTAGTCAATTATTTACAAATAACTGACAAGAAATGTGTATTTTTTTATATAGCAAGTATGTATACATGTTCTCCAGCCTGTTAGCCTATCTGGAGCATGTTGTTCTTCAAAACTGTAAGTTCTCCAGAACAGCAGGCTCTCTACAAGCATCACAGCTTAACAATAGGCCAGAACACCTGTAAGAAAAGCATAAATTATAAAAAGTAGGAACAAATATATCACATTCTATCATTTTTTTCACTTCAAATTACACACAAATCCATGAAATCACGAATCAATTACTTCATTTCTTAGCCACACTTCAATTTCATACATATATGCACAAATAAACATCATTCTCTCCTCGTGCCTTCACATTCAAATTGACACACATATATGCACTTAACATTAAATTCACACTCATAAAATACATATCAACATTAGTTGCCACATCACATTTTATGTCACAATGTTTAATAATACATGTCAACATTCAATTCACACTCACAAATACATATAAGAAATCTTACATCAAAGTTCAAACTATCAAAAGTATCAAACAACAATCAAATATTTTGTTGAAGTCCAAATTTCATATGAAGCATTTTGCCCACCATTCATGTAGGTCATTCATGGGCTCCAATGTATAGGGTTTAGTATTCTTAAAAAACTACAAAGAGAATGAGACTTATAATTACATTGGATTGTTCATATTTCCAAATGAGACAACTTCATTAATAATATGAACAATGACTAATAACTTACATTCTCTACACATTTGACATGTTCCACATGAGTGACAATCATCTACATATACATCATCACATAATATGTGGATGCCCAACCATTGTCTTGTATACGATCCTGTAGATCTAAAATTACATTATAATTAGGAAAAGTTGGTCATATATTATGCAATTGGAATAAGAAGACTATATTCATCAACACTCTTCCAAGGTACTGATTTCTTTTTGTTATCTACTTTCCCTCCGCCAGTTAGGAATTCTTTGACACCTATATAAATTAAATAAACATATATACTGCATTATTATATTGCCACATGATGCAAACATTAACAAATATGTTGGGCATAGAAAATGTATACTTACGCATAAATCAACAACTTCATTGGTTTTCCATCATTAGGAGGTAGTTTTCACCCAAAGGATCAAAGAAATGCACAGCCCAACTCTTGGAAACAATCACTAACAACTGTCAATGCCTATTTCTGAGTGAATAAATGGGGAAAAAAATTAAACCCTACAATAAATTGTATTCATAGGTTAGACATATAAACAACAAGAAAAAAACTTACCCAACATTGAAGGGAGCTAATACAATAGTCTTAGAAGTGCCAAAAAATTGCATCACAGTCATCACATATTATTTGGCACCACTTAGATATCTAAGTGCATTTCTAATTAATGATGGCATTAGAAATCTCACATGTGCTATTCTAAAGTCATGATTTGTTTAATACAAATGATTGAAATATATATAAACTAATAACCAATTTATATGTAGGAAACAATTACACAATTGTCAACATATGACAGAATATTCATACTCACCAGATCTAAAGTTCTATCACTGATGTGTTTAGCCTATCATACTTAAATACCTCAGAAACATCTGTCAACACTATAAACTTGTCATGTTGTATACCTATGGTCTCCTCCCCAAGGCTGATCACAATAGTATGTATTTGGTCTATAGTATCTAACCATCTTGTAAATGTATTGCATTTAGGGCCTAAAGAGTCAAACAACTAATGTGGAATAAAATGAGGGGGCGAAAGCATCAGAACTAGTGTTTTCAAAACTGAACTAGACCGGCCAGTCCAACCAGTCATACTGGTGGTCAACCGGTCTGAAAGCCTAAAAACCTATTATGTGTTCTTTTCTAGTCCAGCCACTCAGAAACACTGTCTGACTGGTCCAACCAGTTGATCGAACCGAACGGGATCGAGCTAGTGGTTCGAATCAAAGGAAAAAAATGTATAATATATATATATATGTGCATATATACATTTATATATATATCTATGGCTATATATATATATATTTATATCTATATGTATGTGTATATATATTAATATATGAGTATAAATATGTAAGTAATATATATACATATATGTATATGGTGTTCCTGGTTGAACTAGTTCGACCTGTCTGACTACTAATTGCCTTACACTTTGGTGACCAGTTCGATTGCTCTAGTTCAATTTTTTTTTGGCATCATGCTAACGTCATTTCCGATCCAACAAGTTCAACCACTCTGGTTGAACCCAGCTAAACCCAGTCTGAGTCAACACCAGTCCGACCACATTTCCGATTCTTATAACATTGATCAGAACCTTAGGGGTCTTCTTAGTTGTTGTAGGTTGCATGTATGAATGTTAATATTAGTATTGATTATTTTATATAAGTTTCAATATACATTTGTCATACTTGAAGAAATATAATGAATCATTTCGGCCACCCAATAAATCTTCTTTCTACCTCTTAGACTGTGTTGGAATTTGGGTGCTCATATGGGAGAGGTATTTTGGTCATTCCTGGAAAAACATGTTTGACTCTCACATAATAGTGATCAGTGGAAAGGGAATACCATGAACTACATTGGTGATAGAAGCCTCAACATCTACCATGACATTGTCTGCTGGAACATTAATGGTAATACAATATTTCTAGCCACTTACAATTTTATGAAACAAAAAAATTGATATAACAAACATAAATATTTACTTGAAGGAATATTTTACCATAATGTAAATATAATTTGACTTGAATTGAATCTTACCCCAGCCATGCATTGCGGGTCCAAATGACTACTCCCAGTGCACTTTGTGGGCAAGTGATGAACATGTTCTGTGACTACTAGAGAAGCTTGCATTGCCTGAGAAGCTATATAATTCTCTAAGGCAACATCTACCAATCTATGCATGTACTCCGAGTCCACTTTCCTTTTCTTGGCTTGTTTGTACATATGTTGGGATTAGGTAAAAAAGGAAGTATCCCATACGCAGCTCTAGCTCCCCTAACACACCCAAGATTCTCTTCTATCTCTAGAGCAACTGTCAATTCATCGTGTGTGCCCTGAGGGGTGAACTTGACCTCCTCTGCTTGTGCATCCAGTTCCAACTAATTATCATCAAAACCAACTAATCAATAAAACTTAACAAGCCAATGAAAAAAGAACAAGGACTTTATTGTGAGACCAAGAAATTTACCATTTTTTAAGCCACCTCCTGTGTTGCTTGGACATGTATTCTCCAGCTTTGTTTTTCCTCACATCTATCCACTCAATATAGTGAATCAACCATCCAGAAGTACTAGAAGACTCGGAAATACAAAGAGTAGAAATAGAAGGCCCATGCTCTTGCCCTTGCCCTTGCCCTTGATCTTTATCTCAATGTAGCACTCTCATCAGGAGGCGCTTCCAATAACCACCTGAATCCACTAGTGGTTGTGCACATTCTTGCCACACCTATGTTTTTTAGCGTCGTGAAGGGCCTGATTAATTCATATAAGTGATATTGTTAAGTAACCATAAAAAATCATAAAATTGTAATTAATTCAGTACCTTGAATGCATCGATTTTTCTCCACTAAAAAAACTTCTACCAATCATATTTATCAATGTATTTCATTTAAGGAAGGTATCCAAACCTTCTTGTCTCCAAAGACATAGTCTCTTGTGAGGATTGTCCCCCAATATCTATGTCTTCTCCTGACAAACTGCATAACAAACTTGTGATGCAACCTTTCATCAAGTTCATACCAGCCCTTAAAAGGTTCCATATTCAGTAACTGTTTAGAAATATTATTAAAATACCTAATAGGAAAATGACAATAAAAATGTACCTACAATAATATCACCTCTAACTCTCTCCAGATGAGGTATTTGTGGACTCTACTAACTTGTCTCCAGTCCTCAATAAGGAGAGGCACTTTGATTTGACCAAGGACCCCATAGTAGCTAACAAACTCTTTAGTAACTGTCGTGTCTACTTCATTGAATTCAATGACGTCCTTCCTCCATTGCCTACTTGTGGTAACTTTCATTACAATTATCCCTCTAACTCCCTTATGTTGTGGTTTATCAGTAGTGCCAATACATTGTTCAAGATCCTCAACATCCTCATGCTCATGATCATTGTGCTCTTGGTCAGATGCCATCTATAAAATAAAAAATAAACACATGAAAAAAGTTAGACCACATATAAAAAGTCAGATCATCACATATGAACAAATAAACATGTTATATAATGAAAAAAATACCGAATCACTTATGAGTAGTATACCTTAAACTAATATCCCTTTTGTGTGATCTTCACATGTATAGTCATCAGTGTTAGATTCAACATTTACACTTTGTAAGCCAACAAAAAATGGACTGGAGTCATCATGCTTGTCATAGTATTGTTCTTCATCAATAGGATTTGAAATGAACTGTCTTTTCCCATGAAGAATGACAAACGAACTTTCATTTGTAGGATCATTGATCTAGAATACCTCTTTTGCATGTGATTCCATGACAAATGGTTCATCCTTCTCGCATGTCCACTTAGAATTCACTATTGTGAAACTGAGTTCGTCAACTACAACTCCATTATTGATATCAACCCATTTTCACCTATATAATGAAAATCTAAACTCTATGTAGTCAATTTTCCATATGTCTTCAATGACACTATAATAAGATATCTTTCCTTTATGTGGACTCTGATCCTTGGCACTAGATAAATATAATGAAGACGCATGAAGGGTGAGGCCACTATTTTGTATGACACTTTTATCATCTTGATGTTTTGTGTAGTATGAAAATCCATTAATGACAAACCCTTTATAAGATGTAATGCACATCTTTATCTTATATGTGACCCATTTGATAGTTTTTGTAACATTACTTGGTGTTTGAGATAGTTGATCAAATACTTTCTTTTCAAATCATCTAATAAACATACAATTATGCTCCCTCACAAGCCACATTGAACTGACCCATGGATAGCTTCTCTTGAGCTAGTTGTTGTGTTCGGTGATATAAACACCCACATCATCAATGTTGTTAAAATATATAAGTTTTCTTGTTCCCACTACACATAATTGATATTTATTTTTTGTTCTTCCAAAATACCTTTATCATAATAAACATCAGGGTTCACATCATTAATACGAGTTTCGTTGCAACTCAAAAAGTCATTGCAACAGTCCATAACCTCCCTAGATATATATCTCAGTGATACTCCCTTTGGGGTGACAATGGTTCTGAACATCGTCTTAAAAAACACTCATGTGCCGCTCAAAAGGATACATCCAATGCAACAAAATAGGACCCAACATTTTCACTTCCCTAGTCAAATGGATAACTAAATGTACCATGATATCAAAGAATGAAGGGGGGAAATATTTCTCAAGTTGACATAGGGTAACGACCACTTCTCTTTGCAACTTATCTAGAATATCAAAATCAATAACTTTTCTCATAGAGTTTTGAAGAAGAAACAAATCCTACCGATTGCAAACGTTATATGCCTAGGAAGGATAGATCGAATAGACACAAGAAATATATGTTGCATTAGAGTGTAAAAATGATGAGATTTCAGACCTATCAGCTTCAAATCCTTCATTGATACCAATGTACAAATATTGCCTGAGTATCCCTGTGGTACCTTAACATTACGCAGGCACTCACAAAAAGTTCTCTTCTCCTTTGTAGAAAAGGTGTAATAAAAATGATGTACATATGTGTGATGACCATGGGTAACTTATTTTGTTAATTCTTTCCTTTTACCCATTTCATGTAGGTCCATTCTAGATTTGATGCCATCTTTAGTCTAAGTAGGTATATTCAACTGTGTCAGTAATGCTATCACAAACAATCTTCTCAACATGCATGACATTGATACAATGTCTAATTATCTAAGAACTCTTATAAGGAAGATCCCAAAATATAAAACTCTTTTTTATTAAAGAGTTTCACCTGTGGGAGTAGTACATAATCTCTTACCAAAATGATTTCAATGTTGTTTACTCTTGCATAAACATCCTCCCCTAACATAGGTTTAGGGGCACTCCATTACTCAATTGAGACATTTAATGTTTTGCACAACTTTTGGTAAGGATGTTCCTATAGTAGAAACCTTTGATGACTAAGATATACGCTCCTACCACCATGCTTCAGTCTAATAGCATATGTGTTTTCCTCACATATAGTACATGTCTTGGATCCTTTGACATTGTAGCCAAACAAGTTCCCATAACTAAGAAAGTCATTAAAAGTGCAAAATAGCATAGAACGCAAATTAAACATCTCCCTACACAAAGCATCATAAGTCACCAAACCTTCTCCCCATAGCTTCTTTAGGTCATCAATTAGTGGTTCAAGGTAAACATCAATATTATTGCCAGTTTTTTGCGGCCCAATATCAGCAATGACAATATGGCATACTTATTCTTCATACACAACCATGGAGGAAGATTGTATACAACAAGCATGACAGGCCAAGTACTATGTTGGATGGTTAATGTTTCATATGGATTCATCCCGTTAGTTCAAAGTCAAAGTTTTAAATTTATTACTTCTTATCTAAATTTAAGATAAAATAAATCAATCTTCTTTTGTTGTGGGGAATCAGATGCAGTCGTAGGATACCATCGTTGTTTTTCTTTACCTCTGCATGTCAAGATAAATTTTGTGCATCTCCATCATTATCAAACAAGCATTGAAATTGAGTTATTATAGGTGGATACCACATCACCTTGACAAGAGAGTCGGTTTTTGGTCTTACCTGATATCATCCTTTTGTACCTAGATGCCCCATATTTCGTGCATTCTTTCCTATCAATATATTCCTTTTGATACAACTCACAGACATTTTGGCATGTATATTCTTAGCCTCTATTCCCATTTGTCACAACATATTTTTCATTTTGTATTTTGATATGGAAAGTTCGTTGCCTTCATGGAGAATTTCCATCAACAAAGACAACAGAGACGTGAAGCTTTTTTTGCTCCATCTATTGTTAGCCTTCAGAGTATACAATCTCAACATAGTGATCAACTTCGTAAACTAGTAGAACCTAAGTATGATGGTTTTTTAGCATCATGCACAATGTCTCTAAATAAGAGAGGTGGGTCTATAACATTTACCCCGCTACTATCTAGCATCGCATCAACCATGTCTACTGGAATTGGTTTGTTTTCATCAACATCATCAACAATTTATCCTAGGACACAACTACCACTACCAACATCTACTAAAATCACACTAGGTATCTCTCTATGCTAGTATCATTCTATATAGCCTGGTAGAATCCCATTTCACATGACGTGGTGATCAATCATGTCAATAGTGTCTACTTTCAGGTTGTTGCTACAATTCCTACAGTGGAAATAGAACCTATCTCCATATTGTTATCAATGTTGCTCTATAAATCTTACAAACTCATCGAGTCCATTAATAAACTTCAGAGTGCAGTGATTTGGTTTAGACATCCATGACCGATCCATTCATGTATGATCATATGGGAGGCAAGTAGCTCATCAGGTTCTAGCTAGTAAGTTAATTTCAAGAAAAATATGTTTGAATAATTGATCTATTCCTAATCATATTATAGAATTTACATTCATGAATGTGTACCACCTATCCCATTCTTAAGAACTTCATCTCACAATTAAGTGTAAAATGTGTGTGTAAAGAGGCGAGATCACCTCTTTACTAAAATTTAAAGGAAATACAAACATCCACAATTTTAACAAAATTTAGAGACTTTGAGGATGATTGCATAATATCCCAAGTAAATAAGCATGATTCCAGATATAGAATAAAATGTCAATAGCAGCGGAAAGAAAGAAATAATAAGCCTTCACATGGCTTTATAGTTTATTACATGAATAACTTCTAAAAGAAAAGATAAGATAACAGGATCTAGCTATAGCAACCTAGTCATCCTTCTTCAAAAGCTAAAGATCTACTCCGGGGGGAAACTTCCTTCAAGCTTGTCCTTCACCTTGCACAGCACCAACACCTGGGTGGTTGGGAAGACACCCTGCAAGAGGAAAAGAGAGAAAAGTATGTGTTACAAGATTATTCTAAAAAGTGGCATAAAAGTTGTAACAAGTAAAATAGGCTAGATATTTGTTGTAAAGTGAGATATCAAAGAGTATGAGGCTTTTTATAATGAAACTTGCCAATAACAAAATAAATAAGGGTTTTGCATGTAAATTAATATGTCTACCTAACTAAATAGGGTTGAGGCACCTATCAGACCTCTAACCTTAGGTGAGGGGAGAATAAGACATTCCC
Organism: Alisma plantago-aquatica; assembly: GCA_963693085.1. Taxonomy (NCBI): domain Eukaryota; kingdom Viridiplantae; phylum Streptophyta; class Magnoliopsida; order Alismatales; family Alismataceae; genus Alisma; species Alisma plantago-aquatica. The sequence continues at coordinate 807,361,555 of OY856414.1, read as the reverse complement.
AGTCACCTATAATATAATGGGGAGAATTATAAACATTCCCCTAGGGCGATTATATACATGCCCTCTATGGGTGGTTGTACATAAGTACCACTACTTTATAATTAAATAGAACATTTAATTACATGCTAACAAAAGAGTTATGGAAAGATTAAGCAAAATATTATGTAACACGACAGTGGGGTATGAATACCCAAACAAGATAATACTACAACTAATTTTTGAGGCAATAAACAATTTAGGTTTCAAGAATCAAGGATTTAGGTCAGATTAAGCCTCATAAGAAAATATAGATAATGGTATAAAGTTTTCCCAACTTAAGAGTAGATGCACATACAAAGCACATACCTTAGCCTCAGGTGTTCTAGAATCCCTCTTTCCAACCCTTCACATGAATTTAGAACCCACTTTCCCTAATTCACCATTAGATTTAGAAATTAGAATTATATGTATTCATTAAAGATGGGAAATCCTAATATTACTAACTTTTGCACAAACCATCAAATCAGACTCCAAAAACCTCACCATCATCTTAGTTAGGATTTTCTGATCAAGGTAACATATAATATTGTATATTTTTATGATATGGACGTTTAGGGTTAATTTTAGTGATTTTAAGTTAATTAAATCATTCTAAAAATTACGTTTTCGCAAACATCAAAATCAAAACTCAGAATTATTTTTAATGAATAGATCTCGTCTTCCTGATTTCAAAACACTATTTATTTTTAATTTTTGACATCAGAATTAATTTATACGATTTATTCTGTCTCGGCCAATCATAGCCTGCCACGTAGGCAAGGCATGATCACACAAAGCAAAGAAACAAGGGGAGTGGGCCCCACACTGCTGACCTGGCCCAATGGCCATCTAGTGTGCATGGGGACCCAACATCCTCCCAGCGATCGATCACAAGGTCGGGTCAAACGGTCAAAGACAGGCGAGAAGACGAGTTCACCCCTAGCGCGATGCAAAGGATAACAAGGAACGTTGGAGGGTAAAATAGTAATATGGGCGGGGTCATCCCCTTCCTACCGCCCCGCGCCATTGCTGCTCGAAGCAGCAGGCTGCAGCCGGCCAAAAACAAAATTGGGGAAAAACCCAATACGCGACCAAACATCAAAACAACAAAACAGAAAGCAAAGGGGGAAGAAGTCGGACCTGCTATTGCCGACAATTACACCAAAGGCGAAGGGAATGGAGTATGAGATGCGCTGCAAGCCAGGTGTCATCGGCGGCCAGTTGGGGGTCAGATCGTCCACAAAACGCCAAATTGAGAACACGAGCGAGTTGCTAAGGTGATGGCGGTCGCTGGGGTTGTAATATTTATAGGCAAGGTACCCTAGACTAGGGTTTAGGTTTGGGCAAGAGGAGGAGGTCAGTGCCCCTATTGGGCGTTTCTCCAAAACTTGTCAAATCCAAAAGTTTTTGGGATAATCCTGTGCGGAATTGTGCAAGGAAGCCAACAAAGCAAGTTTGAGCAAAAACCGTCGAGTAACACAAAATCGATTTAAAAAATCGAGGAAAACAAGGCTTGTTGCCTTATACGATTAGAGGTAGAAGACGACTGTGAGTCATCGGATCAGTGGACCCGGGTCCACGAAGGACTCTGGGCCGTCCGATCGCGGGGATGAGACAAGGAATAGATTAAAAATAAAATTCGACCAAATTTCAATTAATTCTTGAATGTTTTTTTTCTCTCTTCTTTTGGAGGATCAAACGTTGTCCAAAAATTACCAAATTTTATATTCTGACTTATTTTGATGCGTAGAATCCAAATATGAAGTTAGTTTTGCCTTTGGAGAAAGTTTGATATGTCAAATAATTAAAATGTCATTTTCTCTTTCCTCCTTCAAAAGAGGTGATAACATTATTTAAATTTTGTGTAACTTCACCCATAAGTCTCCTTAAGGGTTTGGAACACAATTTTGAAATTATCTTTACCAGTTGAGATTATTTATTTATTTATTAAATAAATAGAATATTTTACATACTTTCTCTCACCAATTTTACTCATTATTCACACATTATCCAAATTAGCTGCAAATTTTCCTAAAGGCTTATTTTTATGTTTAGAATACGAATTTGGAGTTATTTTCCTGATTTGAGAACATTAAATATTTTATTTCACTTTATTGGCATATTTCCTATTTTCTTTTGATAATGTTATTAATATTTATATTTATGTTCCACTTTAAATGATACTTGGCCCTTAAGTTACTTTTTGCTCAAGGAAACGAATTTAAGTGTCAAATTATCCTGATGGGTTTCAAATTATAATATCTGGTGTAAAATCTTTCTAATTATCTTCTTTGCCCATTAATTCCCATATTACCTTTAAATATTGCATTTATCTTCTCCCTTATATAAAATTCAGATTTTCTCTTATTTCTCTTATTCTAGGAAGTGCTAGAAAGTTCTAAGACGAAATATTTTATTCTTTTTATTGCTTAGTGTACAATTTGCACTTTAGGCCCATTATCTAAAATCTAACTGAGGTATTTGTACATACAACCCTATATTAAGAATATACGAGAAACATTTATCCAATAACCATCATAATTCCACTAAATTAAGTCCAAAGACATATGGAATGAAAATGAAGGACAAAACTTATAGAAAAGAGTACAAAGAGGTACATAGAGGATTTCAGTATGTTACAACGTGTTTGATTTCAATAGATTTTGGCAGCATTTCCCCATAGTTATCCAAGTACACTGATGTAGATGTGCAAATACACACCTACACATGTACCCAAAGAACAAAAGGGAAATGTTGTCCAAATTTAACGAAATCAAACACACATTATAAACTTCCATCCTAAGTGAGATCTCAAGAATAGTCCCAAATCGGGGACTAGACAAGGTTTACTCCTAATGAGTAAATCTCATATGGGTTTCTAGGCCAATGATATAGTTTAGAAATTAGGGCTTTTAATATAGGGTTTACATATTAGAGTTTTATAGATTAAGAATTCAAAATTTATGTCTTTATTCACAAATTTGGGCTTATTCACATATTCAAATTCACAAATTAGGGTTTATTCACATATTACTTTCAATATCTCAAGATAGGTCATGCAAGTTCATTACCATGTTACATCAAACAACTTGAATTCATTTAGACTTATTGTGACATGTCAAAGTTGAATCAAGTATTTCATTCTTAGGATATCTATGTAAGAAATGGAAAATCATATGATTCAAGCAAGATAGTCATATATACATCAAAATTGACAATTCAAGTTAATTTAGAGTCATTTGCATGAAAGAGTAATCATTAGAGAATATATGAGATCCACTTGAAGGTGATTCATCCGTACTAACATAATAAAAAATTATCCACCATGCTAACATAATTGCTAACAATTAACATCATTTAATATAAATCTCCATCTCCCTTCCCCCTCTCCTCCTTCCTCCGCTCTCCTCCTTCCCCTGCCCTTGTATCCTTATTCCTCTCTCCTCCTTCCCATGCTCCTCATAATGGAACGGGAAGGAGGAGAGAGGAGGAAGGAGGAGAGTTCAAAGAGAGATGGAGAATTGAGCCACGAGAAAGGAGCAACATGTGGCTATTATCAGAGCACAAGTAGAGAAGGAAGCATTGGCTTGGGAGGAGCACAACTGGAGGAGGAGGAAGTAGTGGCATCAAAGGAGGAGGATCACAACATGACTGGAGAAGTTTTTGGATGTGACCGTGGAAGCTTTTCGACGGAGCAACAATCATCACTGGACGTGTTGGAAGCAGCAGTAGTGGAGACGGAAGAGGAGGAAAACTACTGGAAACTGCTGGAGGTAGAAATCCAAAAAATGTGGGTAGGGGGAAAGAGGGGTTAAGGGTTTCTAGCAGGGTTAAGTAAGACTATACCGTCAGTTATTAGCAAAATTGATGGTCTAGGATTTAGGTTATTAGTTGGATATAAACAACAGTGACCAAAACAACACTTTGTCGTTGGTTGTCAATGATAAACTGACACCTAAACTCGCAACACATCGATACCTATGTTTTCGACTGTGGTCAAATAAACTAATGATAAACATTAAGAGGGGGTGGACAATTTTTGCGGGACACATGGTGCATACATCTTTCTCGCCAGTCACTTAAGAAATAACCAATGAGAAATGCCAATTGATTCCCGCGAGATAGGTGGCGTGTACATCTCTTTATCCCACTGGTTATATGAAAAAGAACTTTCGATGTAGGTTTTTTGGAGACAAATGAAATGCTCACAAAACAATTGCACAAATTTCTATTTTTGCGGTTGATATATCGCATTTGTGGATTTAAGAAGCGACCACGTCAAAATTTAAAGTACAACATGTGTTTTCTCGGTTGGTCAAATTGTTGTGGTTGTATACTTATAACCAACACTAAATATACTACTATCACTATTTCTTGAAAAAACAACCAAAAAATATGTCATATCTATATTAGTGTTCACTAGGATTTGAAAGATGTATTCTCATCATGTCCAATGCATATGAGATAACAGGATGGGTACATAACACTGCATACATGATAGGTTCAACTAGTGCATGTTACACTTACTCATTTTTTCCCATTCTTCACAAGAACTGGGACATTGGACTGTTGAGAGACCAATGGACAGATTTCTTCTCATTGTCCCCTTCAGTAACTTGCCAACGTATGTTCTCTGTCATAGGTCAAGAAGCTATTCATATCTAATTTCTATAGATCTCAATGCCTATCAAACAAGATACTTTACCTAAACCCTTCATAGAAATGGTACTTCCCATCTAGGTTTTAACATTTACAATATAAAGACATTATTCCCCATCATTATGTGGAATATAAATATGCTCTGAATAAATTCTTGTAATCACATATTCCATCTTCATTTTGACTAGAGTCAAACTCTTTACTATCTTGTCAACTCGAAGATTCCATTTCTGGGAGGCTTGCTTTAATCCATAGATTGACCTTTGTATCTTTCAAACTATATTTGTAATAAGTGGATTTATTAAACCTTTAGGTTTTGTCACGTACACATTCTCTACAAAATTCCTTTTGAATAATGTTGTTTTAACATCCATTTTGCCAAATTCTATTGTCATATCATGCTGCAATAGCAAGCATGATCCTGATGGATTTAACCATGGCAACTAGTGAAAAGATTTCAACACCTTGAACTTGTTTGAAACCCTTTTCAACCAATATGCCCTAATAAGTTTGTACACTACCATATATTTTAGTCTTCTATTTGAAGACACAATTACATCCTATGGGTTTACATCTTCAGGTGGATCCACTAAGGTCATACCTTGTGGTGTACATGGAGTCCATCTTGGATCTCATGGACTTAAACCATGTCTGAGATTTTGGTTCATCAATACATTCTAGATAGGTTGTTGGCTCATCATATATGACCAACTCACCACCTTCTTGAGTTATAAGATACCATAATCTTCATTGGCAAGGTGTGTTCTTTTAGATATATGAGGTTTTGTGTTACATAAGGAACTTGAGATTCCAGAACGAGTTGTAATTCTCATTGTTCCCCATCTACCTCTTTAGGTTCAATGTTTTCTTATTAGTCTCGAACTTTTTGAGTTCTACTATCCTCCCACTGATTCCTTTGGAACTAAATTCCCTTTAGGAATATATTTTCCTAGCAACAAAACACTTTCATTGTCACATTAGACTAAAGTAGTATTCAAAAAAATAACATCTATGTGATTTGAGGAAAAATCTTTTCAAGTGACTGTTTTCTTGTATTAATTGACAATCCTAATATTTATAAAAGACATATTAGGACACTTCCCATACCATATCTCATATGGTTTCTTTGAACCAGTTTGGACAATGCATTGTTTTAGTGTATAGCATGTGCCTAAAAATGAAATTGTAAGATCAACTAGATGTATTGATGATTGCACCAAGACTTACAGGGTGTGATACCTTCTTTTTTTTGGTGACCGAGAAAACCCACCCCAGACGAGTCTAACATTGTAAGCTCTCGAGGCATGAGAGGCTATGATCTGAACACCCCCTGTCACGCCTAATCAGCATGAATTGTCGTTTGCAAAGTTCCTTCGGTGAGGTTCGAACCTGAGTCCTTCATTGGGACTTACTGAGCTCTTACCACCCAGGCTACTATGTTTGGATGGTGTGATACCTTATTTCTAATACATCATTATGTTTTAAGTGGAGTTCTTTATGGTGCATTATCATGGTCTCCCAGAAGGTCCTCAAACTCTTAGTTTCAAAGTATTTTCCATAACGATCATAAGGTGAGTTTTATTACTTATACCGAACTGGTTATGTACTTCATTTATGATCTCTTTGAATAATTCAAGATATTTAGATGTATTTCATTAACTACAGTCTACCATGTTTACTGAGAATATCAAATAACATAATGAGATATTGGTAGCCACCTCTAGAATTTATTCTAAAAGGGTCAATATGCATCAGTATGTATGAGCCCTAATAGACTACTCACTCTCCCACTACATCTAGTGAAAGGTTGTTTTGTCACATTGCCCAATAAATAAGACTTTCATGTCTTTGATGGTTCATTAACCAAAAGAGTCTAGACAACCATCATTATGGATTCTAGAAATGCATTTCTCATCTATGTGCTCTACATGACAATGCTATAGGTATTCATTGTTTGAGTCATCAAGTCCTTCAGTATATGTGTTATACATATTTTTCTCTACAATTATCAAGTATGGATTACAAGACATAGCACATTGCCATAAAAGATTTTATGAAACATCTACTTGTTTATAATATTCTTTTCCATATAAGATACATGGTGTTTTCATCAAAGGTATATGCATAATAGCAATTCACTAATTCTATTACATGGACCTTACTGACAGATTCCAAATGTAGTGGAAGCAACTATTGCTCCACACAGTTCTAGCTTACTTCTTCTCAGGGTCTGAAGTGGAGATCTATATCTCCTTCTTCTTCCTAAGATCCTCTATATAAAGAGGAATGTTCCTTTTCCAATGTCCATTCTGGTGACAATGGTGGTACTTTCCTTCCTTGTTCACTTCTCCCTTAGCTTTTAGTACATAAGACTTTGGTTTCTGGCTAGATTTAGAACTCTATTTATATTTTCCTTTACCCTTGGCTTTTCTCTTCTAATCATCAGCATATATTTGGGTTTGTCCTTCATCTGTGTTTAAAAAATCCTCAACATGCCAAGTAATTATGACAATGGCTGGTCAAAATTGTTCATATTTTACTTCATGAATAACTAGTTGTATGATTTTAGCAGTGATTGCAGAATTACATTTGTGGCCAACTCTTGACCCATTGGAAGGTTCCTCCAAACACCCAATTAACTTGAGTGTATGGGTACCTACTAGATTGCCTTCATCCATATTGCACTTGAACAACACCTTTGAGACATCATATCTCTCTTGTCTTGCTTGATTATGGTTCATGTTCTACCATCTCAATAACATCCACATTCTCATGAAGTCTTTGCAACTCATAGTTCATTGAGCATAGCATCACGAACTTGACATCCATGACATTGTCATAGTTCTTCTTGTAAGCAACCTTGTTAGCCTTAGGTGTGGTGCGAGCATGATCATATTGCTCTAGTGTCTCCAGGACATGGAGCTTGGGCTCTTGAGTGAGAATGACTCTCATCATCCCGAACTAGTCTTGGAAGTTGTTCCTATCAAGTTTTTCCTTCTCAAGGACCGATTGCAAACAAAATGTGTTTGTGTTTTCCATTAGATTCCATAAAAGAAATATGCAATTTTGTCAAAATACTTTTGTTTTATTTTGATAATATTGACGATATCAATTAGGCCTTTAATTTATTGCTCCCAGAATTTTGTTCAAATTGATAGCCTTAACTACCAATGTGGAAGATAGCAGCATACAATCTTCGAGTGAGGTAAGATCCAAAACTATTAAGTCAATACCCAACCAATGTTGGTGTTGATGACTGATTATTAAGGTAGGCAACATTTTCCCATTGTGTTTCAAGCAATTCTTAGATAGATGGTATGTACAACTCCTTACCTTAGTCCATCTGTATGCTTCTAGGCACTTAATCTCATTAAGGTCACCTAGTTAAGCCTGACCCAAAGGCAACATGATAGAATATGAACCCTGCTTTGGTAGGCTCACATATCTATCATCACACTTTTAGGAGATGAATGGTGCGCCATGCTTTAGTGTAACCTTCGCTTAGTAGATCAAGCTTTTCACGTTAGCTACTTATGGAAAGCATCTAAGGTTTAATATTAATTGAGGCATTTTATATATAAATACATATACATATCTAATCACCACAAACTTATAGTACTTATCCTATACATGCTATATCCACAAACAAAAAACATGCAATAAAAAATATGTGAGAGATGATTATGACCACTCTAATGCAATTATTTAGAATTAAAGAGAATTGATACCTCCTAAAGTCCACATCACATGTAGCAACCTATACTAGAATACTTGTGTAGACATGATCTCGTCTGAATCCTTCTATTGATTGGTTGGCCATTAGGATGGTCAGATGGTTTCCTCCAATCGGCTGAATAGATCTCAATGAAGTTGATGGGATGAATTCTTTCAGTCGATTAGTTGGGCATCCATTCAATTGGTTGCCTCCTCCTTATGTTGGCCTTCTTGGTCCTCTAGTTGACTCGACTCCCAATTGGCTGAATCACCTAGTACATAATGTCTTCTCATGAAGAAACATAAATTAAAACAGTCATATTTCGTGTTACATTATAAAAGAGAAAAGCTCCAGTTACATTAGAGGGTAATATATGAGGAAAAACATTTATTTACATTTAGAAAGGAGGGGAGAGGGTCGGTATGAAAATCGAGTAACAACAAGAAATCAATCAATCAACCATGCACATAGTCCATGGGTTTTTTTACCATAATCATGCATGCATACACCATCAAAATGCTTTTAGAGTGATTTTAGAGTGATGCATATAGATTGCATGTATATCATATATATATATATATATATATATATATATATATATATATATATATATATATATATATATTTGTGTGTGTGTGTTTGTATGTATATATAGTGGAACCATATGTGGTATTTAATCTGATAAGCACATTCATCAATCTAATATTCACATTGGATGCAATAAAATAAATCTAATCATATTGATTTAAATCCAGAGATATTGTAAATTGACATGTCTATGATACCGCTGTTGGGAAATCTTAGTGACAGAAAATGGAGATGAAACAAAACTTTAGTTCTTGATTCTCAAACCAGCATATCACATCAACAACAATGTTTCTAGTAACTGGGTATGCAAGAGATATACATGGCCCTAGAGTAAGTCCAGTGACTTATCCTTTCAGCATCGTGCTTCTTCTTCAAGCAACACTCGATCATTCATAAACAATGGCCTCTTCGTGCAACACCATGAATGTCAGTTGATGACATTCTCCTAGGGTGATAGCATAACAACCCCACTTTCAGCATCCCCCAAGTAAGGGAAGACCTTCAAGTTGAGATCCATTACCTATATTCCCAAGGATCCAGACTTTGCAAATAATTTCATTTATTCAAAATATTATTTACAAGTTGCACAATGATATTCCTCATTAAACTAATACTTGTTGAGAAGAGAAATATAACTATCTAATCCTCCTTTAACTGATCTTTAATGTTCTCAAGGTAATTTCCATATGGTTTATCACATGTTGACATCTTCATAATTAGCATGTACCTAAAACATCGACAAACAAAATGTGGATCAGCATAACGAGTTATATTGTGTATGTGGGGTGCAACCATAATGTGTGCAACTTAGATAATCACATACAAGTATCAAGTATTACACATAAGAACTGGCATATTCTTTACATATTCTAACCCTTATTGGATATATTATCTTAGATGTGATCATTGTCCCCTCTAGGGTTCGTATGCATCACCCCATTACATACATCTGCCTAGGGTTTAGAATACAATCATTTACTTATGAGATACTCATACTGGCATTATGGTTAAACATGAATTAAATAAGCAACCAATAGTTTATTTATCAAATTAATCCTCAAAAATCATTTAGAAAACATTAGCAAACAATATTCTGAGTAGTCATATCGTAACCACATACCTCAATGGTGAGCCATGCAAAATATAATATAGACATAATATCTAATCAAGCAAGAAAACCAAGAAATTAACTTTCATCTTTATGTATATAAATCCTAAATTGTCATCATTTCATTTATTGCATTAAACCATACTAATTCCTGATCTTGGGTTTAGGTTTCCAAGGAATTGAGTCACCATCAGGGTCATGTTTGATACTCTAATTCCAATGTTCATTAACATAATGGCTTAAGAACCCTAATTTATATTAATGTAGCCATGATCATCAAATCCATCACATTATTGTATTTTTAACACTAGATTGAAATATATCCATAAAAAACACATCAAATTATGATCCTTAACCCTAAATCTTTATGTGCATGATTATCCACATGTAGAAAATTGAATTATCATGATCATGTTTAAAATTTTAGATTATATTTCAAAAACTATAATTCACATGATTAGTATACAAATCTAGGGCTTATGTGTATTAATCACCACCTTTAATCTAATTTAGGTCCAAGATGCTCTTTTTATCCAAAAAGGTTAAGCTTTATCCATTATAGTCCACAATATCATATAATAGCATAAAATAGAGGTTTTTAACATATTCAACATGTTAATACTCAAAACTAAATCTCTTATGTTATAATACAATAAAGTGAACAACTTTATGCACTTTTAGAATTAGGATCACATGTAGGATCCAAAACCATTTTATTTTTATTCATCTTATTTTTTTGATCAATTTGCATAAATAACTTGTTTAATTTCGAGTTTCCCACAATTACTTATAATATTTAGAAGATAAGCATTTAATGGCCTATAGGGGAGACCATGACAACATTTATAATCCATTACCTAAATTTTCCTCGATGATCCAACCTAGCCCAATGGCCCGTCGCCATGTCGGTGTCGTTCCCCCCTATCGGCAGACACCCTAAAAAAAGGTTGGAATGACTGATTTGATCTTTGCTTTGGCGAAGATGTATTCATCCACGTGGGGTTGTATGGCCATTTCAACCTGAGTCATCTTCAACCCCATGACACTTCTGCTACCACTTGGGGTGTCAGCCACTTTGCTGGCCCTTCCTCCACTATTGGGTGTAACATTGACACAAGGCCTGGAAACCCCTCGTGTGCCTCCACCAGAGGTGGTAGGCCTGAGGGTCGAGTCTAGGTGGTCGAAGCAAGGAGGAATCCATGATAGAAACCCTAGTCCATAGATGACCATGAGAAGAGTTGTAGGTCACAGTAGCACCTCTGACTCATTCGTGTAGGTGGGGAAAACTTCATATCATCATCTCGCTTCTCCCTAGCCTCCTCTATTCGACCTCGTTTCCTCCTCAGACCTAGCAGCCAGGAACTGGTTGTGACATCCATGATGGAGGAAGAGCTCTGCTGTGACACAAGTGCCTCCATTCCTCAGGTGGACTTCTTGGGGTGGCTGACAGCGTCGACTTCCAGTGTTCACAACCTCCTTCACAGCTGTTGTGCCTCATGGCTTGTCACCAACCTCCTTCTCTATTGCACATTGGGTGGACGTAAGCTTGCATCTGGTTGTCAATAGGGGTCACCAGAACTCCCAGACCATGGGCAACCTCACTATGGGTAACAGCCTGGATTTCAAGGGTTCTTGGGGTTCCCTTTATATAGTCTACAAGGAAGTAAAGGGTTAGAAAGAGAACAGTGGATAGGGAGAATGATGGCTTGGTCATTTGTGTATCCCCCAAGTACTAAGGGGATTATGTACATATAGCTAGACTCCTTCTCGTATCTTCCTTGTTCGCTCTTACAAAAGTGGCTCTTTTCCAAATCAATTTAATCACCAACTCTTAAAATGAAATAACTATGTTCCTCCTACCTTTTTTCTATCTAAAAAATCTTAAGTCTTTTTATATATATAGTTCTAATATTTTGAGAAGAAAACTCCCATTAACACATTTCCATGACTACTTAGAAGGTATCTCTTTCCAAAATTTAATCACCAACTAATAGGCAAGGCATGGTCATAGGAAGGAATATATTTCTCCTATATTCCTTTATATAACCCATTTAGTTTTGTTCTACAAAATCCCCAAGTTATGAGAAGGAAACTTCTACCTTCACCTTTTGTCAACATGTGATGTAAAGGGGAAAACAAACCATGTTTTCCACAATATATGTATATTTGGTCTTTTGGATAAAACCTCACATACATACCATGCTCTTTTTAGTATTCCATTAATCATCATTCGTTATTTAATAACATGAAATGTCCATTACTTTAGAAATCCAATAACATTGGATTTTCCATTCTTTCCCTTTCCCAACATTATAAATGGATTTTTGTAAAACAAAGAAAATAGGAGTTCTCAATTTATTTCTTTGACTTGTGCCCTAAGGACATTACTATTCCACCAATATTCCTATTGGGGAATTATTTATCAACTCATGATTTATTTTATATTATTCTATTTTATCAAAATTGATGATATAATAGATGGAGATAGCCTCCACACCTCTACGTAGTCCACTTGGACTACTGGGAACTCCATGTTGCACTAATAGGGCTAATGGAAAGTAGTTGTCCCTTTAAACGTCAAGCTCCTAGGGTTGATTCACTCTCCCTTGTTGGCTCTCCCTTGTTGTCCCTCCCTTTTACAGTAAGGACTTTCTCATTATGACAACTAGAGTGGAAAAAAATATCACATCTTATTGTCGTGTCTCTAAAAGCCTCAACTATACCCTCTATTTATAGGAGGGTGAGGGTCAAAGTATCCAATTCAATAAGGAGTCTAGGAGATGGATTCTCATTAATTTTCTGAAAGTTGTAACCTTGAAGTGGTTGGTTCACAGTTGAACTGATAGGTTCATATGTGACATGATCAGTTCAACATTTGAATTGGTCAGTTCACTGCTTTCCTATTTTAAATTGCATTGGTTTTCAATATTCAATTAATACACAAAATGACATCAACAACAATCCTTGATCCAATCATATTGATCATTGAACTGGGCGGTTCACAACCTGAAATGGTCATTTCTGAGTTTGAATTGGTCGTTTTGGATTTTTGATTCAATCGATGTTCAAATTTACCTAACACTTGAATCAATCGGTTTAACACTTGAAACGATCAGTTCAAAGTTGTGTCAGTCAATTTTCAGCCTTTGTTGTTCAAATTGAATACCTAAACAGTTTAGTAATCAAGTTAAACCATTTTCATGAGTACAATTCTTTTCCAAGTGCATCTTATGTGGGTGACCCTATATGTCCCATGTTATGTTGGCAGTGAATATCCATAACCAATTTATGACATCACAAACAATGAACGATATCTAGCAACACATCGTTGATACCCAAGTAATTGGAAAGTTGGAGAACAACTTCAACCTACAATATGTGATCAGTGTTACCTTCATCGTATACTTCCTTTGTCTCTAATATCTAGATTGAAGTTGGGGCATGGAATTTTCATCCTCTTCAATGTTCAATCCATGTTCCTTAAATTAGTGCAGGTTGTATGAGATGCATGTGATCTCACATATCACATATTGAGTGACATGAGTATGGACATACATTTCCCAGTCTCACTTATCAAGTGGCCTAGATATCAATTGCATGTAGGAGGGACAAATCACATCTACATCACTCACACTCAATCCCCATGTTTTACAATGCACCCGAGCACCACCTTTATGGCAACCCTTATTCAAGGTCACATTGGATGATCTCAAAAGATAAAAAATATGTAATGAGTTTAATGACTTCAGGTCTAATAACCACAATCGCCACTGTCACTATAAGAGTTGGTTTTGACTACCATTCCGTGGTCTCCAGGTACCACTCTCAAGGTGGGTCCGTATGATACACCTTTCTCCAACATTTACCTATGTGTTTGGTTTGATATCGCATATCATGACTGATGAGATTCTATCATCAACCAACACACTCTCTAGTTTTATGTATTGTTTTTGTCTATTTTGCTTCTAGGATAATATCTGGTTAGGTACATAACAATGATGTATATACTCTTATCATACCTATAATCCCATTGTTCAGGTCCTCAACATAAATACATATGTAATTGAGTAACATCATTCTATAGACATCTACTATGATTTTGACAAACATAATAGATAAAGTTACCTTTATCATTATCTAATCAGGTATGTAGTGCCCCATTAAAATCATCATATGATTGGCTCTTTGGAATTTATACCAACAAAAGTTGTCTAGTAAAATCTATACTAACCATGATCCCTACATATACCATGCACAACTATATTACTCATAAGTTTGTGTAAAGGAATTGACTATTTAATAGGGAAATTTGTTTGAAGAAGATCATCTTGAGTAAGACATTTTTCTCTAGTGGCATAGGAGCAGGTTATAGCACCAACAAATCATGGAGGACTAGGCATTGTGTCCATCATTATTGGAACATTTCTTTAATTCAAAAATCTGTATGGGAACTTCTATATGGTCAAAATGTTTTATGGTGACATGGCATATTAGCAAATATTGTAATCAAAACCCTTTCTTCTATTAGAGATATATAGTATTATATAGAACATTATTACCAATGTTGGACCAACTTCGTCAACAAAGCTCAATCTCAGTTTCCAGTGGTTCATATGTATCAATATGGAATGATAATTGGATTATAGGGTTTACATGCCAACCTAGTTCAACCTTGGTACTGGTTCCATCAAAACTACATGATCTGAAAGTGACCTCTGTGATAACCTCATGATAGGAAATGGAATATGGGTTTGCATAGCTAGTTTTTTCATATGATATTATCAAAAAATCATTAGCATTCCAATATGTCATTTAGATGAGGACCATGATAAGTGGGTATGGGCCCATTCCAACTCTTATTGTTTCTAAATAATTGTAGCATGTTGAGACTGATTCATGACAAGGTCAGAAAGAAGACGAGACAAAGGGTGAAACTATCCAAATGAAACTCCCATAAAAATATAATTACTTCATGTGGTTGGTGTCACATGAAACATTGACTAACTCACAGAGAGTAAAATGACATTTGAGCACTAACGTGTTTTTCCCTATATGTCCTGGCATTGAGGAAACTACATGTCATATCTTACTTGATTGCTCTAGAGATACTGAATTGTGGCAAAGATTAAGCATCTAGTTATAGATTAACCTATTCTTTGACATGTCTTTGCCCATGTTGGTCGTGGAGGATTTAAAAAAGTAATGAAACCATATATATTTTCACTGTTGCATGTTATCAACTTTGACTTGCATAGAATAATCAAATTTTGAATTATATTGATTGTCGTGTTGATTACCTTCTAGGTTCAACCTGCTCCATTGCTTCAACTCTATCAAAAACCTTAGGAACAACCATGTTTGCATCAATTTTGGATAGGGACTCTTCTCTTGTAGGCATTGCAGACACATCTAATGGTTGGATACATCAGGTTGTTAATGCATCTATTCGTCATAATAGTGCCTCAACTGATGTTGTAGCTTGGTCACATGAATCCATCTAGCGAGGTGGTTGGACAAGATGCTTATATACTAAATCACTCCTTGAGGATGAGGTCACAACAATCTATGTGATATTTGATAAAGCATGGGCAAGACAATGACATGCACTGCTCCATATCCTCACATAGTAAACTTGCAATCCAAAGTATTGAGGATCATAGTTTGGACTTTTTGAGGTTACATAGCTAGTTATTGGTGCACCATATCTTCTGCAACAGTCTTTTAAGGTACAACTGAGGAGGGTTCATAGATCTCTAATTTTTAGGCAAATCAGTTGGCCAAACTACATCTCATCTTAGTTAAGGAACAACATGACTATTCTGTTCCACCCATAGGTTTCCCTTTATATGCTAATCCTTGTTGACTTATATTCTATGTAAACTCATGCCCTTGATATATGCAATTTTCTAATGGAACAGAAAGTTTCCAAAAAAAAGGAAGAAAAATATAAAATAACGAGATATTGGGTCCCGAGGCAAACACTTTTCCTAGAAAAGTGAGGTTTGTGCCATCTGTGCCATCCAAGACATGTTTGTTTCTTTGCAAGATGTCATGTATAGAATATGGTGTTAAATATATGGCTGTTAGCCATGTATATAGCATGGGTTAAGCCCAACGTAGTGAAACTAGTACATGGAGGAATTGTAGTTTTTTGAAAATGCGGAAGAAGTTTTATTCCACATTGCTCACTCCTAGAACTTTTCTGGTCCTTATATTTAGGATCACATGTGACA
Organism: Alisma plantago-aquatica; assembly: GCA_963693085.1. Lineage (NCBI taxonomy): Eukaryota > Viridiplantae > Streptophyta > Magnoliopsida > Alismatales > Alismataceae > Alisma > Alisma plantago-aquatica. The sequence goes on along the minus strand of OY856414.1, from coordinate 807,345,234 downwards.
CTAGTGTCAAAAGGTCCTAAGGGAGAGTATGATCACCTCCTTGGTGGGTATGGTGACCGCAACACACATGCACACATGTGCATGCACACTTGGCCTGGACTGGCCTGGCCTGGCCAGGTTGGGCCAGACTGGGCACGGGCTCAGACTTGTGGGTTGTGGAAATATCTTCCGTCTTTTATCTTTTTTTACTGGGTACCACTAGGTAATTATTTAATTATTAATGTAATAAATTTTTATTTTTTTATATTAATCCTAGTTGTAAAGTGTTTCTCTTGTGGATTTTCCCACAACATGTACAAGAGAGATTGAGTGATCACGTCTTAATGGGTATAGAATTTCATTACGTGTAAAGCTACAAATAAGCCTCCAGTCATTAGAGTTAAGTACATCTAAAACAAGCATCAGTTGTCAGCCATTTTATTCGTGTTTTGCAAACCCTAAAGGAGAGCTTGTTGTAGTTGTCTCAAGTTTCTTCATGGAGGTTTGCCTCCTGTATGAAGTGAGTTCCTTTCTCCCTTCCAAGACATGATTGCCATAGGTGGTTTCTGCCATCGTTGGGCTGCGCTGGTGGTAATGCAACTGACTGTTACCAAGCGTGAGTGAGACAACAACCTTCTTAAGATTTGTAACGGGGTCAACTAGAAGAACGTTGTGTATACACAAGGATTACAGGCCACTGATTTCTTTAAGGAACACATTCTTTTTCAACGAATGATCTGGTCTGAGTTCCTAAATTCGTTTATATTTTCTCTTGCACTATTTATTCTTTTGCTTCTTATTTGGATCTGGCCTGAACCTATTAATTAAATTGCAATTGTTGTTGTTGAATCTAACTACGTAAATATAAAGTTAAAAATTGTCTTAAAGAAATCATATTTCTATTATTAATTAACTATGTCCGGTCTTGATGGTTCTAGGAATATAGTTGATACTAACAGGATGCCTGAGAAAATTATTAATGCCAACTTTGTTCGTTGACAGAGTCGGTTGCAAATTTGTCTTAATATTACGGATTTTGATCTGTATTTAGAAGAGGACTAAATTAAATCTGAAGACACTATCCCCGATAATACATTAAATATTATAAATTGGAATAAGGGTGATAAGATGTATCAATGATTAATTATGTTTGACTTAAATAACAAACTATATGATTCATACTCGAAGCCACCTCTTACTACTTTCAAAGTCTTGTGGGAAACATTATTTAAGAATTTTAGTGCTTAAAACCATGGTTCTAAAAAGTATTTCATGTCTAAGTTTCTTAAATTTCATATGTTGAGGGTAAGTCCATTTCTGATCAAAGACACGACTTTCATCTCTTGTGTCATGAGCTCTCTAATGCAAAAATAGATTTTCCTGAGAAATTTGTAGTTATGTCCATCATAGAAAATTTTCCTAAATCCTAAGAATCATTTGGCATGATTCTTAAGCATCACAAACGAGATTTGTCAATGGATGATCTAATGAGGGATATTAATATACAAAAAGAATACTTATAAGAGAAGTACATCAAAGTGCCTATTGATGCAAACCCTAGTGTAAATTTTAATACTGATAAAACCAAAGATAAGAAAACAAATAATATGTATAAACCTAAGGCTAAGATCCAAAAGAAATAGAAGAACAAGCCTTGTTGGACTTGTGGACAGGTTGGCCATTGGAATAAGGATTGTCCTTCAAAGAAGGCAAAGGAAGCTTCCTCATCTGCAACTGAGGAGGTTGTGGTCAACATGATGATTGTTTCCTTGAACCCCAATGATGGGTATGTGTCTATTAGACCTAAAGTACTTTCAAATTTTTTAACCACTATATTGGATAATACACAGGGCTAATGTACATGTGTGTATCGACAAGTCCCTGTTTGTGTCTTAACAAGTCTCCAAAGGTCAATTAGTGACTTTGGGCCATTCCAACATTGTAGAAGTCAAAGATGAATGATGGGTGGACTTGAAGTTTCCTTTGGGAAAGGTTCTGACACTCCATAAAGTTAGACATGTTCCATCAATTCGATGAAACATTCTTAGTGGAAAAATTTTAGTTAGAGATGGTTTTAGAATAGACTGTAAATATAATAAGGCTATTATTACTTACCTTCGAGATTCTTTATTTTCTAATAAGGGGTATCTATGTGATATGGAAAACTTGTTTAAGATTCTTTTTGAACCTCTTTCAAATGCCTTTCGGAATTTGAATGATAATAGTTATGTATACATGAATCTTGTATCGTCTGATGTTTGAGATTCACGTTTGGGACATGTTAATGTTGTTTCAATGAAATGTATATGAATATAAATTTAACCTTTAAAATTGAAATTAGCAATAATAAGTGTGAAAACTATGTGCAAGATAAATTAACTAGGAAACCTTTTCATTTTGTGAATGGGAACTCAGAAATGTTAGATTTAGTGCATACCGATATCTATAAATTTAATGGGATTGCTACTAGGAAGCAAAAGTGTTATTTCATAACTTTTATTGATGATGATATTAGGTATTATTATGTCTATTTACTTAAAAGCAAAGATGAGGCATTGGATAAATTAAAAATTTATAAGAAAGAAGATGAAACTTAAACTAGTAGAGTACTTGAGCAATTAAGGTCTAATAGGGGAGGAGAATATACCTCGAATGGGTTTTTAGAATTTTGTCAATTCCATGGTATAGTTCATGAGGTTACAATTCCTTATTCACCACAATCTAATGGGATTGTAGAACATAAAAATCAAACCCTTATAGATATGGTTAATTCTTTATTTCAAACCTCAGGTATACCCAACTTCATGTGGGGAGAAGCTTTGAATATGACTTGCCATATTCTAAATAGAGTTCCCCATAAACATGTCGAAAGTAGTCCAAAGGAGTTATGGAGAGTAAAAAAATTGAGTCTTGAATATCTTTGAGTGTGGAGGTGCCTTGCTAAGGTACTTGTTCATGAACACAAAAGGAAGAAATTGGGACCGAAAATGGTTGATCTCATATTCTTTGATTATCTAGAGACAAGTTATGGCTAGAGATTCTTGATTGTAAAATATGATAGCTCAGGCATTGATTTCAATACAATTGTGGAATTACGTGATGCTAAATTCTTTGAGGATGTGTTTCCCATAAAATCCGGTGTGCCCAATGAAGTATCTCAAGAATATTCATTCACCAAATGTTCTATTCTCGACAACATGGAAAGGATAAAAAATGTGGGGGCGACTTAGAACAAGTTATTTCTGAATCTGATGATTATGAAGAAATGGTTGACCGAGGAGAAGTAAATGGCCTAGGACATCCAAATATTTTGAAAGTGAGTTTCTCACTTACAATGTTGAGGTTGATCTTGTAACTTTCAAACAAGCTATGGAATCTCCAGAAGCTAAGTTTTGGAAAGAAGTTGTTAATGATAAATCTCAATCAATTTTCTCGAATGTAACTTGAGAGTTGGTGGATTTTCCGCCTAGTTATTCTGTAGTTGGATGCAAATAGATATTTAAGAAGAAACTTAATGTAGATGGGACGAACAATAAGTAGAAATATAGGTTAGTTACTAAGGGATACACATAGAGGGAAGGAATATATTGTTATCATACCTATTCTCCTGTTTCCTGTATGATCACAATCTGAGTGCTTATATCATTGGCTTCCATTTATAATATCTATATCCATCAAATGGATGTGAAGAACACATTCTTACATAGTGATCTTTAGGAAGAGATGTATATGGAACAACCTTACAGACTTGTGGGTCATGGAAATGAGTCCAAAGATCATAAACTTGTTAAGTCATAATACAGCTTCAAACAAGACCCTAAGCAATGTCAAAAGAAGTTTGATTCTATGATGTCATCATTTGTCTGTGTTTCGAATGAATTTAATAAGTATCTCTACTGTAAAATCATCAATTATGGATTCATTTTTTATGCTTATATGATGATGATATCCTTCTTTTTGGTTCTGATATGAAAGTAGTAAGTATGAGACAAAGTCATTCTTATGTAGAAAGTTTGAGATGAAGGATATGGGTGTCACTGATGTGATTTTAGGGCTCAAAATCAAAAGGTCTACTGATAATAAAACACTCTCTCAGTCTCACTATGTTGAGAAGATATTGGAAAGATTTGAATACACATCATGTAAACATGCTAAGACTCCATATGATTCATCTTAGGCTTTGTTCAAGAATGAGACTGGAGTTCCAATGTCTCAATTACGATTCTCTCATTTTATAAGAACTTTGATGTGTCTTATGAACTACACACATCTAGAAATTGTGTTTGCCATGAGAAAGTTAAGTAGATACACCAGTTGTCCGAACAAGACCCATTGGAAAAGCTCTTTATAGAGTTTTAAGGTATATCAAGGCAACTTGTTCCCTTGGGCTGCATTATGGTAAATATCCTTCTGTACTCGAAGGATATAGTGATGTAAGTTGTGTTGCCATGAAATCTAGGAGTAATGTTGTCTCAGGATATGTATTCTTATTGTGAGGAGGAGCTATTTCTTGGAGGTCTAAGAAGCAAACCATATTCTCTTAATCTACTTTTGAGGCAGAGTTGTGTGCTTTAGATGAAACTAGATTGGAAGTTGAATGGTTGTTGGACTTATGTCTAGTTTTCCTATTGTAAAGAAGCTACTTCCTACAAACTCAGTTCATTGTGATTGTACTACAACTATTGCTAAGATAAAGAGTTCCAAGTATAATCAAAACTAACATAGATACATCCAAGTCAGAATCAAGTTTGTAAGGGAGTTAGTGTCTAATGGAGTCATGGTTGTAGACTACGTTAGTAAAAAATATAATACAGTCGATCCTTACATTAAAAGGTCTTACTCTAGCCTTAGTGGAAAAATCCATGTTGGGGATGAGACTGAAATTCCTCATTATTCGTAGGTAGTAGATACCCAACCCAACACAGTGGAGATCCCACAAATAGGGTTCAGTGTGGTAATAATAAGTTGTCGGGTGAGTTAGATGACAATATGTAATTTGTTATGATTCTTCTTACATTTATGTGTCTATCCCCTGAGAAACATGTTAGTGTCATGACTGCAAGTTAATAAGAGATTACTCTCTGTCTTAGGACAAGATGTTAGCAATACATCTTTGGAGACTCCAACTAAATGACTGATGTTGTATAGGCCGCAACAGGGGAATTGGGTTGTCCCCTGACATCAATCATGATATATTTTTTGAATATATCATCTTAATGCACCAGATTTCTTTTCTTCCATGTCTTTATTGTGTTGTTACCAACCTATACTCTTGAACCAAAGGTTCAGGTTCAAGACTTTTGTTCACCTAGTTCATGTGGGGGTCACAATTAGATAACTCAGATAAATTCAAACTGAAAGGTATCTACTAAAAGCAGAGTATGGAGGACTAATTGGCAGAGCACACTACACATTTGACTTTGTGGGGGATTGTTAGTTATATTATTGTTAGCCATGTATACAACATGGGCTAAGCCCAATGTAGTGCATCTAGTACATGGAGGAAATGTAATTTTGTGTCTAGTGCAAATGGGAAAGAAGTTTTATCCCACATTGCTCACTCCTAGAACTTTTATGGTCCTTATATGTAGGATCATATTGACACTAGTATCCAAAGGGAGAGTATGCTCACCTCCTTTGTGGGTATCGTGACCATAACACGCATGCACACTCGCCTCGCCTCGCCTCACTTGGCCTGGTTGGGCCGGGCACAGGCTCAGACTTGTGACTTGTGGCTTGTGGCTTGTGGAAATCTTTTTCCGTCTTCCGTCTTCTTTTTACACTAGGATACAATTATATAATTAACTAATTATTAATTTAATTAATTGTTTCTTTTACAAATGGATTTATTAATCATATTGGAAAAGTGTTTTCCTTATGGATTTTTGTGTAACGTGTACAAGAGCGATCGAGTGATCGCGTCTTAATAGGAATAAGATTTTGGTGCATATATAGCTATAAATAAGTCTCTGGTCATTAGGATTTAATACATCTAAAATGAACATCAGCCGTCAAACGTTTCGTTCGTAATTTGCAAACTCTAAAGGAGAGCTTCCTGCGTCATCCTGGGTTGCTTCGTGGAGGTTTTCCTCCTATGCGAAGCAAGTGTCTTTCTCCTTCCTAGACGCGATCTGTCAGGCAGTGGTTCATGCGATCACTACACTGTGTTGGTGGTAGTGCAGCCGACTGTCGTCAAGTGTGAGTGAGACGACAACCTTCTTGAGGTTCATGATCGGGTTGACTAGAAGAACGATACCTATCCACAAGGATTGCGGGCCAAGGATTTCTTTAAGTAACATGTTTATTTTCAAGGAACGGTCTAGTCTGAGTTCCTAACTTCGTTTTTATTTTCTGCTGCATTGTTTATTCTTTTGCTTCTTATCTAAATTTAGTTTGAACTTGTTAATTAAATTATACATGTTGTTGCATTTAAGGACGTAAACCTAAAATTAACAACATATGGTAGTTGTTACGAAAAAGAAGAGGATGGGATTTGTGAACTCGGATATTCTGAGATTGTGGACGCCAACTAAGATCTGAACTTTCTGATAAATGAGCACCCACATTTGGTCAATCGACGATATATATTCAAGTTATTAATGGATGACCGATTCCCTCCTCGTGCAAGACCTATCAACCATGCCCTGCATCCTAGCCAAAGTCTGTTGAAGTATTATAAGTTGAAAACTGCAAACAATTTCTGCCACCAAGGCAAATTATGTTAAATTGAATTTACAAGTGAAATTCTAAGCATGCATCTGTTGACGAATGACCTTATGGTCCAGTGGTCCACATTTAGAAGAATTTTGTGAAGCCAAGTTATCTGTTTGGAAGCAAAACTCAAAGTATATTACGCTGGACAGGTCACCAGTATGGAGTACCGTCTCTTCTTTCCTTCCACCTTTATACGTTCTTCCACTTTCCTTTTGACTCCGAAGTTTCTTGGCAATTTTTCCTTCTTACACAAGGAAGAATTATTACATCTGGTTTCGATATGCCTATAAGTGCTGGCCAACCACACTTTTCCCTTTAATATCCAAAGGTAGCTAACGAAACACAACCGAGAGATCGATGGGGAATAAGAACAGCACAGCCATGGCTTCGGCACAGCAGCATCGGAAACAAGGCCGCTGCAAGAAGCACAGCGGTGCCTTCGTCCAAGAGGCAGCAACGAAGGTGAAGATCGAGACCTGGTCGGTGGACATCGACAAGCGGGCGGAGTCCTTCATCCAGAAGATCCAGAAGCAGTTCAAAAAGCAGGGGTAGTTAGACAGGTTTTCTTTATTGGCCGACCGAATTGCGACGTCGCAATGGTGCAGAAAGTGTCTATTACGTTGGTAAAGGGTTGTTGCAACCCAAATTCGGTTCGTTCTTTTATTTTCTGATAAAATTGTAGGTATGCCGTACCCCAAACGGGAAGAATTACCCAAGGTTGACATATTACTGGGAGGAAGTCTAAGATGTATCTGTATGTTTATCTTACTAGCATTGTCCATCTGTAAAAGAGTTAACTATAATCATATCTAAATAATATGACTGGCACTTTATATAGGTTTACAGAAAATTTACCCGTTCTCGTGCTGTGTCTGGTTCCTTTTCTTTTTCTGGGTTAACCTAAGTAAGAAAATGTGAATAACATAGTCAATAGAAATAAAGAGGAAACGTATGAACGGCGGTCCGTGGTTACTGGCTCAGAAAACGATGCGAAACATTGAGGCTGGAAAACAATATACGGTGTTAGCGGCAGTAGGGTATGGAGAGGGTGTGGTAGCAGAATATTGATTTTGATCAACCTTATGGTCCCAAAGAATAAAAGAATGGGCATCCTCGCACCCATAGAATGGAGCTCAAATACGCAGCCTACGTTGAGTATCATCAAATGAAATTGCTTTCTTGAGAGAATGACTTACACCTACATTGGTAAAAAGCATAATGGTTTTGTAGTAGTAATCTAAAAGTCTTTCTTCTATGATACAGCATATTAATTATATAGTTGATATGGCAAGAGAAAGAAAAAGGACGTTCTTGCTTAGTCTGCCTTCAAGCTCAACGATCACTAGAAAGTAACTTGAAAACGTTAATCTAATATAACTTGAATAAGTGAAATGAACCAAATGAAATAACAGCCAACAGTGACGATCGTTGCAATCTAATCACTGTTACTTTTATAATTGTATTCATTTTATAGAAATAATTGTTGTTCAACATGTTGACTCCATATCTTCATGTTCTAGTTGCTCGGAAACTAATTATCAGCCCATTGTCTTACAACCTCACCATTAGAGGTCCTCTTTTCATGAAGGATCAACCTCAAAGGTATGCTCTACATGGGTGAAGCCTATGCTCGAACTTATGGTTGCTCAAGATAACCCTTTATGCGCACTCATGATTCCTTATCCAGGGTTTCATCCTACTGTCAGCACTAAGACGTGCCCTAGGTGCCAGCTATGCCCTACTTGCACAAGCCCATAGGGTTTCTATGGTCCTTCACTAACATCATCATCTAAGGAGCTATCCCTTACTCTGACATGCACGACCCTTCCCAGGGTTGGGTTGCCAAAGGTGCTAGGTCACCCATGGATCGTATGGTATCCCAAAGGCATGTCCTTTCAAACACCTGGTCCAACTCATCTCTCTCTAACCTTCACTTAGGGTTAGGGTTAGCATCATCCTCAGAGGATGTGCCAGGTCTCCACTTGCAATGGAGATCTCTATCTCCAAGACTAACTTGTCCTCCTGACAAGAAGGCCTAGCCTCAGGTCTCTCCTGAGGACATGACATCTTATGTCATACGACCTAAGCATGTATCTATTATTTATTTTGCGCTTAATCTATTAACCTTATGTCCATGACATCTTATTTACATGCCTTTCATTAATTTAGTGGAGGATTCCTTAAACCTTATTAACATTACCCATACCTCAAGAGGGTGAGGAGAAGAAAGAAAACCCTAATCCTTTGGGTCCTTATCAGAATTTTGTGATGAGACGGGATGAATAAGATGAGAAGTCCTAAAGGTATCTTATTTCGATTCATACCCTAAGACTTTGGCCAGGCGGTCACACGGTTCCGGGAGTCCTCGTATTCTGACTAGTGGTGCAGAGGAAAATCTTGCCAGCCCCCAGTCGTGATCCCTTTCTAGACACCTCCGTCTTTCGGATACTCCTCTAATAACTCCCTTGGGTTCTATGGAGTTTATAAAATTTAATAATTATTAATGGTTAACTGAGGAACCTACGCTCTGATACCAAATGTTACGACCCCACCTCCCGATAACCCCCAATTAAGGGAAACTGAGAGGTTGAGCCGCACCCATTAATCCCGGATCAAAGGTTCGACATATAACCATAAACAATTATTAAATTCTAACCGACTATACTGAAAATGGTAATAAATTTTTTTTCTTTACATACCTTTTGAAAACTTGGATCTCTAAACTTCTATCCACACTGATACTAATCTATCTAATCCTCCTTTGCACTTTAATTCTCATTTAGTATCACATGTGCCACTTTACTGTTTGTTCTTTTCATTGTACCTAAAACGCTGACAAACAAAACGTCGGTCAGCCGTAGCTGGTATGTGGGGGAAATAGATAATCATGCAACTAAGATAACCATGTAATCATTCAATTAATCATTTAACAACCAAGATTATATTTTAGATATAACTCCGCGATCCAAGAGTACCCTATCCTCTGTGTTGTCCCCATTAAACCCCTCATGATCCACCTATAAGTGAAACAGTTTCTAGGGTTGAGTCACATGGTACTACTTGTAAGTAGACCACTCCTTAAATCGGGATTTGCTAAAGAGTCTCTAACTCACGGTAACCTAGACCTTACTCTAGGATTACCCCTTTTTAGCCTTTTCACAGTAACAGAGGTGGACCCGGATCTAGCCAGTTATACATGCACATTTATGGTGATAATCATAGTCATGTTATAGTGGCATGAAATAAATAAAAATCCAACAGTTTAGTTGCATTCAATGCGATTAAACATCCGAGAATACATCGGGAAACTATATCGGTTATTCATAATCGTAACCACATACCTGATCCATAGCAACTTGATGTCCATGCATTTAACATTCAACACAATTAACAAGCAATCAACAATATCCTGAAAATAATGCATAACATCCAAGTGTCATTGTTTTATTCAAAACATCCACAAGATCAACTTGGATTCCACCTTATAATTTCTAGACCAACCTTAGGGTTTTATTAGGTTTTTAGCCTTCATTATGCATTTATCACTTTTAATGCTCTTTTAGTTCACAAACCCTAATTTCTGCATCATAGGCACAATTGAATGTCAAATAAGTCTAATATGTTTCTAAAACTATTATCTTTATCCTTTTAGGTCATATCCAAAACATTAAGGCTAATTATCACCTTCAGTTTCTTTCAAATTGACAAATCATATTTCATTATAGTTCAAATCACATATATGAACCTTATTTATTACTATTTCCACCTTTATACACTAGGAAACACTAATTATCCAAATAATTCACATTAAAGATCTTTGGTACACAATTGATCTTCGAATCATCATACCTCCATTTTATTCTTCGATTTGTACAATTAAAACCATTAGAATTTATATCAACATAAATTAGGGTTTCTAATCCCATTAAGGCATATTCATGTACATAGAACTCGAAGTTAAACCAACTATACCAAAAGATCATCTTTTTCAAATCCTATTTTCACTTTTATTGACAACAGGTTAATATCAGCTTGAATTATCCATCTATAATCAAATCTAAGGGTTTTTCCTTAGTTAAATCATTAAAGAGGATAACTTTATGTATTTTTCCAATTTCAAGCATATAAATTCTAAATTAAACTAATCATGTGCAAAGTTCTTCCTTTTTGAACTCAATGTACCGTTTTACATTTAACAGGTTAATATCAACTCTTATGATCTATTAAACCCTATTAAACACTTTAATCATAACAAAATAGGGTTTCTTTAAACATCATTACACTAAAGATGATATTTTACACTACTTTTTGAATAGCATGCAAAATTATGATTCAAACATAATTTCTTTGCGTTCCTCTCGTTCTGAGGATAAATTTTCATATATAACTTGTATTTATCCGGGTTACTATGAAGGAGTTATGAATTTTATAAAAAGATACCTTTATAGACCAATCCAGGAGCGCCACGTCAGCCTCTTCATGCAAGTGCTAGATTTAGGAAATATAACGATTTGACCATATTGCCCCTACGTAAGTGGGTTAAGTCTTCATCCATTGGGAGGGTATAACGGTCCAATGTCTAGAGGTTATCTTCAACCTCTGGATCGCGAGATGCAGCCGCCCTAGCTACGTCCGGCTTGGTTCCTCCTTCTCCTCTGGGCCCGATGGCGGCCACTGAACCCCTCCCTTAGCTCCGTAGCCCTCCACCGCCCATGGATCTCATCCCACTGCTGCCAACGTGGCCTCTACCATGAGGGAGCAGCCCGCGATCGCTGCTGCAACTGCAGCAGACCGTCAGTGGTTGCAGGGAGCCTAGGTCGAGGGAGAAGCAACCGATTGATCAGGTTGATCATGGAGGCTATCAGGCTCAAGCGAGATCACCAAAATGAACCTTTGTAGTTCCATGAAAAGATCTCTACTCTCGGTTAGGGTTTTGGACGTGTAAGAAGCAAGGAGAAGAGCTGCGTGGAGTTTCTTCCTAAACTCGATCCCAGATCCTACCCCTCTTATAGGGGAGGGTATCCACGCCCCAAGATGAGCATACCAAGGGAAACAAGCCCCTCTCTATTAGGAACGGGATTCTTTCTTGAAAAACTTGTTTCTTTCTCTCTCTCATAAATCCTTAATCTTCTTTATTCATTAGATATTAGGAATTCGAGAATCTCCTTTCCCTTTCTCTTTATTCTTAAATTTTAACTTATTTGCCACGAAATATATATATATATTTCCTTAAGAAAATACTTCCTTTTATCAAATTTACACAATTAATGGATTATGTATATCCATTATCTCTTTATTTTATAATTATGGTATTTTCTCTTCCTTTTCCTTTATTGGGACTCCTTAGTTCCCAAGAAACTTTATGATTTCGAAATTCTTTTCCAAGGATATTTATTATCCTTCTAGATGCATATAAATGCATCATTTCACATTATCATGTTTATTTCTCATGAAAATATCTCTTTTTGAGGATTTCTTTTTATTTCCCTTTTATTTTCCCCATGGGTATTCCTTTTATCATTAGAAACTTCATGGATACGAATTATCACCAAGAAAACTCATTTATGCCTCTTTCCATTCATCTTCCACATTATAAACATTATTTCCAATTTCTTTCTTAATCAAGAAATACTTAATTAATCGATTCTTTTCTTATTGCTTCCTTTATGCAACTTTGTATTCCTTGGAACCCAAGGAACCCAAGAGGCACGAAATCCTATTTGGATTTGCCTTCTAGAGGTTTCCACATATTTCTTTTATCAATTATCCAATTATTCATTTACTAATTGAATTTTCTTTGTTATTTCCTTGTTATTGGGCCTAATAGCCAATAAAGCCCACAAATCAAATAACAAGGCTATTTTAAACGAAATCCAATTATTCTCAACCAAATATATGATTATTTGTTCAAACATATTTAATATGAGAAATTATATTTCTCACCACTTGAACCCAAAAAATTGGGGTTATAACATCCTTCCCCTCTTATAGGAATTTTGTCCTCAAAATTCAAACAAACTGATGCGATGATTTTGAGTCGCATTTAGAGACCTATTTCATATGTGTTTTGTGCCTTAATTACTCATTTTCATGGATATTATTGCATAATTCACTTTATTTGGTCTTTGCCATCATTTTATATCAAATCCCCTTTGTTTTACTATTTTGAGCATTATTTATCATCTTATTATAAATTGTGTGGATTTACTTGGGCCTGTTGTGAAATTTCAGGAAGAACAAGTATCTGCTTCCGTCGATACCATCGACGGAAGTCGATACCATCGACCAAGCCACAGGTTGTCAGCCGAGAAGAGCAATACAGAGTCGATACCAGCGACACCTAAGTCGATGGTATCGAGATCCCTTCAAGTTGCTGGAGAGGAAACTGTCGATACCATCGACCCAAGTCGATGCCATCGACACAAGGGGAGCTACAGCGTCGCTAAACGACAACAACCGACGCTAAAGGAGTCGATACCATCGACGCCCAAGTCGATGGTATCGAGATCACCACAGGCGCTCAGAATAAAAGAAAGGAAAGCTGCCGCTAATCCGCTGCGTCGATACCATCGACGCGGGTCGATGGTATCGACGCCGGCAGATATGCGTTGGATCTGTTTTGATCTCGATCGGACGGCTGTTGTTATTTAACGACCTAATTAGGGACTTATACCTAATGACGGCCGCCCACACGGGAGGATATCTCATTTTGGATTGCACGAGTGCCAAGGAGGAGAGAAAGGAGAACGGAGGCCGAGAAGCTCATCTCGGGTGATTCGGACGCTGCCGAAGACGATTTCCACCACCGACAGGCGGGGAAAGCTCGTGTTCTACGCCAAGGATCCACCGGTTCTTCTCCGTTCAGGGGTTTTCCCATTTATTTCCCGTTTTTCTTATGAATTCCTCAATTTCTACCATGTACTTGTGTGAGATGAACATGAGAGGCTAAAACCCTCAATCTTTAGGACCGGGAGTAGCCCGGGAATGCATTGTATGACATTTTTATATCAATAATTCATATTTTTCTCTCAAATCCGTGGTATAGATTTGTTTTCTCCATTTCTATTGTTATGCTTGATCACCATAATAATAACTTAATGCCCTTAATCACTTCGACAGAAGGATTAACGGTTGAAAAGAGACAAATTCTACATTAATTAATAAAACCCTTGACAAAGGAGTTGTAAAATTAATGGTGGGAACTGAGAGACTGTTTATAATGCACTTAGTTTAGGGGAATGATTACTACGACGGTGGAATCAACCTAAATCTAAGTAGTGAATTACACCACGACAGTGGGTAATTCTGTTTTCAGGCCACTACCAGGATAGAGAGAGAAGTGTGAAGAATGATATGAAACTTAATACAATGTTGACCCGCGGTGAAACCGCCATCCTAAAGATATCCCTTTTAATTGATTAAATTAACCTTTAATCGATTGTTTTCTTTGTTTGATTTTTATTTTCTTTTAATTTGAACAACAAAACCCTACTTTGTTAATCGGTCTAGCTGATTGCGATTAGTTAGTAGAAGTCTCCAATAATTCACGTATCCTTGAGTTCGACTCGGGCCTCACAAAGGCCTATATTATTCGACGCGTATACTTGCGTTTAAGCGCGTAGTAGAATACACGTCAAGTTTTTGGCGCCGTTGCCGGGGATACGGCGAATTATTGGCACTTTGAGTGCTAAGAGCGGCCACTCTAGGCCACTTTTTTTTATTTATTTTTAGAACTATTTCAAAAATTCCTTTATTTCTCTATAATAGTGTTGACTCGTTCAAGGCATTGTACTGAACCACTACTTCCAAATTTCAGGTACTTTGTATGGTGCACACACGTAGTCGAGACTACGTGAATCGCACACCTGAGGTTCCATCTGCGGGACCAGAGGACGAGGACTACTATGAGGAGGAACACCACAGTGATATACATTCTGAATCTGAGCAAGAACAAGAAGAAGTAATGGCTGAAGCACAGACAATATGGGAGAAGATCAAGGCGTCTTCTTCCTCGGCATCAAAGGGGCCTATAAAGAAATAGGGGCTAAACATACCTACATACAAGATCGACCCAGCACTGATTAATTTGGTCAAATCCAATGCATTTCACGGACTGAAAAATGAAGATCCAGTGGCACACATTAGTCAGTTTGTGGAGAACTGCGATATGGTAAAGATAGATCGATTTCCGTAGGATGTGCTCTATCTCAAGTTATTCCCAAGTTCCTTGGCTGGAGTAGCAAGAGAGTGGCTTCATAACCTTGATGACGAGTTTGTTGAATCATGGGATCACATGGTGGAGGTTTTCTTCGAGAGGTTCTTCCCTCCTGAGAAGACCAATGATATGATCCGGAAGATCCACAATTTCACCCAACAGGCGGGTGAAACTTATTCTGAGACTTGGGAGCGATTCCAAGTCATGTTGAGGAGATGTCCACACCATGGACTGGACAAGGAAACCCAAGTGAAAATCTTCTACTTTGCTCTCTCCGAGCATGATAGAAGCAATTTGGACTCGGCTGGCTCCGGATTTTTCTTGAACAACACTGATACAAGATGCTGGGAGATATTAAAGAACATGGCTAGGAAACAGTCATGGGGCGACAGAGGTGCAGTGGAACATGTCAAGGCTGCCGGCGAATCCAGAACAGTTAGGGAGCTGAACGACAAGTTAGATCTTCTAACCAAGAAGCTGCTAACTAAGGAAGATGCATCTGAGGATGAGGAAGCCCAAGTGAAGTTCATGCAACAACAGGGCTATAGAAACAATGACTATGCATGGAGAAAGGATAAAAAGTTTTCATGGAAGGATCCGAATAATTTTCTGCAGGATCCGGATGCCAAACCACAGCAAAGAACCGAGGATAAGAACACTGAATTACTAACTCAAATGGTCCAGCAAAACCAAGAGATGATGGCCATGTTTGGAAAACAATTGCAATCTCAAGGTGATATTCTAACCAAGTTTGGGCAGACGCTGCAAAGCCATGGAGCGCAAATGCGGGCATTAGAGACCATCGTGGCTCAGATTTCAAGTGAAGTGGCGGCCATCAAGCACGCCAATCAACAGAAACCAGCTGAGAATGCGAACGTGGCCCAAGCACATCATCAGGTTAAGTACATGTCGGTGGTAAGAAATGAGGAATCTCAGGTGCGAGAAGCTGTAGAAGAAAGAAAAATGACTTTCAATGTGAATGCAACACCGGCGATACCGTATCCACGCACTTACTATAGATTGCCGGGCGGAAACCATTTCTTCAGAAAATCAGAGAGAGTTGTGAGTATGGTATCTCCATCTAGGCAAGAGGAGCAGGTGCAGGTTGTTTGTGCACATGTGGAGACATCTGAGGCGAGAGAGGAACCACAACAAGCTGCTACTATTGATGATGTCTCGCCAAAGCCCACGTCCGAGGGAATGATTGAAGCAAGCTTAGGGGAGGTACCCCCGAAAAGCTCTTATGTGCCACCTCACAGGCGTGTTGATGCAGCTGATGTTTTAGATCCGGTAAATCCGAAGTCAAAGAAAGAGCATCGTCACTTTAAGAAATTTCTGGAGATATTCCAAAAACTCCACATCAATATTCCATTAGTGGAGATGATCGAGAAAGTACCCGCCTATGGGAGGTTTATCAAGGAAATCATCAATAAGAAGAGGCGGATAAAAGACGATGAAATTTATTGGATGAATGAGACGGTGAGCTCTATGATCCAAGGGAGTTCACCAAAGAAGAGAAAGGACCCAGGAGGTTTTTACATACCGTGCTCAATAGGTGGTCAACATTTCCCTAAAGCGCAATGTGATTCTGGCGCTAGCATAAATCTCATGCCTTTGGCGACATTTCAAAAGCTGGGGTTAAAAGAGATAAAGAAGTTGGCTGCAACAATTGAATTGGCGGATGGGTCTACAGTGAGACCCTATGGAGTATGTGAAGATGTTCTAGTCAAAGTGGATAGATTCATATTTCCGGTGGATTTTGTCGTCATGGATATGCCACCACTCCAAAGCTGTGAAATTCTTCTAGGAAGACCATTTCAAGCAACGGCAGATGTCGTGACTGCCTTAGGGAGAGATACTCTGTCTTTGGGCATTGGAGGAGATCATGTTGAATTCAAATTACCGAATGATCCTATAAGCCCAGTTCCCAAGGTGAAAAGATGATGATTGTCACACCGTCTAGCCTAAGACGCTAAAGAAAGGCGATTGTTGGGAGGCAACCCAACCATCGGTACATTAGGATAGTTTAAATATAGTTGTAGATTGCTTTTATTTCGTTTAAATTTTAGTGTAAAGAAGATACTTTGATCCTTTTTGTTCAATGTGCAGGCACAGGCAGGGTCGATACCATCGACACACTGGTCGATGGTATCGACATGGGTTCAGGTTGACAGCTGCAAAAATCGCACTGAGTCGATACTATCGACGGTCCCGTCGATGGTATCGACATACCTACAGGAAGGCTGCGCAATAAAGGTCGATGGTATCGACATGCCAGTCGATACCATCGAGATCTCTGGAGATTTTCAGAAGAAATCGACTCAGTAGAGTCGATACCATCGACACACAGGTCGATGGTATCGACATTTACAAGTGAAAAAGGTGGCAGCCGGACTCGCGAGGCAGTTTCCCTAATCAGCGAGTCGATACCATCGACTTTCGTCGATGGTATCGACAGGCACACAGCAGTATCGGTGTCAGTTATTCAAGATGGGGTTATTGGCCAAATGAAGTCACATCATCCAGAGCAAATCCGGACCCCACGACCCTGGCAGTACCCACCTCCACCTCCACAAGAATGATCATGGTATCACTGTTCCACCCTTAAGTTGGTTTTTGACTATGAGGCCATAGTCGATTTCAAGCTTAGGGGGGTGGCTGGAACAGCTCTATCTTTTATCTTGTCTTTAGTTATTTTTGTTTTTTTCTTTGTTATCTGTTCTTGCAATTTTAGTTTGTTTAGGATCCACATCTATCTAGTGTAATCGTGGATGTCTTAAAAATTGTCATCTCGCTGTTTTCATGGGAAATTTAAGGGAATTTAAAAATTTCTGTGTCTTTTGGATAGCTTAACTTGGTTGTCCTTGGGGAACTTGTCCTATGAAAATGATTGATTATGTCAACTTTGAAGCAATATGTCACACCCACACCCCCATTGACTCATGAAAAGTGGATAGTAACGGTTGTTTGAGCCTAACCTAATCAAATGGTAATGAGACCTTAATTGGATATAAGAAAAAAAAAACCTTTGAACTACTACACATGTCAGTAAGGAGGGACACATAATATTCTTCTAAGGTTCAGTCACTTAATCTTGTGATCATTCCACCTCATTTTTCCATAATCCACCCAAGAATTGGATGTAAAGTACAGTTTTAACTTCTTTTGCGTGCATAGCATGTAGATAGGATTTGCATTGTTATTTTCATACTTTTGCATAAAACGAGAAAAAAATGTATAGTGATTCATGCACATTACCTTTAGGTGCATGTCATGTAGTTGCACTCATAACTTTCATGATTTTCACGCATAAGTACACCATGTACCTCAGGTTGTCTTACAAAGTGATCTAAATTGTCCCATACCCTCGCAATAGTAAAAGATTTCCAATCATGAAGAAAATAGCCTAACACATGTATCTCTAAGCAATTATGGATATGTGGGCTAAGAGGAAAAGAAAAAATCTGAAAGAAAAAAAATTGAAAAAATTGAAAAAAAAAAAGAAAAAAAAAAGAGAAGAGAATTTAGAAGGAAATGGAATAAGAGGGAGAAAGGAACATAATATCACTTGCATAACAAGGAAACTGAGTACATGATGTGGCTTAATTAGATTTCTATCTCTTTTTGAGGTGGAAGGTTAGTGCATGCATCATTCCACCCAATTATAGGCATTAGGGCATTTTTAATGTGCATTCACATCATTTAGGGCATTTTGTTTTATGCATTTTGAAACTGTGTAATACTTCCAAATTCTTCCATGAACCACCCATTCCATCCACCCGTTGCTCGGATCGGTAGGCCACCGTGATTTTCCCCTCACTCATGTTTATCAGGAGAACAGCTTCCATGTAGATGGTAGTTAGGGCGAGCAACGTAGTGTAGGCGATCACAAGATGCACCAATGCTGAATCGGCGAACCTTATTATGTTAACTGCCTTATGTGATAGTGTTCATCGGTTTGAAGGATAATTTTTCTTATTGATGATTATTGTCACATGTAGGGTAATTACTGTTCTGTGATTAGGAAAGGCCGGTTTGAGAACGTCCAGTGGGAGTCATGTGGAATGTGGGGTGATGTGTTGATTTTTAGTTGACATCTGCAATCCTATTCTAAGGATTAGTTGCTCGAGGGCGAGTAATGTTTAAGCTTAGGGGAGTTTGATGCGATGATTTTGAGTCGCATTTAGAGACCTATTTCATATGTGTTTTGTGCCTTAATTACTCATTTTCATGGATATTATTGCATAATTCACTTTATTTGGTCTTTGCCATCATTTTATATCAAATCCCCTTTGTTTTACTATTTTGAGCATTATTTATCATCTTATTATAAATTGTGTGGATTTACTTGGGCCTGTTGTGAAATTTCAGGAAGAACAAGTATCTGCTTCCGTCGATACCATCGACGGAAGTCGATACCATCGACCAAGCCACAGGTTGTCAGCCGAGAAGAGCAATACAGAGTCGATACCAGCGACACCTAAGTCGATGGTATCGAGATCCCTTCAAGTTGCTGGAGAGGAAACTGTCGATACCATCGACCCAAGTCGATGCCATCGACACAAGGGGAGCTACAGCGTCGCTAAACGACAACAACCGACGCTAAAGGAGTCGATACCATCGACGCCCAAGTCGATGGTATCGAGATCACCACAGGCGCTCAGAATAAAAGAAAGGAAAGCTGCCGCTAATCCGCTGCGTCGATACCATCGATGCGGGTCGATGGTATCGACGCCGGCAGATATGCGTTGGATCTGTTTTGATCTCGATCGGACGGCTGTTGTTATTTGACGACCTAATTAGGGACTTATACCTAATGACGGCCGCCCACACGGGAGGATATCTCATTTTGGATTGCACGAGTGCCAAGGAGGAGAGAAAGGAGAACGGAGGCCGAGAAGCTCATCCCGGGTGATTCGGACGCTGCCGAAGACGATTTCCACCACCGACAGGCGGGGAAAGCTTGTGTTCTACGCCAAGGATCCACCGGTTCTTCTCCGTTCAGGGGTTTTCCCATTTATTTCCCGTTTTTCTTATGAATTCTCCAATTTCTACCATGTACTTGTGTGAGATGAACATGAGAGGCTAAAACCCTCAATCTTTAGGACCGGGAGTAGCCCGGGAATGCATTGTATGACATTTTTATATCAATAATTCATATTTTTCTCTCAAATCCGTGGTATAGATTTGTTTTCTCCATTTCTATTGTTATGCTTGATCACCATAATAATAACTTAATGCCCTTAATCACTTCGACAGAAGGATTAACGGTTGAAAAGAGACAAATTCTACATTAATTAATAAAACCCTTGACAAAGGAGTTGTAAAATTAATGGTGGGAACTGAGAGACCGTTTATAATGCACTTAGTTTAGGGGAATGATTACTACGACGGTGGAATCAACCTAAATCTAAGTAGTGAATTACACCACGACAGTGGGTAATTCTGTTTTCAGGCCACTACCAGGATAGAGAGAGAAGTGTGAAGAATGATATGAAACTTAATACAATGTTGACCCGCGGTGAAACCGCCATCCTAAAGATATCCCTTTTAATTGATTAAATTAACCTTTAATCGATTGTTTTCTTTGTTTGATTTTTATTTTCTTTTAATTTGAACAACAAAACCCTACTTTGTTAATCGGTCTAGCTGATTGCGATTAGTTAGTAGAAGTCTCCAATAATTCACGTATCCTTGAGTTCGACTCGGGCCTCACAAAGGCCTATATTATTCGACGCGTATACTTGCGTTTAAGCGCGTAGTAGAATACACGTCACAAACAAACAAACAATTCAGGATAAGACTTTTCCATGTCCATCATTGGCCCCTATGTGGCTTTGCTGTACCCATGGCATTTTCATAGAACCTTTATTATCACATATTCTTTTCTCTGAGTTCTTTCATCCTTGCGTCTATAAACTACACAGGTGAATCAGGCCATTTCAGCCTCCCTTGGGGCTCACTAGGTTCATTGCTCAGCACATGGTCGGTATCTCACATAGTGCTCTAAATTGAACACATGGAAAACATCTCCCATTACTCTATCATGAGGGGTAGGGTCAAACCTAACCTTCTCCACCCATCCATCTCTAATGGACCCATGTATTGGGGACTCAGCTCTCTTAGATATAACATAGAGGGGTCGGATTTTCATGTCACATTTTCTCCCACAGTAACTTGTATGTCAGTCTACTTTGCATCTTCTCACGACTCTGATCGTCTCTAAGCTCCTTTCAGCCCTTGCGCAATCAAAGTGACTTCATCTACATGTACTGGGGCCCTTTTTTTCTAACCATCATGTGGTCCTTTTCACCAACATCACCTTACTGAAGTGGTGACCGACACAACCTCCCTTACAGAGCTTCTTATAAAACCTGATACTGGATATGGTGGTCATTGTCCCATCTTTCATAGGATAATAATTGTCTCTAGATATCACCCTGAATGAGCACACATGCCCTCATCAGACCCTTTAGTCTGGATCATACTAACCATAGTTAGGGGTGATAAACTATACTAACATAAAGTTCTCAATGTACCTACTTCCACCTTTTGGAAGGGAACCTTTAGTTCAAACTCAAGAACCTTTGAACTCACTTCGTGGTATAGTTGAACCATCTTTCTCATGGGTAGTTCAACTAGATCTGTCCCTTAACAGAACTCTTCCTTTCTAGGTAAGGCGACCTACCATAACCCCTATTGTATCTCGACCTTCTTTGGCCCAGGGAAGACCTATCACAACATCCATAGTGTTGAGCTCCCATTCCCTCTCAGGGATTCTTTTGTCCCCTATATAGATACACAGGGTTACTGGGGTTCGTCCTTTACCTCCTGGCTTGCATGGCCATAAACCACATGCAACCTCATCTTAAGCTTCCAAAGTGCTTTTGTCATTTTCCACGGTGTATGATGATCTTCCACCATGATTTCCTGTATGTCATGATTCTTTCAAGATCAAATCCTCTGAAACCCTAAACCACTCTAGTCAGGGTTTCGTCACCTTCTCTTCCAAAGAGGTGCATCTGAGGTTCTACCACCATCTCTTCATTGCATCGAGGATTAGACTGGCTAACCAAACAACCTCTTATTCTTTCCACATATCTTGTTACATCTGAGTGTTATCCAAACACCTCTCCTTTTCAAACTTGGGGTTAGCCAAACAACCTCTTCTAGCTTCTAGTCAAACAAGTCTTAACCAGAGCATACATTACCACCTCTCATCTTTAGGTATTAGGTAACATTACACTTCCATGTATTTCACTTATCATGTCACCTCAAACTATATGTTTATCTTCATAAGAACACTCTCTGATTCCATCATCATGGTGTTCAAACTCATTCTGGTATAACTTGTAAGTTTCACATAGCTCATGATAAAAACATCCTCATAAGGGGACTACCTCATTTCTCTTAGTGTTTACAAACCATCTATGTATCATTCACTTTACCAGGGTAGTTTATCCTCTCTATCCCCATTTCACGTGGCAATTTTCCAACCTACCTCATCTCTTATCCTTGGTGTATGACATTCATAATGTCCTATCTCGCACCCCCATAACAAGAGGAAATAAGCATTTGGTTGCAGTCCAAATACAGAGTTCTTCCTGTTCCAAGAGTAGAGATGGTACATCCCACCTTGCCAGTACACTTTTAAATCTAAGTTGCAACGTGCCACATATGTCTCTTCATCACAACCATCATGATATCAAACTAGTCTTGAACCTACCGAGGTTTATATCCTTGGTCATCTCCTCTAGGTCTATAGGGTACCGATTCTTTTGGGGTCATCCCTCTTCCCTCATGCATCAAGAGAGTGCCCTACTCATCTATCCGTTGGGTCCCATGAGTTCATGAAGGTGATCAATCTCCTAACCCATGGCCCTCAGACAATGATAGTTGTTACCTCCCGACCCTATGGTCATGTGCAACTGGGGAATTAGGCAACTCCTACCTTTATCAGTCTTATTCCTACTCGACCCTAGGATCGACTTAGGATTCACCATTATAGTGCATGTTCACTTAGAACCTTACCCATGTCTTCATCATCTCTCTTTCTGCATTCCTGGGATGGCCCTCATCCTTTCATAGGGATCATGGCAACCCGCCTACCTTGTTCAAGCCCCTTACCGGTCACTTCCATGTAACGCATTCATACGCAAACAGAGATAGATATCTATGGGTCTACAGGTTCATCCTGATACCATGTACTTTTCGCTTAGATTTTCAAGATCCTAAGAGACCTCTTTAGGTTACTTTGAACCAACAAAACTGATATACACCCTTCCAAAGGGGTCCCTCTCCCAGGATGGGAGGAAATCTATCTCTAAGGTCACAAAAGCTCTTAGGTCTAGGGTTTACATACACACGAGTCTACTTAACCCTAGCAAGCCATTAAGGCATAAGCAGCCCACTCACTGTACCATGCTAGGTTATACTTATCCTTCTTTCCTCGATGTTGGATCAAGATAAAACTTTCCCCTTAAACTTAAGGGACTTCCCTTTTCCTTTATTCATGAGGCGTACCATGCTCGAAACTATAGAAACTGAATTCTCATCGTGAGCATTAGGTATACCACTTCCCCTCTGAGGCCTAGGAACCCTAGGTTCACTTTTAGGTGTCCAACTGCACGCTCTATCTCTGAACCATGAATCAAGCTTGCAAAAGGCATCTCGTGCACTTCCTGTCATCCTTCTTCTCGATCAACACTTAGGGTTGGGTCCTCCTTAAGGACAACTAACAAGGTACAAGGCCTCATAGCCTGCTACTAAACCTTTCTAGGTCTAAGGAACTCTTCTTTCTACCTCAGATGGTAAACACAAATACCGTAGGCACATAGGCACCAGATGCTTCATCTTCTATCTCTAGGGTTTGGTCCCTCTAAAGGCAACCAATACATCATCAACTTTCAGGGATCGATCATGAAGTCAACCACTATCATCCATTATTCCTCATATCTCAGGGTTTTAGGCTTCCTACCTCCTTGTTGGGTTTCCTGCTCTAGAGCTAACCCCACATCCAACCTCACCATTAGAGGTCCTCTTTTCATTAAGGATCAACCACAAAGGTATGCTCTACATGGGTGAAGCCTATGTTCGAACTTATGGTTGCTCAAAATAACCCTTTATGCGCACTCATGATTCCTTATCCAGGGTTTCATCCTACTGTCAGCACTAAGACGTGCCCTAGGTTCCAGCTATGCCCTACTTGCACAAGCCCATAGGGTTTCTATGGTCCTTCACTAACATCATCATCTAAGGAGCTATCCCTTACTCTGACATGCACGACCCTTCCCAGGGTTGGGTTGCCAAAGGTGCTAGGTCACCCATGGATCGTATGGTATCCCAAAGGCATGTCCTTTCAAACACCTGGTCCAACTCATCTCTCTCTAAACTTCACTTAGGGTTAGGGTTAGCATAATCCTCAGAGGATGTGCCAGGTCTCCACTTGCAATGGAGATCTCTATCTCCAAGACTAACTTATCCTCCTGAGAAGAAGGCCTAGCCTCAGGTCTCTCCTGAGGACATGACATCTTATGTCATACGACCTAAGCATGTATCTATTATTTATTTTGCGCTTAATCTATTAAGCTTATGTCCATGACATCTTATTTACATGCCTTTCATTAATTTAGTGGAGGATTCCTTAAACCTTATTAACATTACCCATACCTCAAGAGGGTGAGGAGAAGAAAGAAAACCCTAATCCTATGGGTCCTTATCAGAATTTTGTGATGAGACGGGATGAATAAGATGAGAAGTCCTAAAGGTATCTTATTTCGATTCATACCCTAAGACTTTGGCCAGGCGGTCACACGGTTCCGGGAGTCCTCGTATTCCGACTAGCGGTGCAGAGGAAAATCTTGCCAGCCCCCAGTCGTGATCCCTTTCTAGACACCTCCATATTTCGGATACTCCTCTAATAACTCCCTTGGGTTCTATGGAGTTTATAAAATTTAATAATTATTAATGGTTAACTGAGGAACCTACGCTCTGATACCAAATGTTACGACCCCACCTCCCGATAACCCCCAATTAAGGGAAACCGAGAGGTTGAGCCGCACCCATTAATCCCAGATCAAAGGTTCGACATATAACCATAAACAATTATTAAATTCTAACAGACTATACTGAAAATGGTAATAAATTTTTTTTCTTTAGATACCTTTTGAAAACTTGGATCTCTAAACTTCTATCCACACTGATACTAATCAATCTAATCCTCCTTTGCACTTTAATTCTCATTTAGTATCACATGTGCCACTTTACTGTTTGTTCTTTTCATTGTACCTAAAACGCCGACAAACAAAACGTCGGTCAGCCGTAGCTGGTATGTGGGGGAAACAGATAATCATGCAACTAAGATAACCATGTAATCATTCAATTAATCATTTAACAACCAAGATTACATTTTAGATATAACTCCGCGATCCAAGAGTACCCTATCCTCTGTGTTGTCCCCATTAAACCCCTCATGATCCACCTATAAGTGAAACAGTTTCTAGGGTTGAGTCACATGGTACTACTCGTAAGTAGACCAGTCCTTAACTCGGGATTTGCTAAAGAGTCTCTAACTCACGGTAACCTAGACCTTACTCTAGGATTACCCCTTTTTAGCCTTTTCAAAGTAACAGAGGTGGACCCGGATCTAGCCAGTTATACATGCACATTTATGGTGATAATCATAGTCACGTTATAGTGGCATGAAATAAATAAACATCCAACAGTTTAGTTGCATTCAATGCGATTAAACATCCGAGAATACATCGGGAAACTATATCAGTTATTCATAATCGTAACCACATACCTGATCCATAGCAACTTGATGTCCATGCATTTAACATTCAACACAATTAACAAGCAATCAACAATATCCTGAAAATAATGCATAACATCCAAGTGTCATTGTTTTATTCAAAACATCCACAAGATCAACTTGGATTCCACCTTATAATTTCTAGACCAACCTTAGGGTTTTATTAGGTTTTTAGCCTTCATTATGCATTTATCACTTTTAATGCTCTTTTAGTTCACAAACCCTAATTTCTACATCATAGGCACAATTGAATGTCAAATAAGTCTAATATGTTTCTAAAACTATTATCTTTATCCTTTTAGGTCATATCCAAAACATTAAGGCTAATTATCACCTTCAGTTTCTTTCAAATTGACAAATCATATTTCATTATAGTTCAACTCACATATATGAACCTTATTTATTACTATTTCCACCTTTATACACTAGGAAACACTAATTATCCAAATAATTCACATTAAAGATCTTTGGTACACAATTTATCTTTGAATCATCATACCTCCATTTTATTCTTCAATTTGTACAATTAAAACCATTAGAATTCATATCAACATAAATTAGGGTTTCTAATCCCATTAAGGCATATTCATGTACATAGAACCCGAAGTTAAACCAACTATACCAAAAGATCATCTTTTTCAAATCCTATTTTCACTTTTATTGACAACAGGTTAATATCAGCTTGAATTATCCATCTATTATCAAATCTAAGGGTTTTTCCTTAGTTAAATCATTAAAGAGGATAACTTTATGTATTTTTCCAATTTCAAGCATATAAATTCTAAATTAAACTAATCATGTGCAAAGTTCTTCCTTTTTGAACTCAATGTACCGTTTTACATTTAACAGGTTAATATTAACTCTTATGATCTATTAAACCCCATTAAACACTTTAATCATAACAAAATAGGGTTTCTTTAAACATCATTACACTAAAGATGATATTTTACACTACTTTTTGAATAGCATGCAAAATTATGATTCAAACATAATTTCTTTGCGTTCCTCTCGTTCTGAGGATGAATTTTCATATATAACTTGTATTTATCTGAGTTACTATGAAGGAGTTATGAATTTTATAAAAGATACCTTTATAGACCAATCCAGGAGCGCCACGTCAGCCTCTTCATGCAAGCGCTAGATTTAGGAAATATAACAATTTGACCATAGTGCCCCTGCGTAAGTGGGTTCAGTCTTCATCCATTGGGAGGGTATAACGGTCCAATGTCCAGAGGTTATCTTCAACCTCTGGATCACGAGATGCAGCCGCCCTAGCTACGTCCGGCTTGGTTCGTCCTTCTCCTCTAGGCCCGATGGCGGCCACTGAACCCCTCCCTTAGCTCCGCAGCCCTCCGCCGCCCATGGATCTCATCCCACTACTGCCAACACGGCCTCTACCATGAGAGAGCAGCCCGCGATCGCTGCTGCAACTGCAGCAGACCGTCAGTGGTTGTAGGGAGCCTAGGTCGAGGGAGAAGCAACCGATTGATCCGGTTGATCATGGAGGCTATCAGGCTCAAGCGAGATCACCAAAATGAACCTTTGTAGTTCCAGGAAAAGATCTCTACTCTCGGTTAGGGTTTTGGACGTGTAAGAAGCAAGGAGAAGATCTGCGTGGAGTTTCTTCCTAAACTCAATCCCAGATCCTACCCCTCTTATAGGGGAGGGTATCCACGCCCCAAGATGAGCATACCAAGGGAAACAAGCCCCTCTCTATTAGGAACGGGATTCCTTCTTGAAAAACTTGTTTCTTTCTCTCTCTCATAAATCCTTAATCTTCTTTATTCATTAGATATTAGGAATTCGAGAATCTCCTTTCCCTTTCTCTTTATTCTTAAATTTTAACTTATTTGCCAAGATATATATATATATATATATATATATATTTCCTTAAGAAAATACTTCCTTTTATCAAATTTACACAATTAATGGATTATGTATATCCATTATCTCTTTATTTTATAATTATGGTATTTTCTTTTCCTTTTCCTTTATTGGGACTCCTTAGTTCCCAAGAAACTTTATGATTTCGAAATTCTTTTCCAAGGATATTTATTATCCTTCTAGATGCATCTAAATGCATCATTTCACATTATCATGTTTATTTCTCATGAAAATATCTCTTTTTGAGGATTTCTTTTTATTTCCCTTTTATTTTCCCCATGGGTATTCCTTTTATCATTAGAAACTTCATGGATACGAATTATCACCAAGAAAACTCATTTATGCCTCTTTCCATTCATCTTCCACATTATAAACATTATTTCCAATTTCTTTTTTGAATCAAGAAATACTTAATTAATCGATTCTTTTCTTATTGCTTCCTTTATGCAACTTTGTATTCCTTGGAACCCAAGGAACCCAAGAGGCACAAAATCCTCTTTGGATTTGCCTTCTAGAGGTTTCCACATATTTCTTTTATCAATTATCCAATTATTCATTTACTAATTGAATTTTCTTTGTTATTTCCTTGTTATTGGGCCTAATAGCCAATAAAGCCCACAAATCAAATAACAAGGCTATTTTAAACGAAATCCAATCATTCTCAACCAAATATATGATTATTTGTTCAAACATCTTTAATATGAGAAATTATATTTCTCACCACTTGAACCCAAAAAAATGGGGTTATAACAGTAGTGTTGTACCCTAAGCAAAGATGAGATTTGCTGTGACCTTGAGAGGAGTTGATTGTGTTCAGTGATTGATTGTGAGATACTAACATGCATGTATCGACAGTTAGTCTTCATAGAGATTTTTTTTTAAATAGGTTTTTCTCATTCATTCGTGCTTTGGAAAACATGTTGTTGAGGATTTGGGAAATGATCCACCCAGATTCCGTTTACATCATTCTGAACCCCCCATTTAGCCAGGTTGTGAGCATCAGTATTACCGTCCCTTCTAACATGAGTACAGGCCACTACATTGAGATTAGCACACAGTTGGTTGATATGCTTGAACAGTTGCATAATCGGTCCTCCACCTTTAATCTGGCTGTTGATTTTCTGAACCACGTTGATGGTGTCAGACTCCATGCATAGGTCGGTGATGTTCATCTGAAGGGCAGCCCTGAGACCACTGATGACCGCATACGCCTCGGCCGCGAAAGGGGTCTAGTTGCCCTCCATTGTTGAGCTGGACATGGCCACCGTCCTCCCCGTTCCGTCTCTGAAGATGGCGCTGAAGCAGGCTCGGGCATTTGGAAGGATAGCAGCGTCCGTGTTCATCTTCGTCAGTGCGCCACTCGAGGGAGTCCAAGAAGAGGGAGCTCTGTTGGGCACTGGTGGCGTGCACCCCGGAGTGAAACGGCCCCTGATTTCTTTGTGGTCGTCCGCCCATTTTAGCAGTCTATCAGCCACCAACACCGGGTTGGGGTTGGATTGGTTGAAGATGGATTCATTTTTGCATTTCCAGCCAGCGAGGCAGAGGGTGAAGAAGGTTTTAATCTTATCCTCAGACGCCATCCTCCACAGGTTGTCAAGGGATGTGTCTTCGAGGTCACGCGCCACAGGGAGGATGTGATTCATGATAATTTTGGAGTTCCAGATCTGGGTAGAGTAGTTGCACTCGAAAAGAGCATGGGAGAGTGTTTCTCTGTCAGCATTGCACATTGGGCATTTCTCATATGTTGTGATATTTTTACTGAAGAGTCTTGCTTTTGTGGGAAACTGGTTTGCACAAACTCGCCAGATGAAATGTTTAATTTTTGGTGGGGTGTTCAGCTTCCAAATTCTGGTCCATTTTTTGGTGTTGCCGCCTCCCTGGTTCAGCCAGCTCGGGGCACCCTGGTCAGCGCCAAGGGCATAAGCTGATCGGATAGTGAAAAGACCATCTTTGGTCGGGTACCAGTACCTCTCATCTGAGCTATTTGGGCAGAGGGGGATATCTCTGACTATATCCACCTCATTCGCTTGCAGGAGCATGTTCAGAGTGTCAGTTTTCCAGCACCACTTCTGGTTGTCAATGAGGCATTCCACCTTCAAATCGATCAGAGCTTCGTCATCCCCGACTCTTGTACAGCTTCCTTTAGTATTTGGGAGCCACATGTCCTTCCAAACATTAATTTTAGTTCCGTCCCCCACTTTCCATCTGATGCCCTCTAAGAGAAGAGATTTAGCCCCCCATATACTGCGCCAGGAGTAGCTAGGATCAAAACCCCTGGAGGCTTCAAGGATATCAGTGTTTTTGTAGTACCTGCTCTTCATAACATGGCCCGCCAAGTTGTCCGGGCTTGAGAGTAGGCGCCAGGCCTGTTTTGCCAGGAGGGCTGCATTAAAAAATTTTAGGTTTCTAAAGCCAAGCCCTCCCTCATATTTAGGTCTACACATCTTCTCCCATGCCTTCCAATGTATCTTTTTCTTCTCAGTCGTGCTGCCCCACCAGAAATTTGCTATGTATCTATTCATGTCGTCAATGATGTTGCCCGGAATCCGGAACATGCCCATCATGTAGGATGGGATGGCTTGAATAACAGACTTAATTAGAACCTCCTTCCCAGCTTGGCTTAGATAACATTCCTTCCAGCCATTGAGCTTCCCCCAAATTCTATCCTTTAGCCCTCTAAAAATCACCTTCTTTGATCTTCCTATAATCGTTGGTAGACCGAGGTACCTCTCGTGCTTGTCGACCTTCTTCATGTTGAGAGTCTTCATAGAGATGATGTCCACTAAATATGTAGTTTGTACTGAAATTCAAGAGAAGAATGGTATAGCTAATGTGATAGTCCCACAATTGTTTCTATCTATTGATAATAGTTATAGTCATATGAGTAGTTTTTAGGTGGTATAAACATCGATCTAGATATCTTTACTCTAATATCACATAACCTTTCATACATATTTACTCTTGCCTTGAAATTTATCTTCCCTCATATCATAATTTGTCACCCACATTCAAATTGAGTTAGCTAATTAAACTTTTAGTACGGCTGATTCTTGATGTGCTCCTTGTCAACAATACCCAAATTTGGCTACAACAGAGATGGTACATTTACAACTTAATATTGAACATTTAAACTTCAGAATTTCATAAAATCTATGCATAGCAACCATGTTAGCCTTCAATATCCAATCAGACTTTTGTGTCCAACACCCACTTCCTCCATGTCCACATCAAGCAAGACACATAACAATAATAGATAGCTTACTCAGGAAGAAAATAAAACCTCTGATAACATTTCTTAGTGCAAAAAACTTCACTTATTTCCCAAACAACAAAGATTACTGATTTGACAGATGGAACGTGTCTTCTTAGACATAAGATGTGAGAACTAGTTTTCATCACCAAATTACTATACTCTCATTTTTAGTAAATCATATAAATGAGAATAACCAACAATCATTCACATAATATTGGTAATCCTTGTTTGCCTTGTCCATCCAATTCTCCAAAGCACAACTATGACAATTTTCCTCATTTTTCCACATGAACATGATGGAAAATCTATATTTTCTTAGACATGACGTGTCCTCCAGTTTCCACCCCTTATCCTCACTTCAGCACCAAAAACTACATCATGCCCATGGGGATAGACTAATTTGTTGGCCAGACTTAGTTGTTTGACTCAAGGTCTGAATTGACTAAACCCTTGTTTTAATTATGACTAACCATTCCAATCATTTGTGTCTAATGATTTCTACTTGGTTGGTTTCATATTAGGTAAGACACACTCCAAATTATAAATTTGTGAATCCTAACTTGGAGAAATCAAGTCATACATGTATAGAGATCAAGATCAAAGAATAGATAGTTTCCTTCAAAGATCTTTGATGTAAATCACTTATAATAATTATATGAATTGTAATTCAGCTTAGAAAAAATTAAGAAAATTTAATTCTAAAGTTTTAGCACTTATTGGACATTTTTCAAAAGTGATTATATACTGGCATGTCGGCCGAGTTTGCCCTGGTGACAATTCAGTCGACAACATGCCTGGCTTTTGGCAAATTCCCAGGGTCGGTCGAGTTTGTCCGGGTGACACCTCGACCAACACTTGCACTTTGACTTGTCATATAGTACCGTCAGTCGAGTTGCTCAAAGACAACTCAACTGACAAAACTGTATGAAAAAGTGCAGAGAAGTATTTCTAGTTGTTGGAGCATTGCAAACTCAAAAATATATCTGTTGAAACATCCAAAATGACTAAAATTCAATCCTAAGTGTCTCTACTGGCTAGTAGGCAACATCAAATATAAATAGGACCCCTTAGTCTTCATATCATAGTTAGGCAAGCAATATGATGGTACCTATATTATAGTTGAGAGATATTTGTCTCCAAGAGTGTCCATCCATCTCATAAGCTTAATCACTTGTTACATCCATTAGAGTGAGTAGGAGATTTGCAAGAGAGTTACTCCTACATGCATATCTTATGTGGCTCTCACTTCCTCCACCTTCCAGTCTCTCATTCTATCATGCAGATGAATATTCTCTCTCTTGGCTAAGAGAGGCAAAGAAGAAGAACGGAAGGAGTCCCTTGATGAAAAGCTTCTCTATGGTGAAGGTTAATTTAAAGGCAAAAGATTCAAGTCAAGTGGGTAAGTCACTAGATAAGGCTGAAGACTCATTGCAAGAGTAGGTAAGTCCTTGGTAAGGTAGAAGGCTATTGTCATGGATAGGTAAATCCTTTATAAGGTTATTGGCTCCTTAATCCTAAAGGAAATGCTAGGTAGCCTTGACCTTAAACTGGGAGGTCTTATGTTGTAACTCTTATAATGGAATTCAAGGAGTGAGACATGGTTGAAAATCCTACATGTTGACCTCTCTAGGTAGTGGATGTACATATCTTAGTTTGGAGGTTGGAACAACTACATATAACTTTTATTATCTTTTGCTTGTTCAACCTCTCTCTCTCTCCTTTTCTATGCATGTTTAGTTTCACTCAAATTTCATATATGCAACATTATCTTGGGATAGAAGTTGAAGGTCTAGTGAATTTTGTTTGAGTGGATTTATAAGCATTTACCTCCCCTCTAGATCCCATTATAGATCTAACAATTGATATCAGAGCATGTGTTCTCTATAAAATTCTTCCCCAAGTAGGAGAATATGGGTGACTATCAAAGTTGGAGATACTACATCAATATTCCAATCTTTGATGGGAGCAACTTCCTATATTGGAATAGAAGATTACAATTCTACATCTAAGGATCAAGTCTTAAGTTATGGATAATGTTGGATCTTCCGTACAAGATATCAGAGGTCAAGGTAGAAGAATGGGATGAAGCTACTTTGAATAAAGCAACCTTGAATACAATAACCATCAACTTTATCTATGCCTTTCTATTCCCCACCGAGTTCAAGTGATTGTCTTCTTGTTAGATGACCTGTGATATATGGAGAACGATATGTGTCACTTATGAGGGGTCAAAGAAAGTGAAGGAAAGTAGAATCTACATGCTCAGTTGTCTCCTTAAGAACTTCAAAATAGGAAAGAAGGAAAGGGTGGCTGAAATGTACTCTAGGCTCAACACCATTATAAATGGTCTTGCCTTCCTAGGTCATCCTATGAATCGAGGAAAGAGAACTCAAAGATCCTTAGGTCTCTTCCTAAATGATGGGAAACAAAGGCGACTACCATTGAATAAACAAAGTATCTTTAATATATTCTGGTTGAAGATATCATACAAATTCTACTTGCTTTTGAAGTGAATCTTGACAATAAAGCGGAAGAAGAAAGAGAAGAAGAGAATGATCTTAAGAGAAAGAAGAAAGCTAAAAATCAAAGCCCAAGTTGAAGCTATTTTGAGTCAATCGCATCCATCCTCTCAAGTTGAGAAGATACTATGTACTCTAAAGGTAGACTTCACAAAGGCAAGTCTTCTTCCACCTAGTGATTCAAATGCAAAAAGAAGAGTCACTTCATGGAAAATTGTCCACACAGCAAAAAGATGCATCATCATAAGAGAAAGGAAGATAAGTACAAGAAGAAGAAAAAATAGCATAAAAGCTCTTGTGACTCCTCCAACTCAAGCTCAAGTGAAGAATCTAGTAATGAATCTAGCTCAAGCTCTAGTGATGGCGGAGAATTCCATTTTTCTCTCATCGTCATTTAAAATGAAGATTCAAATGAGGTAAATCTTAACTCTTTAGATAAATAATCTCTAATTTTCATTATCAATGCTACTCGTGCATCTCTTAAGCCTACTAAGAAAAAGCTTGTTTGGAGAAAAGATGATCTTGAACATGCTAAAATTTGCTTGTAAGATGACTTTAATGATCTCAAAAAGTCTTTTCTACAACTTGAATTTGAAGTCAATAGTGTTGACATTGAAAACAATGCCTATCTTAGTCAAGTAAATGTTCTTAAACTTGAAAATACTAGATTTTTTGATAAAATTAGATAGCTAGAAGCTCATTCTCTTATGGCTAGTTCTAATGAAGGGCATACTAAAACTGTAAATTCTGTCATGGTTGATATTGGTGTTCCAAGAACTAAAAATGAGGAAAAAGATTTCATTTTGCAAGGAATAGAATCTGAAAATAGTGTCTATATTTCTAAGATTGCTTTTCTTGAAAAGAAAATGTTTCCTTGCTTGCTAAAATCAATGTCCTTGAATCTTGTTCTAGTTCTACTAGTAGAGAGATAATTTTCTACTCTCCATATTGTAAAAGATTCGTATATAACATATTCTCTTTTCTTAGAAACCAATGCTTTGCATGCTAGAGATGATATCAATAAATTGTATTCTACTATTACTTATGTTATGCATGACAATCATAGTTTGACATCCTCTATGCAAAGATTTTGAGATGATAAAAGAATCTTAATCAAATCCTAGACCATACTACCAAACAAATGGGTAGAGAAGGTATTGGACTTGATAGAATCCAAAGGATCAACAAAGACAAAGGACCTCCAATTTTCAATGGATAATCCTCTAGTTCCATTGATATGGGCTCATGTAATCACTATAATGAAACTAATCATCATCTACATATTTTCCTTTCAGGAAAGAACCCAAGAGTAATAGGACTTGGGCTGCTAATCTAACCCCTCCGGACCCAAAAGTATGATTGGGAACCATTTTATCTTTCTTCTTATAGTACACATGCAAATGGATTGACATAAGTTATTGATTTAAAAATTGGGTTTTGAATCCACATAAAAGAAGAAAGGTGAGATGTATATGGGTTGGAAACAAGTGGAAAAGAACTAGTAAGAACAGAGGTAATGTTATTATTTCTCATTTCCAATCATAGCTTGTTTTTGCCAAGTTTGTATGTACTTTAAGTATGATTTTTGAGCCAAATTTGGTAAATTGTGATTCTCGACTCTTTCATGCTCAAAAACTATCTTTGATTTTTCCATAGAGCTTTACAAATTTGTTTATACATGTTTGGATATGGTTTATATTTTTGTCATGCCTCTAGAAATGTTTTTTCTAAAATATATGTACTTTTGGACAATATCTGATTGTCAACTGAGTTTGTCTTGAAAGAAATATGACAGACAAGCACCAATGGGTGTGCCAAAAACTATCATTTTTCAAGAAGTCCAACCTAGAAACTCGACCGACAACATTGTGCATTGTATATACAGATGGATTTTGATGAAAATTTCCCTCTCAACTAGACTTTCTCAATCAATAGCCTTATTCTATGGAACACCCTTGGTACCTTTATATGTGCATATTGCCATTCTTCAAATTTCATATCTTGCATACAATCATGTGTTTCTAATTGCTCTAAATTCATATCTCTATATCTACAATTAGTTGTCTTGAATTTTGATTCATGTTTTGATGATGATCTCTTTGGATCTCTTGGATGTATTAAATTTCTTTTGTTGTCCTTGTTGGGAAACACGACACCAGATAGGTAGCAAAACAAAAATTTTACTGACATATTTCCCATTAACTAGCAGATTGCGTCAATAACTATGTAATGAGAAGGATGGTTTCATGAAGATATACATGGTCCTCGAGAAAGTCTAGTGACAATCCCCATCGATGTAGATGTGCACTCTGTCTTGGTTGGTGGTTGTGCAACTCATGATCACACCTCGACTCGTCTGACTGCTCCTCCATGGACATCAGACTTGGACAACTGCTGCAGCAGCTCCTTAGATCTCGCCACAGACTTCTAGTTCATGTTGCCCTCCTAGCAGCAACCAAAGGATTCCTGCCTCTAGAGTAGTCCTCACAGACCAACTAGAACTCATGTCTTCTTGTAGGAATGGACAAGAAGGATTTTTCCCTCCCGTTGGTGTACTAGTCACCAACATGCTCTCTCACAACAATGATCGTCAGTTGTTCTCTTCTAAGGCTATCCCTCCCTAGTTGGGTAGGACTTGCCTGGTCTCTCATGGTTACCATAACCAGAGAGGAAAATAATTGTCAGAGGAACTGAGTATCAACTGTATGTGGTGTAGTTGTGTTCTGGGAAGTCCCTAGTACCCTTCTATATATCGGAGGGGTTAGGGTTAGGGTTCCCAGTCCCCAACAAATGTGGGACTAAAGCAGGAGTGGAAAGGACTGAAAATCTTGCTTTTTCACAACAATTTAGGAAGTTTCGCAACCTGCATGCATAGAAATGGTCGCCTTGTCCAGCGAGATGGTCATTTCACTAAGCGACATGGTCGTTTCACACTTCCAATTTTGCACATATGTCGATAATTCAATTCCAATTAGTACTCAACTTGGCGTCAACACCAATCCTTGATGCAATCAAATTTCACCCCCAAGATGGACATTTGGTACAACTGAGATAGGCACCTCACACAAGGACAGACAGTAATTCTGCCCAATTGATATGGGCACCTCACAGCTCGAGTTAGGTAGAATTCCAACCAATGTACAATGCAATCAACCTGACACTCCAAACAACAGTTTCAATACTTGAACTGATCATTTGGTAGTCTAGTCAGTTGATGTATTGTGTGAATTGAAATACCTTAACAATTTAGTAATAAATTCAATTATCATTCAGATCAAAACTCCTCTTCTAGATGAATTCCTATTTGTGTGACCCTATAGGTCCCATTTCACGTTGGTAGTGAATGTTCATTACTAGCTTGTGACATCATAAGTAATGAGCAGTGCCTAGTCACACATCCTTACTACCCAAATGAATGGAAAGTTGGAGAACAACTTCAACCTATAATTTGTGTATGGTGTTACAATGTTTGTATAGTTCCTTTGTCACTTATATCTAGATTGAACTAGAGGCATGGAGTAGTCATCCTCATAATTATTCAATGTTGTTCCTTGAACCAGAGTAGACTACATGAGATATATCTAAGCTCAATATCATATATTGACTCACATGCGTATGGCCATACTTTTCTTATCTCGCTAATCAAGAGGCCTTAAATATCATACTCATGTAGGAGGGACAAATCTCATATCTATCACTCATAGTCAATCCCCATGTGTCAAAGTCACTCAATCATCACCTTTATAACAACCCATGTTTCATGACTACACTTAATGATACCAAAGTATACCCAATGACATGTGATGAGTGCAGTGATTTCAAGTCTAAGAACCACAACCACCACCATCACTGTGAGACTTGACTATGACTTCCATGAAGAAGGCTTCCATGTGTCAGTCTCATGGTGGGTATGTCTGATACACTATTCTGTAACATGTATCTGTGTGCTTTGTTTGATTTTTCTGTATCATGACTCATGAGATTTAGTCATCAACCAACTCACACTTTGATCTTATGTGTTATTGTTTTCTATCAACCTTCCACAATAACAACTGATCAGGGACATAATGAGAATATGTATATGTACTCTTAACATCTGTATGATCTCATCCACAAGGATACTAACTTGAATACATATGTCGTTGAGTAATATAATTATTTAGACATTTATTATGTTATGCATTATCTCATAATGGAATATAAAAAATAATTTGGAAGCTTGCCTTTTATTAATAATCAAATCATTTTTATGCCATTACAATCATCACAAGATTTGCTTTTTGGGCATACATACCCAAAGACTCCGACTTGCACTTAGAGCCAATCACCCACATATCTCATCCCAAGTGACCTAACATGACCATCATGCTTTTATTGCGTAAGTGCTTTTATAGCGGGTTTAACAGTGTTTTCCTTAAGTAGGTATTTTGCAATTTTCTCATCTCTTTGATGTGCAACTACTCATATGAGATGGAAGTCTCATAGTATGCTATCTGAGATTCCCAACCTAACTAGTAGCTCCATTGTTGTCATCAGTATTTCTATTGTATCATCAACGGTTTGAACCTCACAAGTTCACCCATATGAACTTCTTCATCCATACAATATCCTCTATCATTCTTATAACACATATATACTCCTCTTCTTTTGTAGATTCGAACAATTATCATTAGCTCATAACCTTTCTAGCTTATGGTTCTCATTTTTCATCAAACATAAATTTAGATTGTGATCATTTTGTCAATGTGAAAGCTTGCATGGGTGTAACCCTTTACATCCCACTCTTCCTTATTACCATAACCAAGGAACCAATCCTTTAAGTGTTACACAAGCACCTAAGGATGTTCATTATGGTAGTTCAGTGACTCTCATTGGTGTCTAACATATACCCTCTCATCATGTCCAATACACATGAGATTGCTAGGTAGGCATGTATATGTCATCTCATCATGTCAATACATATGAGATGACTAGATATCCTCTCATCACATACAATGCATATGAGATATCTTCTCATCGTGTACAATACATATAAGATAATGGGATAAGTACATAACAATGCATTCAAGACAGATCCAATTGTTGTCTGTGTTGAATTGCCCCAGAACCGAGGAGTATCTCAATGCAGAATTATCAGGGTATATGGATCGAGGGCAGAGCTTAGATTATCAGAGGAAACGATCCCTTAGAGGGAGAGATGCAAGCCATTCTGTTGGGCCTTGACGTTTTGATTGAATGGGGATGTGTTTCGCCATGTATCCTCTCTGACTCTCAACTCTCAGTCAAGTTTCTTCTGGATGATGCAGAGGTACCAGCATACTTAGCCAGTTTGAAGTATGTAAGAGTGTGAAAAATGCAAACCATACAAGGTTGCAGACTAATCCATTGTGGCTGAGAGCTCAATCGTCTTGCTGACAGCCAGGCAAAGTGGTTCCTTAAGAAACCAACCCCCAATATCAGATTATCCTCTTATCCACAAGAGTTGTCATCTATTTATGTTAGTGAACGCCACCCTAACACTCCTCCTTAGGTCTGTCCACGAGTAGAGGAGGTGCTAGCAAACAGTCTGTACATGACTTCGACTTAATGCATGATTGTTTTTTTTAAAAGACAGATCCAATTGTGAATGCATATGGCATCTATCCATTTGTTCTTATTCTTCATAAGAATTGGGACACTTGGCTCATGAGAGACTAACTCCATGGATCATGGACACATTTTCTCTAATTGAGTCTTGCATGCTAAATTTTTCAGCATCTTGCCAATATATGTTCTTTTTCTTAGGTCAAGAATCTTTCCAAATCTATCTCTATAGACCTCGATCCCTATCACATAGGATGCTTCACCTAAACCCTTTAGAGAAGGTACTTTTCTTATAGTTTTTAACATTTGTAGGATAAGGATGTTATTCCCCATCATTATGTGAAATGCGGGCCCACTAAATCTTTTCTAATCACAGATTCCATCTTCATTCTAACTCAAGTCAAACCCTTTGATTGTCTTATCAAATAGAAGATTCCAGCCCTGAGATGTTTTCTTCAATCCACATATTGACCTTTCTAGCTTATTGATTTTATTTTCATTAATGGATTTATAAAATCATTAGGATGTGTCATGTACACATCCTTTAATTATTCCAATTAAGGAAAGCGGTTAAAAAATCCATATGCCAAATCTCACATTCAGACTAAGATACAACAACAAGCATGATCTAGATGGATTTAACCATACTAGGATCGGAACCTGGCTTTGATATCATTGTTGGGAAATATGACATCAGATATGTCGTGGAAACAAAAATTTTACTGACATATTTCCCATCAGATGGATTTAACCATAGCAAGATCAAAAATTGGCTCTAATAAACCTACAATATGAAGGATGGTTTCACAAAGATATACATGGTCTTGGAGCAAGTTTAGCGACAATCCTTATCAATGTAGATGTGCACTCTATCTTGGACAGTGAATGTGCAGCTGTTGGTCACACTCAGACTCATCTGACCACTCCTCCACGGACATCAGACTCGGACAACTACTGCAACATCTCCTCAGATCTGGCCATGAACTGCGAGTTGATGTTGCCCTCCTAGCAGCAGCCAAAGGACTCCTACCTCTAGAGTAGTCCACATAGACCAACTAGAACTCCTAAAATCCTATAGGAACAGACATGAAGGAGTTGTCCCTCCCATTGGTGTACTAGTCACCAACATTGTGACACCCTTTGTCACACAAAGCGAGATTACTCAAAACTTAAACCATGAACCAACCATTAATAACATATTACCAAAAATCATAGAAAATTAAAACCAATTTGCAACAAGCACCTTGAGTTGATAATTATTACACAAGAGACAACACTTGCATTTCATAACATATATATTAAAGGTACTACATCATCATATTCCAATCAACCTATTACATTAGATAATAGTTCCACATGTATATACATACTACCAGAGGTACACAAGCTAGAACTCACATATCAATCATAATGTCTACAAAACACATCGAGAACACCCCCAAGGACCTGAGTGTATAGGGAAGACACATGGGACTCTATTACTAGATACTTTTCATGTACCATGATACTCCAGGTGTAGTTTTCTCCTTGTATTATATCCTCAACCACATGATCTTTAACTTGGCATGCACGTCCACCTAAAAAGTTATTTAACCAATAGGGTGAGACAGCAGTCCCAACAAGAGATATAACTCTCCTATAACTCTATTATTATGACAGATAACTAAGTAGATAGATTAACATATTAAGAAGATTGAACAGAATTAACTAAATGACATATATCTCATGGGTTGAGTAAATAAAGAAGTAATGTGCACTTGCCAATGAGAAATAGAACAATTAATAGTTTAAAAAGAATATGAAGAACATGTATAACTATTATAAAATAAACAGTATAAAATCAAGGCATGGATTCATCCAATATTTTCATGTTTAATCTTATACATGCACACAACACAATTGATGACATATTTATTATGCCCTGAGGATTTGAGTTGTACCACCCAAATCCGACTGACCATTGTTTAAGTCAAAATTGGTGCCATATAAGGTCTAGTGGAAGAGCCAAAATTCATGACCTCACCTTCCTCAGTCAGTATGAGTAAACATGCAGTGACATCACAAGTCAACTGCTTCGAGTGACATATAGTCCAGCTATGCAAACCTAGCCTACCTTGGTATAGGTCACGACGCTATTGAAATCGAGATACATCCCTCAGCAAATTCTTCCAAGGTATGGCCCGCAGACAATCCTGTGAAATCTCATAAACATAACATCACTTAGTCTATAGACTGAAGCCACACTTTTTCCAGGGTATGGCCCGCAACCAATCCTATGTCACATATCCAGAGGCATGATCTGAGGCTCATGCATGGCCACAGTCACCCTCAATTTCTTAATATTAGCGTACCAAGCTGTCCCTACATAATCAACAATATGCACTCCAAGTTTCCCGTAGGAGTTACTCGTTTCCCCATCCAACAATTTTTTTTAGGAAAATTCATCGTAAATATATCTCCAACCCCTTAAAATGGGGACAAATTTACAACCAACATACGCACATGGTGCTTACAGAAGGATTTATCGGCCTATGAGGATAAAAACATGTCCACAAGTACATAAGCCCCCCTTATGCTAAGGACCAGTTTCTAATAATCAAGGATGAGACTCTGGACATTTTCTTTTTATGACATTCAAACAAGTGTTTGATGTCCCTTTCAATATTCTTGAACATGATGATTGAGTCCAATTTGAGATCACCATGCATTCTACAATTCCTTTCCAGACACATATGGTAGACATAGTTGGTTAGGGCCCATAGCTCGATGATGCCATTATGTTTTGATTTATTGCCAATGCAATTGAGGCTATCCTTGAGGGAGTAAGGGAATTTTTTATTAAGCTTCAGCTCTGATCTTCCCCAAAGGTATTTCTAGTAGTTGCATGAACTAAAGAGATGATCAGATGACTCAATATCCTGTTGGCATAGCTGACAGTACGGGCCTTGGATATTTCTCCATTTAGAAATTTTATTCAATTTCAGGAGGATGTTCATCAGTGCCTTATAACTCATAAGGCTCAATCTAGGATGATGAAGGTTCATCCAAATATTAATGAATATCGGTGACAAAGCAAGGGACTGTTGACATGTATTCCACATAGAAGCATCGTCTGAATGGGTGAATGTAGGGTACATGGTTAGCATCCTACGCCAGCAGGTAGATTGACCACAATTATAGCCTAGACTGACTGTAAAGTTCTGACCGTATCTACTGCCCATCCAGTGAATTTAGGTACCCAATTCATGAAGAAGCTTTTGAATCCTTTTCAATGTGTGGAAGTTGGTGAGATCCTCAATCCTTATGAGGTTTAGTCCACCTTCTTGGACGGGGAAAGAAAGTTTGAACCAGCTTGTAGGGTAGATGTGGCTGCCCCATATAAAGTCACTCATCAATATTTCCATTCTTGTTAGAACAGAAGGTGGAATTTCACCTTGTCTCATCTAGTAGTTGATAAGCCCTATAGAACAATGTTTAACCAAGGTAATACGACCAACCATAGATATTTTAGGTCCTGGCCATTTACATATCATATCCCTCAATCAGTTAAGGCATTCATTGAAGTGCTTTCTTTAAAGACTCCCTCCTGCCATAGGAAATCCTAAATATTTGGTTGTCCATTCACCTTTTGGTATTCCTAAGCATGCAATTAGAGAATCATTGTTTGTAAAAGAAGTAGATAGATACATATGTGTCTTATTGACATTGCAATGCATACCCAAGATTTTCCCAAAATCTTGAAGCAAGATTTTTAGAGGTTGTAGACTACACCACCTCCCTTCAATAAAGATGAGAACATCATAAGAAAATAATAGATGACTGAGCACCTTTGTATGCCTAATGGAATAAGGACATATGAGCTTCATGGCATGGGTTTTATCAATCATCCTTCTAAGACCCTCCATTGTAATAGTGAATAGAAAAGGAAAAATGGGATCGCCTTGTCTAAGGCCATTAGAGCTTTTGAAAAAGCATTTAGAAGAGCCATTATTGAGCAAGGAGAAAGGAGTACCAATGCAATGTTTGACAAGATTCATCCACCTTTTTGAGAAACCAAGATTTTTCCAGTATTTCCATAAATAGGACCAACAAACTGAATCGAAGGCCTTAGTGATGTCAAGTTTGATAAATGCAGCAGGAGGACTATTTTTCCGATTGAAGTTGTTAGTAAATTCAGCAGCTAGCATGGAGCAATCTTCAATATTCCTTACTTGGATAAAAGCACCCTAGTTAGGAAAAATTAACTTAGGGAGGACCTTTGCAAGCCTTTTAGATATGATCTTCATGATGATCTTATAGAGCATAGAGCAGTAAGAAATGGGCCTAAAGTCTGTAGGTGAAGCTACCATGTCTTTCTTAGGGATAAGGGCTAAGATGACATGGTTTATTTGGTAGACCATGTTACCTCCTTCAAAGAACCAAGAGATCACTTTAACCAAATTATCCTTGATCAAGTTCCAGTTTTCTCTATAGAAATAGCCATTAAATCCATCTGGACTTGGGATTTTTTTGGGGCCAATGTTCCAAACAGAAGATCTAATTTCTTCACGGTCTGGAATCTTGCATAAGAAAGTATTGTCTTCATCATTAATAGTGTTAATTAAGTCAAAATCTAGACTGACCTCAATATTAGATAAACAAGAATCATGATTGTATAGGCTTTCAAAGAAGGACAAGGTTTTAGTAGCTATATCATCATCATCTTGAATGAGATTTCCATCATTATCACATAGCTCAGTAATAGAGTTAATAACCTCCCTTCTCTTGATAATACCATGGAACATTTTGGAATTTCTATCACCATTAACAATCCAATCTAAAAATCTCCATTGCCAATAATATTTCTCCTCAGCATTGGCCAAAGTTTCCATTCTGTTGTAGGTTATCTTTTTAGCTTCAATTAGATCAGGGTCCAAAGGTGATCGTCTCAAAGCTGTAGTAATATCATCGAATTCTATCCTCTCTCTAGCTATAAGATTTCTATGGTTCACATAATTTTTTAACCAGATTTTAACACTTTCTTTACAAGCTTCAGTTTGCGATTGAATGAGAAGAGAGGGTTACCCATTGCTTGTGAATTCTAGGCGCCTTTGATAATATCATGACAACCTGGCCACTCCAACCAGAAATTGAGAAACCTGAAAGGCTTCTTTTTGTGAATGATTGTTCTCATGTTGACTTTGATAGCTAAATGATCAGAATATGCGTAAGTGATAAGATTGGACTTAGAGCCAAGAAATTTGTCCATGCAGTCATTATTAACTAGAGCCCTATCTAGAGTACATGCAATACGCTTAGCAGTGCCTTGTTTATTATGAAAAGTATAAACTTTTTTGCCCACAGTGGGAAGTTCTATAAGGTTATCATTATGAATAGTAGAATTAAAGGAACTTAATAAGATAGAAGGAACCTCATATGCGCCCACCTTTTCTTCACATTTCTTAATGTTATTGAAGTCGCCTGTAACCAACCATGGTTCATAGATAGAGGAAAAAATGTCTTCTAAAGTTTTCCATAGCTTAGAACGATCTTGTACTTAATTCCTTGCATATACAACAGTAAGAGTAAGATAAAGGCCACCTTTATTGATGCATTGGGTAGTGATATGTTGATCATCCATGCAGTGAG
This sequence comes from Alisma plantago-aquatica, assembly GCA_963693085.1. NCBI lineage: Eukaryota > Viridiplantae > Streptophyta > Magnoliopsida > Alismatales > Alismataceae > Alisma > Alisma plantago-aquatica. The sequence goes on along the minus strand of OY856414.1, from coordinate 807,300,646 downwards.
AAAGGATATCCCAAGACTTATGATTCCATCCAATATAAATACGACCATTAGATTCATAGTCATGGTTGGAAATCTAGTTCCAACCATTGGGAAATAGTTTAGTAGAAGTGCGAATAAGATGAGTTTTGATCTTAGTTTCAACAAGAATGTCAATAGATGCTTTAGCTTCCATAATGGTTCTCCTTACAATATTTTCTTTTGTGGTTTCCTAGAACCACAAACATTGGACATTGTGAAGTTCATTAATGACCCCTAGAGGAGAAATGAGTCTTACGGGACCCATCATCCTTAGAGGACCTAGGAGTCTTAGCAGGTTCCTTGTTTGTAGAGTTTCCAATTTTCTTGGAGCTAGTACCAGATCTAGATCTTTATGTGAACCATCAACAATAGAGTTGGAGCCGTCAATCGTAGAGTGCCTCGTGATGGAGTTGATGTCAACATCAGTACTATTGTCACAGACGTCCACTTCATGAACATCATTAGAGACTCTGTCACCGGGCATCGCAATGGCTGCACCATCATTAACTAGAATAGTAGCATTAATTTCAAACTTGTTATGAGTATTTGTGGTAGAAGATACATCATCATCATCATCCTCAGGGAGGTTCACAAAGCTATTGCTGATTGGAATGTTATCAGCCTTCTTTGAGATAATCGTGGTTTGTTTGCCTTTTCCAACCTACCTCCATTGCTGCTTTTCTTTGGGCTTGTTCATTAAAGGAACATCATTGGTTGTCTTCAATGGCTAGTCCATATGATCATGACCAAAGACCTTACAGTCTTGGTAGCGCTTAGGTATGAATTCATAATTGATGTTTACTAAAATAGGATCTCTCTTGGGTAGATTGACCCATATTTCATTGGGTGGTTCCTCCTCAGTGTCGAGTTCCACCAGAACCCTAGCTTCACCCAACGATTCCTGGCCAATGGATTTATAATCAATTTGAAGTAGTTTCCCAACACCACTAGCCACTATGCCAATGGCTCTAGGTGACTAGTTCCTACCCATGCTGGGTATGCTAATCCACACAGGTGCAGTGCTAAAGAAGTCTTTATTTAGGTCATCACGTATTTTGTAGTCCTTCATGACAACTAGTCTATTATCAAACTAGTGTGGACCACAATTAATAATGGCTTGCTTATCTTCAGTAGAGTTGAATCGGAGAAGGAAGAACTTATCTGACTTTGAGAATAGATCAAACCCTCCCTTAGGCTTCCATACACATTGAATCCATGCAAGAAGATGGTAGTTTACCCATCACATACAAGATATCTATATGCTCCCAGGATTTTTCCATTGAAATGTACGTAGGATCATCGATTGTGATGAATCTTTTATTGTCAATATTCTCAGGAGGTGCAAAAATTGTGCTGCTTCAAGGTATCTGTGCCACCAAGGACTTGGATCCATGTCTTCTTTGGTATTGAAGTGGATAGATGATTCTCTGATGAGGCCTTCAGGGTGTGTCCTGTGAGAGGGGAGGAAGAGATCCCCCCTTTGTAGATCTTGGACGGGTCACCCTGTTGATCACCACATAGGTTAGGCGACACTAACCCTAGAGTGCGTGCTTTTGATATAGTTCTGTGACTTCTAGTGAGTTACAAATTTCATCCATCCAACAATTATTAACACTGAATGGATCTATGGCATATGGCAAGCTACATGATTAGGTTCCACTTGATTAATTAGACCAATTATATTGTCTATTAGGATCAATCAAGTTACATTGTACAAACCACAAACAAATCCTTCAAAAGAAAGGGCATAGTATTATAACAACAAGTATCATTTTTTAAACTACAAACTGATTCCCATCATCTCATAACACTATATCACCACCAACCATAAGGCAATTGTATCACTTCGAGCTACAAGGCTATCATCATCAACATACTATCATGAGATATCAATCCCTCATTTCAGTACAAGAGGATATGACCTCAACCAAGCATTAATCCTTTACCAGGTCCTAAGACCCATCACATCACACTTGTGATTCATGGTTATCACATCATGCCTCACTGAGCATGTATGTATTACTCATCCCACATCACTCATCTACATCACAAGTACTTGTTGTAGCAACCATTAGCCATTATGTTCAGAGGAAGAATATGCTAAAACATATTAAACACCTTTAACTAAAGCAAGGAATGCTTCATAAGATCTCTAATTTAGGTTAGGATTCATACTAATTTTACATAAGGTTCTCAAGCATTATTCTATCTCAAATCTCTTCTATGCACTACCTCCCATAAGTTGGGGTTTATAAGGCCAAGGATTAGACAATGTAACTAAGTATGCACATTCACATGTTCATACTTCCCATGTTCCCTTATCAAGGTTCATAGACAAAGCTTGATATTACTTAACCATCTTCATAGTGCTTCACAAGTTATAACAAACACTTAACCAACTAGATTAAATCCATGTAAATTAAGAGAGAGTGAATACAATATTATGCTTTCTTTTCATATACACAAAAACATGACCTACCCAGGGTCAATGCTTTTCACATAGAACCAATTAGGGTTTTACTTCATGGTTACACCACCAAACCCTAATCACACAAAAACCCACCTTTATGAAACTGAATAGTTTTGAATAACATTAGTTAGATATGAATCAATCATCAAATCATCAGCACCAAGTATCATCCTTTCATGATTGCATGTGTATCATTTCATTAAATTATGTGAGGATTACAACAATGCATTATATAAACATTTTGACTATTACACCAATGTGTTGTTTCACCATTATGTGAGCCATACATTATTACTTCTTACAGATCATTAACCACCTACATACTAAGGGAAGTCAAACCTTAGATTACATAATCAAGAGGGTTTCACTTCAAATTCTCCTCAAGGCACTTATTTGATCATTAGACTTGATTATATGATTTCTACATAAATGTTGTCACCATGTATTCAACAAGGCTTATCACCACCCTCATGTATATTCACATAGTTGTATAATTACCCACAAGTTACAATTATGAAAGGGAAATATATTGGACACTTGTCATGTATTATAAACTTTCATTAGGATGAGCACATGGGTCATATTATTGCGTGACTAAGGTTATCATATGGAAACTCAACCATAAAACCATGAATTCATTACTTCCCTCATTGTTGAAGAATTTAGGGATGAGCTCTTTAGTTAAGACTGAACTACTCATATCAACATCAACCTATGGTGTACTAGCTTTAGGAGAAGCAATTAAGATTACTCATACATTATCTAAAGCAACACTCCTCTCTATCATGCATTACTCATGTGTGTACATCATTGAGTATCCAAGCATACCCTCCAATCCTCATCATGTGATATCTATTTCACCTCATTAACCAAAGATATCAGTTTAGACCCTCTTGTGGTGTACCGGTTTGGACCACCATGAGGTGTATCAGTTTAGGCCACCATCAGGTGTATCGGTTTAAGCCACCATCACAAGGTATCAGTTGAGGCTATCATATACTGTATCAATTTGACCCTTCTTGAAAATATGATGGGCATCACCTCTTGAAGGGGTTTCAGGCATCACCTCTTGAGGGCATGACGAGCATCACCACCCTAAGGTGTGATGGGAAATGCATGGTGTGTCGGGCATCACATAGTGTGACAGGTTGCTTAAGGTTAGGGTTTTGTCATGTTGGCCTCTTGCACCATCAAGGGTTTCATGACTAGCACTCAAACCGACCAGCTCACACAGGATGTCCCCATGGTCATGACGGGCTAGCAAGACATATTGGCTTAACCCCATCTAAGGCATGTTGGGTAAGAACCATCAAGCTTATTGGTCTAACAACACATTTCAATTTAGGTGCTTCTAGGTCATAAAAATTTAACCTTATCAAGGCATGAAAACCTAGCCTTCATACTGGTTTAGGAATCTCTAGGGCGTGATGGTTTAGCATCCTTTGAAACTTATCGGCCTAAGCACTCCCAAGTCATGATGACTAGCAACATGTATATCTATTTAATCATTATCACTCATGTTAACCATTCACCACCTAAGTGTCAACTTAGTCATCTTCAACCTTAGGAAACTCAATCACTAGTCCATCCACTTAACAAAGCTAGAAAGAGAAAGACATTGGTAGCATCTTTAATGAAGTTCCTTCATCCAAAATAGTCATCAAAACAATCACTAGCTACATAACATATAAGAGGTACACGATCTAGATATGAAGAACAACTTAAGCATATAAAGAGTGATCATAACAAAGGAGGTTAAGAGTTATATAACCCACCTTAAGAAGGTCTCCATCAAGAGTTCAAGCTTCCATGATCAAAGCTCCAAAGAACACGTTCCTCAACTTGAAGATGATCCATCAACAGTCCTAACTCAACCTCAACATCACTTCAAGAAAGAAGAAGAAGATGTCATGGTTGTGGTAGCTCAAGAATAAAGGAAATAAGGAGAAAGAACCACGTCCTTGTAAACCTTCATCCAAGGTATGATTCATGCTCTATAGTATAAGAAGAACATGAAGAAGAGATCTTAAAGGAATGGACATCAAATAAACATATCTCACGAAGATGGAAGTTGAATAAGAAATCACCATGAGCAAGGAACTCAACCTCCCAAGATCCATGGGGCTTACAATAGCTCCAAAAGCTCCCAAGATCGTCCACCAAGAGGAGATGAAAAAGGGTGGATGAAAGGGTTTACTTGTGTGAAGGAGGATGGGGTTATATACTTGAGGTAAGGAAGAGAGGTCAAAGGAGAGGTTCCATCACCTTAGGAGCTTAGGTGACACTTGTCGACGAGAAAAAAGGCACATGAAACGACATGCAAGGCATGGTGACATGATCTAGGTCAGAGCTCATCCTCTAGGTCTCCTTCCAAGATCATGTCCTATATGCCAAAGCTCTACACCCTTCACAAACCAATATGGTAAACCCCAACATACTCACAAACTGATAGAGCATACTCCACAAACTCACAACTGATAGGCACAACCCCACATAGTCACACATTGATAGGGCACACTATACACACTCACAAACCAATATGGAACAACTCTACACACTCTACAAATTGGTAGGCAGCCTCTCTAAGGCTCTCTAACCTGAGATAACCCATCTTAAGAGCACAACACACCTCATACATGTGCTCCACATATCACCAAAGATGTTATTCTATAAAAAAGATCCAAACAAGGTTCCCCCCTCTTCCTATCTCCTCTAGATGATGACAAGATAAAGAAGGAACACTCTAGAGATAGTAAATTTCATATTAACTCTTTTTTTGTCTCCCAAAGTGTGTGCCTCCCTTTTTTCATTTTTTGGAAAGATTACAAAATGTAAAAAAAGAAAGAAAGAAATGCCTTAACAGTTAAAGGCAAACAAAAAATAGCTATTTGTACACACTATGTAAGGCTATCTATATCTTTCTTCACTATTCTCCAAACGTGCGAACCTGAACAATCCAAGTTTAAGAAAGTCCTTTGGTTCCTTTCAGTCCAGAGCGCATTCATAGTAAGATGAATGCAGGTATTGCTCTTCCTATCAGTAAATGAAGATAACTCCTGAATAGAAGTCAGCATCCGAGGGATGAATTTCTCCAAAAAAGCTTCCTTCCGGACTCTCTCAGTATATATGCAAGAAACAAAAAATGTGTTCTATATCTTATGTACACTCCCTACATAATTCACATCTCGATGCTAATTTGTACCCCCAATTCTTCATATGGTCATGTATGAGAAGTTTTCCAAGCATCAACATCCAAGCACGAAACTGACATCTGGCTGGAGCCTTCGATCTCTAGACCCACTTGCTCCAGGTGACAGTAGCATGCTTATCACACATGAGATTCCAGAAATCTCTAATTTTGGGGGGAGTTTGCTTATCTATCAATAGAGTTCCTTCAAGCTTGCTCACAGCTGGAACATAAGAGCAAATTGAACTCACAATTCTATTCCAATGTGTAGATCTACTGCCCTTCCATTCCCATTCATCAAGAAGGAAATTCAACTTAGCATACTTACCTTTCCCAAGTTTCAAAATGTCCCGCTTATCAAGAATGCCATCAAGGAACTTCCCTCCAGAAATCCACGGTTCTCTCCAAATAAAAGTAGACAACCCAACTTCAACAGAAAATTTGCTTGCAATCATATCTCAAATTCTAAGAAGATGTCTCCACATCCAGGAGGGATTAGATGAGCAACCAACTCTCCAAACAGAGTCCTCCTTTATGTATCTAGCATGGATCCACTGCACCCACGTTGAGTCCTTCTTTTGAGCAATACTCTAGAGATTTTTGACAGAGCAAGCCACACTGATATCAGTTTTATGTTTAATACCTAAACCTCCTTCCTCGTTTGGACTATATATAGTATCCCACACAACAATAGATTGCAATTTATACCAAAACTAACTCATAAAACACATGCATCAACCATACAAGCTCATCTTGATGCTTGAACTTTCCACAAGGTGCTCCTTACCATCATTCTCTCTCTTATGATGCTAAATCACTAAGGACATGCTCATCATGTGACATATTACAAGGTAACCCCTCATCTTGGGTAAACTGCACTTTGGTCCAAAACAAGCAATCCTTGCTCAAACAACATTCAGACAAAACCAAACTTGAACCATAAGTGTGTCACATGATTACAAAACATCTCAAAGGATTAGATTAAGTTCTAAGCAAGTTACTTAAGCAAAACAAATAGGGTTAGCCCAGAACCCATGTCAGGGTCCTTACAAGTCATAAACCCCTAACAAGGATTTCACCCCCAAAATCCCAGGCGAATGGAGATGAATACTACTCATACATCACACATTTAAACTTCCACATAGTTCCTTGATGTCAGGGTGATAACACAAGAGTAGAAAATATTGTTCTTGCATCCAAGGTCATCATCGAATCTACTGCACAGGACACATACTCAACTTATCATTTTTCGTTATCGGTTGTAGAATCAACCGTATGACCGTTGATACTTTATTTTCCAAAGAAGCACAATACATACTTATCCAAATCATGTATCAACTCTTTCTTATGTATCACCTTCTCAACATATAACATTGTATGATAAGATTCTTCATTTTGGGAGTTTACCATTCCCTCCTCAAACCTTAGCATGTTTCTTCCGAAGAAAGACAAGAGATATGTTATGTCATCCACTCAGAACTACAAAACCTATCATGCTTTTGTTGTACTACTCTAATCTACTGACTCAACACTAGTCTTACTTTTACTAACTATCCTTCCAATGTACTCATTCTTAGTTTTACATTCTCCTGTCATGAGAAGTAGCCACTCATCCAAGAAAAACTATCTTGAAGGTAACTCAAGATGTTATTAGTCACCTTAACTAACATAGATAGGGAGTGGAAACCCTACTTAACCATTTCTGTCCAAAGGCACAACCTTCTTGGATCCTTTATTACTTGCAAGCCTGATAGGAGTACTCCAAGGGATTACACTCAACTTGACAAACTTTACCCAAGTAGATCTTGCAACTGTCTCTTTAACTTATGCATCCTTATCAATGTTACATTTATGCATAGCATAAACCCCTAACATGTGATATCCATACTATAGGTTGGGTACTTGTTACTAGACTGATCCAAAGTTCATATTTCCTAGATAGCCAAACACCTAATCATCATATCAGATGGCATGTTCTCACTCTCCCATACAACTAGCACTACTTGGATACTAGGATTCCTTACCTTGGTATTCATCACATGTGTGATAATCTCATCACATCTCTATCACATGTGCCAATGACACATCACATCCTCAACACATCCATCCTCTACTGCTACTACCAAATCCAAACATATTAGAAAGGTCTTTCTTTCATCTTGAGACATCTTTTATCACATATATCCCTATCTTAGAACAAAATCCAAGACCAACTGATACTTACCAGAGTATCCATCTTAAGACCACTTCTAAACCATGCACATCAAGTGACATAAGACCCACTTGACTGCCACATCCTTGAAAGGATAGAGCACAAGGGGACATATTCCTCTTGTCACTACATCATTACCATGGTTTGTTTATCAAGGTGAATGGATTATCACTTCCTTTGATTATTTTATGAGTTTTCAACTATTCATGTGTCATTTTAAGTTGTCTCATCTTGGTTTCCTTGCTATTAGCATAGGAGTTGTAAAGATGATTACAAGCCATCACTCTTTCTTTGTTACTATTTATCATGTTCATGAACATTTCCTTATTTTGCCACATTTTTCATCATTACATTAAGAAAAGGATCATTATTTTTTACATATTCTTTATTAAGTAGGGATCATCTCCCTTGTTTCCTTTCACATATCATGAGGATTACACTTTATAATTTCTTATACTCATGAGTTAGTCTAAGATTAACTTCAAGTTCCATCTTATTTATTCGTTATTCATCCTCATTTATCACTTTACTTCATCCTTATTTTAGGAATTCTCTTCATCTTATGTGAATTTTACACCTTGACTTGCTTTATTAGCACATGTTCATATGCCTTTTTCTTCATACATTTCTCGAAATTACAACTTCAAGAACTTCTCTTATCATATTCACACGTAGATTTAGATTTCATGGAGTTGTATCTTTGTCTTTTAATCACCAAACATTCAAGTTTTAGTGAATTATGGTGCAATTCTTATCTCTTTTCATGGTATGGTGGATATATTAGCATCATAATTCTTGATTGTTATGCTCTTTAGATTGTTCCAAAATGACTACTTGATCAGAGTAATCAAAGAGAAATCAATCTAACAGTTCCATACTTACCTTTTCTTCAACATTTGAATGCCTGGCCAGCGTACTCAAGTACTGAGATTAGGTAGTATGGACCATATTTTATATCATGTTCTTATGTTAGACACCATCCTAATTCTTCTCCTAATGTCCATGTAGACTCAGAGAACCTAGAACTCTGATACCACCAAATGTGACATGAGATTACTCAAAATTTAAACCACGATCAACCATAAATAGTAGATTACCAAAAATCATAGGAAATTAAAACCGATTTGAAACATGCACCATCAACTGAGAATTTTTACACAAGAGCCAACACTTGCATTTCATAACATATATTCAAGGTGATACATCATCATTTTCCAGTCAACATGTTACATGCGATAACAGTTCCACATGTATCTACATACTACCAGAGGCATACAACCTAGAAATCACATATTGATCATCATGTCTACAAAACACGTCGAGAACGCCCCCAAGGACATGAGTGTATAGGGACGACAGATAGGACTCTATTACTAGATATTTTTCATATACCATGATCCACCATGTGTAGTTTTCTCCTCATATTATATCCTCAGCCACATGATCTTTAACTCGGCAGGCACATCCACCTAAAAATTTATTTAGCCAACGGGGTGAAAAAACAGTCCCAGAAAGAGATGTAACTCTCCGCCAACTCTATTATTATCATAGATAACTAAGTAGATAGATTAACATACTGAGTACATTGAACAAAATTAACTACATGACATATATCCCATTGGTGGAGTAAATAGAGCAGTAATGTGCACTTGCTAATGAGCAATAGAACAATTAATAGTTTAAAAAGGAATATGAAGAACATGTATAACTGTTATAAACTAAATAGTTTAAAAGCAAGGCATGGCTTCATTCAATGTTTCCGTGTTTCATCCTACACATGCACACTACACCACTAATTATGTATTTAATATGATCTGAAGATTTGATTTGTACCATCCAAATCCAACTGACCACTGATAAGTCGAAATCGGTTCCATATAAGGTCTAGTGGAAGAGCCAAAATCCACGACCTAACTTTCCTTGTCAGTACGAGTGAACATTCAATGACACCACAAATCAACTACTTCCAGTGACATATAGTCCATCTGTGCAAACCTAGCCCGCCTTGGTACAAGTTATGAAGCTAGTGAAACTGATCTATGGCAACTAGCCACACTCTTCTAGGGTACGGCCCGCATCCAATCCTGTAAAATCTCATAAAATAACATCATTGAGTCTACGGCCCGAAGCCGCACTCTTTTCAGGGTATGGCTCACAACGAATCTTATGTCACATATCCTGAGGCATGATCTGAGGCTCACACATGGTCATAATCACCCTCAATTGCTTGATATTAGGGTACCAAGTTGTCCCCGCATACTCAACAATATGCGATCTGAGTTTCCCATAGGAGTTACTCATTTCACCATCCAGCAATTGCTGACACTGAATGGGTCTATGGCAAAGGGCAAGCTAAATGATTAGATTCCACTGATTAATAGACCGATTAAAATGTGTTTTAACATCAATCAAGTCACAATGTACATACCACAAACAAATCCTTCAAAAGAAAGGGCATAGTATTATAACAACATGTATCATTGTTTAAACTACAAAATGATTCCCATCATCTCATAACACTGTATCACTGCCAACCACAAGGATACTATATCAGTGCCATCCACAAGGCTATCACAATCAACATTTATCATGAGATATCAATCCCTCATTTCAATACTAGAGGATATCACCTCAACTGGACATTAAGCCTTTACCAGGTCCTAAGACACATCACATCGCATTTGTGATTCATGGTTATATCATCATGCCTCATTGAGCATATATGTATTATCACTCATGTTGCATCACTTGTACATGCCATAGCAACCATTACCCACTATGTTCAGAGAGAGAATATGCTAAAACATATTAAACACCTTTAACTAAAGCAAGAACTGCATCATAAGATCTCTAATTTAGGTTAGGATTCATGTTGATTTTACATAAGGTTATGAAGCATTATTCTATCTCAAATCTCTTCCATGCACTACCTACCATAAGTTGGGGTTTATAAGGCTAAGGATTAGACAATGTTCTAAGTATGCACATTCACATATTCATACTTCTCATGTTCCCTTATCAAGGTTCACAACAAAACCTTGATATTACTTAACCATCTTCATAGTACTTTACAAGTTATTACAACCACTTAACCCACTAGATTAAAGCCATGTAAATTCAGAGAGAGAGAGAGAGTACAATATTATGCTTTCTTTTCATATACACCAAAATATGACCTACCCTTAGAATTAGGGTCAATGCTTTTGACATAGAACCGATTAGAGTTTTACTTCATGGTTACACCACCAAATCCTAGTCACACCAAAACCCACCTTTTTGAAACTAATTAATTTTGAATAACATTAGTTAGATATGAATCAATCATCAAACCATCAGCACCATGTATCACCCTTTCATAATTGCATATGCGTATCATTTCATTGGGTTATGTGAGGATTACAACAATGCATTATATAAACATGTTGACTATACACCAATGTGACATTTCATCATTATGTGACCCATACATTATAACTTCTTACAAATCATTAACCACCTATCATACTAAGGGAAGTAAAACCTTAGATTACATAATCTACATGGTTTCAATTCAAACTCTACTCAAGGAACTTATTAGATCAATAGATTTTTTTGTATGATTTCTATACAAATATTATCACCATGTATATAACAAGGCTTATCACCACCCTCATGATGTTCACATAGTTATATCATTAACCCTACTCAACAAGTTATGATTATGAAAGGGAAATATATTAGACAGTTGTCATGTATTATACACTTTCATTAGTATGATCACATGGGTAATATTATTCCATGATTAGGGTTATCATATGGAAACTCAACCATCGAACCCTTCATCCATTACTTCCCTCGTTGTTGAAGAGTTTAGGGCTAAGCTCTTTAGTTAAGGATGAACCACTCATATCAACATCATCCTATGGTGTACTAGCTTTAGGAGAAGCAATTAAGATTACTCATACATTATCTAAAACAACACTCCTCTCTATCATGCATTACTCATGTATGTATATCATAGAGTATCCAAGCATACCCTTCAATCCTCATCATATTATATCAGTTTCACCTCATTAACCAAAGATATCAGTTTAGACCCTCTTGTGGTGTATCAGTTTGGACCACCATGAGGTGTATTGGTTTAGGCCACCATGAGGTGTATCGGTTTAGGCCACCATGAGGTGTATCACTTTAGGCCACCATCCCAAGGTATCGATTGAGGCTATCATATAGTGTAACAATTTGACCCTTCTTGAAAGTGTGGCAGACATCACCTCTTGAAGGTGTGTCGGGCATCACCTCTTAAGGGTGTGACGGGCGTCACCACCTGAGGTGTGACGGGCAACGCATGGTGTGTCGGGCATCACATAGTGTGATGGGTTTTTTAGGGTTAGGGTTTGGTCATGCCGACCTCTTGCACCATCAAGGGTGTCACGACTAGCATTCAAATAGAATAGCTCACACAGGATGCCCCCATTGTCATGAGGGTCTACAAAGACATATTGGCTTAACCCCATCTAGGGCATGTCGGGTAGTAACCATCATGCTTAATTATTTAACAACACATATCAATTTAGATGCTTTTAGGTCATAATGAGTTAACCTTATCAAGGCATTTCGACCTAGACTTCATATTGGTGTAGGCATCTCTAGGGCATAAAAGTTTATCATCCTTCCAACTTATCAACCTAACCACAACCAAGTCATGACAACTTGAAACATGTATATCAGTTTAAGCATTATGAGCCATGAGGACCATCCACCACCTAAGTGTCGACTTAATCATCTTCAACATTCGGAAACTCAGTCACTAGTCCATCCACTTAACAAATCAAGAAAGGGAAAAACATGGGTAGCATCTTAAATGAAGTTCCTTCATCCAAAATAGTCCTCAAAACAATCACTATCTACTTAACATGTAAGAGGTACATGATCTAGAGATGAAGAACAACTTAAGCATATAAAGAGTGATAATAAAAAAGGAGGTTAAGAGTTATGTAACCTTCTTTAAGAAGGTATCCATCAAGAGTTTAAGCTTCCAAGATTAAAGCTCCAAAGCACACGTTCCTCAACTTGAAGATGATCTATTTAGAGTCCTAACTCAACCTAAACATCACCACAAGAAAGAAGTATAAGATGCCACTGTTATGGTAGCTCAAGAAGAAAGGAAAGAAGGAGAGAGAACCATGCCCTAGTCAACCTTCATCCAAGGTATGATCCATGGCTGAGAGTAGAAAAAGAAGACGAAGAAGAGAGCTTAAAGGAATGACCATCAAAGAAACATAACTCACCAAGTTGGAAGTTGAACAAGAAATCACCTTGAGGAAGGAACTCAAACTCCCAAGCTCCATGGGGCTTCCTCTAGATCCACAAGCTCCCAAGCTTGTACACCAAGAGGAGAGGAATAAGGATTGATGAAAGGGTTTACTTGTGTGAAGTAGGAGGGGGTTATATACTTGAGGGAATGAAGACAGATCAAAGGAGAGGTGTCAGCACCTTAGGAGCTTAGGTGACACTTGTCCATGAGAAAATAGGAACATGCAACAATATGAAAGGCATGGTGATATGATATAGGTTAGATCTTATCCTGTAGGTCTCCTTCCAAGATCATGGTTGATATGCCAAAGCTCTACACCTTTCACAAACTGATATGGTAAGACCCAACATACTCACATGCAGATATGAACAACCCCACATACTCACACACCAATAGGGAACACTCTACACACTCACAAACCAATAGTTCAAAACCCTACACACTCCACAAACCAATATGTAGCCTCTCTAGGGCTCTTTAACCCGAGATAACCCATCTTAAGAGCAAAACACTCCTCATACATGTGCTCCATATATCACCAAAGATGTTACCATACAAACAAGATCCAAACAAGGTGTCCACCACTTCCTCTCTCATCTAGATGATGCCAAGAGAGGGAATGAACACTTAGGAGACGGTAAATTTCATATTAACCCTTAACTTTAGGTAGATTGAAATTTATACCAAAACTAGCTCATAAAATGCAAGCATCAACCATACAAGCTCATGTTGATACTTGAACTTTCCACAAGGTCTCCCTTAACATAATTCTCTCTCCTATGATTCTAAATCACTAAGGGAACACTCATCATGTGACATATTTCAAGGTAACCCCTAATCTTGGGTAAAATGTACTTTGGCCTAGAACAAGCAATCATTGCTCAAGCAACATTCAAACAGAACCAACCTTGAAACATAAGTGTGTCACATGATTACAAAACATCTCAAAGGATTAGATTAAAAATTCTAAGAAACTTAATTAAGAAAACAAACTGGGTTAGCCCAAAACTCAGGTATGGGTCCTTACAAACATCCTCCCCCACAACAATGATACTCGGTTGTTTCTCTCGCATGGTTATCCCTCCCTAGTCAGGTAGGACTTGCCTGGGCTCTCATGGTTACCACAACCAGAGAGGAAAACAATTGTCAAAGAAACTTATTCTCAATTGTATGTGTTGTAGTTGTGTTCCGAAAGCCCCAAGTACCTCTCTCTATATGGGATGGGTTAGTGTCAGGGTTCCCAGTCCCCAACCAATGTGGGACTAATGTGGGAGTGGAAAGGATTGGAAGATATTGAATTTTCACAAAAATTCTTGAAGTTTTGCAACCTACGTGCACTGAAACAGTCATCTAGCACACGAGACTGTCATTTTGCACTTTCCAATTTTGCACATATGTCGACAATTCAATTCCAATTAGTCTCAACTTGACATCAACACCAATCCTTGATGCAATCAAATTGCACTCCCAAGACGGTCGTTTGGTGCAACTGAGATGGGCATCTTGCACCAGGAGAGATGGCCATTTTCCACAACCGAGATAGGATTCTCATATCCCAGGTTAGGAAGAATTCCAATCAATGTGCAATACAATAAACCTAACACTCTAAACAACAATCTTTAAACTTGAACTAATCATTTGGCAGTCTAGTCAACTGGTTTGTTGTGTGAATTGAAATACATAAACACTTTAATAATAAATTCAATTATCATTTAAGATCAAAAATATTTTTATAGATGATTTCCTATGTGTGTGACCCTATAGGTCCCATATCACATTGGCGGTGAATGTCCATAACTAGCTTAAGACATCACAAGCAATGAGTGGTGCCTAGTCACACATCATTGCTATCCAAGTGAATGAAAAATCAGAGAACAACTTCAACCTACAATTTGTGTATGGTGTTATACTATTTGTATAGTTCCTTTGTCACTAATATCCAGATTGAACTAGAGGCATGGAGTAGTCATCCTCATTATTATTCAATGTTGTTCCTTGAATTAGAGAAGACTGCATGAGATATATGCAATCTCAATATCACATATTGACATACTTTTCTCAGCCTCACTAATCAAGAGACCTTGAATATCATAGTCCTGTAGGAGGAAAAAATCACATATCTATCACTCAAAATCAATCCCCATGTGTCAAAGTCACCCAATCATCACCTTTATAACAACCCATGTTTTAGGATTGTGTTTGATGATGTCAAAGTGTACCAAACAACATGTGATGAGTGTAATGATTTTAGGTCTAAGAACCACAACCACCACTGTCACTGTGAGACCTGACTATGACTTCCATGAAGATGACTTCCATGTGTCTGTCTCACAGTGGGTCTATTTGATACACCATTCTCTAACATATATCTATGTGCTTGGTTTGATATTGTCATATCATGACTAATGAGATTTAGTCATCAACCAACTCACACTCTGATCTTATGTGTTATTGTTGTCTATCAATCTTCCACAATAACTAATGATCAGGGACATAATGAGAATATGTATATGTACTCTTAGCATTCGTATGATCTCATCCACAAGGATATTAACTTATTTTTATGCCATTACAATCATCACATGATTTGCTCTCTGGGCATACATACCAACAATGCTCCAACATTCTACATTTATCTAGTTGTATATCTTTTGATACAACCTTGAGTTTCTTAGTAGTCATCATATTCTAGTAATAATGCATATTTTCTAGTGAGTAGTTTCCTTTCATGCTTCTAAAATTACATGTCTCTTTGTTTGGATATTCTTACATCTACTCATAGCTTGTTTTCTAACTTGTGCATTTTTTTCTATGGTCTAGATCCTACTAGTAGATCTAGCTTGTGATATCATCTACTAATAGTCCATAAACATGTTGTTCTAGTCTTGTTATCAATTAGTATCTAATACACAAATCAGTACATAACATTAACTGTAGGACTAAACTAATAAAATGTGATTTAGATCCTTAAGATGAAGGAATTTACCCAAAAAACGTCATCGCCCATGAATTTTCCATGAGTCTTGCTCGAAAGGCCATTTATGCTAAAAAAACACTAGTCTTGCATCAAAATCTGACATTAAAGAAGAAAGCTCAAAATCTACATATAATGTAACTCACTTGCCTTATCTAGATTATTTGTTGGAACTACATCCAAGGTTGTTCTAATGCATGTCTTGATTTGCTTTATATACATTGCTTGGTTAAGCCCCTTCTTTTTGTTCTTCTACACTCCCTTTTTAAACAAGTTTTGTTTTAGCTCTTCAACCACCTCACTCTTTGAAATGACAAAGGGGAAGAAGACATGCCATATGTAAATGGGAGAACACATATATGTAGAACATATATGAGTAGAAGATATAGTTTTCATAATTTTTATGAAATCTAACCATGAAAGAGAAATAACATCAACTGAGGGGGGATATGTGAACTCCATTAACATCAATTTAGGGGGAGAATAGAACTCAATTCTATTTAAACCCCTAGGTTTCTGCAAAGGTGCGATTTTACTTAAATGCTTTCAATACATTTATGGAATGGTTTGTCATCTTCAAAAAGGGGAAGAATATTGACTCAAGGTCTAAATTGACTAAACCTTATTTCTATGATGAAGAACCATTCCACTCATTTGTGTCTAATGCTTCTACTTAAGTGATTTTAGATTAGGTAATACACACTTCAAATGCCTAAACTTGCACATCGTAACTTAGAGAAATCAAGTCATACATGCATAAAGATCAAGAATGAAGAATAGATAGTTTCCTCCATGGATTGGGATGTACATCACTTATAATGATTATATGACTGGTAATTATTCTTATTAAATATCAATAACACTTCATTCGAATGTTTAAGCCCTTTTTGGACATTTGTTAAAAGTGATTACAGACTAGCCCGTCAACTGAGTTTGTCCTAGTGACAACTCAGCCGAAAACATGTCTGGTTTTTGGCAAATGCCTAGGGTCGGTCGAGTTTGTCTTGGTGGCAACTTGACCGACACATGCACGTTGACTTGTCATACAATATCATTGGTAGAGTTTCCCAAAAGACAACTCAACAGACAACACTATGCATAAATATGCATATACGTATTTCTATATATTGGAGTGTTACAAAACTCTAAAATATATCTATTGGAACACTCAAAATGGCTAGAATTTGATTCTAAGTGTCTCTACTAGCTAGTAGGCATCCTCAACTATAAATAGGACCCCTTGGCATTCATTCCATGGTTTCCCAAGCACTATGAAGGTCCCTATATTATAGTTGAGAGAGATTTCCTCCAAGAGACTCCATCCACTCTCATAAGATTAATCCCTTACTACATCCATTAGAGTGGGTAGGAGATTTGTAAGAGAGCTAGTCCTACATGTGCATCTTTTGAGCCTCTCACTTCGCTCCACCTCTCAATCTCACATTCTACCATGAAAATGAATATGCTCTCTCGTGTCTAAGAAAGGTGAAGAAAAAGAATGGAAGGAATCCCTTGATGAGAAGCTTATCCTTGGTGAAGGTGAAAAAGGAGGAACATGCAAGTCAGGAGTGGGTAAATCCTTGAAGACGGAAGACTCGTTGCAAGAGTGGGTAAGTCCTTGGAAAAGGTTGAAGACTCGTTGCAAGAGTAGGTATGTCCTTGGTAAGGTAGAAGACTCTTGCTCATGGAAAGGTAAGTCCCTTGTAAGATCATTGGATCCTTGATCCTAAAAGGACTAATAGGTACCTTGACCTTGATTAGGGAGGTCTTATATTGTAACTCTTAAATTTGAATATAAGGAGTTAGACATGGTTGAAAATCCTAAATGTTGACCTCTCTAGCTAGTGCATGTACATCTCCAAATTTGCTGGTTGGAACCACTATAAATAGCTTGTTTAATCTTGTGTTTGTTCAATCTCTCTGTCTCCCTTGCAATGTATGTTTAGCTGCACTCAAAGTTCATATATGCAACACTATCTTGGAGTATAACTTGAAGGTCTAATGAATTTTGTTTAAGTATTTTTGGATCTATTAACCCCCCTCTAGAGCCCATTATATATCCAAAATTAGTTAAAGTGGTCTATCAAGAAGCCAGAGAGATGATGTTGGGTCTAGTACAAGGATCAAGCAATTAGGACAGTTCCAAGGTTCGCCTAGCTCGCATTGCTTGAAGACGGTTCTAAATGTGTGATAGAGTGGACTTTTGGAATCCTTAAATGTCCAATGACATAAGTGAATTCATGTGTGTTTGAGTTACTTTGGGAATTCCAAGTTTTTGATAAAGTTAAGTGTTGATTGATATTAATATCATTATTAAGATCCATAAGTTTATGCCCAATTGACAAATTTAATTGACTGATCATACAAATGAGTCCTGGCACCAAGGTTTAATGGACTGTATCCACCATGATGACAAAATTCTGGTTCAAATTTCATAATTTTTCATTGTTTCTATAAGGATATACATAGATTTATACATGATGACATTATTGTTATATTGATGTATCCATGAGAAAGGCATATAAATATATATAGCCTAAGTTGTTGGTTAGTGCCTTGTCACACCTTTGTGAAGCGAATGAGTGATGTGGCTACTTTCCTTGGTGGGAAGTGTAGCTTATAGACTTCAGGTCAGTTTGGCGACATGGAAATGTCATGGCCCTTGATGGCCAGATCGGAGGGTTCCAGTTCATATAAATGACATATGAGGCATGTCAACTCTTGCCCGATCAAGCCACCACAATCATTAATCATGGGCAAAGATGTGTGGTTGATTGTGGAGACACCGTTGTCGTGTTGAGAGGAGTTAGAGAACCCCCCCTACAGGCAAATGAACCAGTAATGAGGATTTCATCTCACCTGTTCCCACTATTTTCTCCAACACCATATGTAGTTAGATCAGGGTAGAGAAGAATAGGCGTTGGAGGAGAACTCTTAGAGCCGAAGAGCTCCACCCGATGGTGATGAAGCTTGAAGTAGTATCAGAGGATAGAGAGGGTGGTTTCACTCATTGAAGAGGAGAGTTGTGCAGTTGCAGCTTCATACAGAGAGCAACGGCAGGCCGCGCTGGAGCCAATCCTACCTGGAGATGTGGGCAATGTCATGGATTGCAGATAGGCCAGCGGTGCAGAAGAGTAGGAATCTGGGTCCAACCTCTTGCACATTGTGGATTCATGTGGTGGCACCTTCAAACAATGTGGTCGAAGCTTTCAGTGAGTAGACGGTGGCAGGCCCCCCAATCCACAAATGGAGGCAACGACAAGACAATTCGAGACTGTCGAGGTAGGGGTAGATCTACCACAGATATCTGGAGCCTCTAGAGAGAATGAACAGAAGGGCAACAGTTGATTTCGCATAGTAGATGGGCGAAGGACCTTGGAGCTGTATCTTGTTCCTCGTCAGATCAGGGCCGATGATGGTGGCTTTTCACAGGAGGTACAGAGAGCTGCTCAACACGACTCACATTGATTGTGTGAGAAAGAAAAGGGGCTAGCCTAAACCAGTTCAAATCCACTCAGACCCGAGGTGAACTAGACTATAATGCTTGAACCGGCTCCAGATCAAGAAAAACCAATCATTCTGACCCTGGCTGTTGCAGAAGGATGCGCCCAGCTGGAGCCACATGGTGCACCATAATTGGCCCACAGGTAAGAAATCTTGAATAATTCCTAGATCCTACATAATTTGTAGAAATTAGCTTGGTTATAAAAAAATTACAAATAAGCTACCAAATGTTTAGAAAAATGAGTTGAACACGATAGAATGATAATATCATGCTTTTGATGCACTAATAATAGTGATATCATATAAGTTGTGAAATGCTTCTTTGATGGGTAATAAATATCAAACGATGGCCTAAAACTATGATAACATGTCAGTAAATCATTTTTGATGTCTATAATCCATTTAAGGTCAGTGATTATGATGTTGATGGATGAAATCATGTGATTTTCTCCATATGGATAATAGGGATAAAAACCCTAATTAATGTGTAATAATTGTAAAGATGCTCAAGAAACCGTGAAAAGTTGTAGAGTAAGCTTATATTAGTAACTTGAAGCTAATATATAATTACGAAATCATAATTATGCATATAAATAAGGTTACATGTTTAAGGATCCTTTAATGATGAGAAAACCCTAATTGGATTAATTTATATAATCTTGGGTTAATACATGCAAACAATGATATGAAAACTAATGTTCATGCAACTAATTATAATCTAGAATATAACATCAGTAACATCAACCCTAGATAACAAGAAGAGTAAAACAAGAAATAATGATGGGAATGACTTAATAAACTAAGCAAACTCTAATGAATCAACTAGGGTTGAGATGATGAGAACCTAATGGTACATATGAACTTGTCTTGATCAGGGTTTGACTAAGGTTATAGTTGACCTGAGGAACATGTGATGATTAGGATATCTTGATTAAGGTAAGATATTACTCCTTACTTGGATTATTATACAATATGATTGTGTTATATGTGTAGTAAAATACTTGGCATATGATATTGGATGTAATGGTTGTTCTTAAATGATATGTTACTTGATATTTTTCATACTTATATGGCTATGAATGCATGAAACATAAGATATCTAATCCATCATATGATAGCACTAAACTCTTTGGTAGTACAGTGCATTGAAGTGATCTAACTCTTTGGTAGGAGATCACATTGTATGCATGATCTAACTCTTTGGTAGGAGATCATAAGGCATAAAAGCATCTATCCCTTTGGTGGAAGATGTATGAGATACATGATGGAAATACGCTTAAACTATGTGTTCTCTTTTGTTAATGAACATCTTTGTGCAAGTATATGCTTTTTCTTATATTTCTTTATAACTGCCAAGTAATAGTTTTATCTTATTGCCAAGCTTAGTAATGAGAGGTATATAAAAAGACACATAGGCATACTCAGTACAATATTCTTGAATATTGTGTTGATGTGTACCACATGTAATCTTTTGTTTAGGTTTTGGCTATATGATCTTGAAGAACCAAGATAGTTGAGAGTTGTGTAGTGAGTTGATGTAAAGGTGGACCTATTGTCTTAAGATCCTATTGTTTAGTGATAATACATGTATATGTAGAAGTTTGTTGTTCAATATGTAATATCAAATGTTGCAACAATTCATGTTGTAATTATATGTTGAATGGTGAACATATGGTGTATGGTTTTATCATTGTTCATGTGCACGTGCTACTGATTGTTTCCTTTTGACTTCTTCTGATTTTCTTCGTCTTAGCCTAGTGTGGGGTGTTTAAATTGGGATTCTCATTGAGGTGAGGTTTCAATTTGGACGTCACACATCAGATTAAGTTTTAGAAAATCCGGGGATGTCATAGGTGATATCAGAGGATGAACAATAGCAATGCCTGACATCTTCTCATTGTGCAACTCAGAACTAAAAAATCGTGAACTTAATAATCTTTAGGGATAGATTAGTTATATTTTAGAGACTAGATCTAACCTAGCCTGTAGGTTAGCACCTAGATGTCTGAGAACTAGGCCTACACTAGTGCTTGTTGTATAGCAAGTCCTAAGATGTCATTCGTTCCTTATAATGTGGCGGTATGGGGCGTTACATTATTTGGAAATGATGTGAATTAAGGGAAGAGAAATCCTAGGCATATGGCACTCGTTGTCTAAGGTAGCTACACTAGTCTACACTTTGTTCTCACCCTTTTTACTAGTTTTGATGGCACTGTACTCTCTACCATGTGTGGGACACTCATTTTCTAGATTTGGTTTTGATTCCAATCAGATCGAGACACAATAGTTTTCTCTAACATTTGTTTTATCAGAGAAAAACTATATGATATTTTACTACATATGCAAGTATTACAAAAAATGTGTCCCCACACATGTACTAGTAGGAGGTGGTCATGCAACCGAAGTGAAAGTGAATGACATTAGTCTTGAAGAGAGAGTAGTTCTAGATTAGATGTCTAGAGCCTTGTTGGAATATGTGATAGATCGAATAGATGGAATAAGATTAGATGACAATCTAAGATCTATAGAGATGACATAAGATAGTTTATGATGATATATGTTTGTCTTTGAGGACTTAAGTTCAGCTTTGAGGATGCAAGATGAGTTTTGATGATGCAAGTAACAAGGCTTTTATGAGATAAGAAATGTTAAGTTAAGACAAGGTTGTGAGTCAGCATGAACCTCAAATTATTTCACAAAAGAGAACCTCTAGTGTTAGGACCGGTTTTAGGGTTAACTCCAAAGAGAGTGAAACTCACTGGGAGAAGGTCAGAGAATCTAAACTCTAAGATATCAGAATTATGAGAAATATGTGTTATGATATGTCCTAAACTAGAATACTTCTGAGTGATTGAGTTGAATTTCTTTATGCATGATTCCTATAGTCTTGTTGAACCCTAGATGTCCTTGGGAGGACAAAACCCTAGAGACAAAGTGAGGTTGGTTATATGTGCATATGTGAATAAGGAAATATGAGAACCTATCATCTGGGTGAGGGATAGAGAGTCCCAAGACCCTGGAGGAGGTAAAACTATGTTAGTTTTTGTGAAGCCTCATGCTCGAGTTGGTGGTTTCCCATGTAGGACTCTAGTGATGTATATATATATAGAGAGTTTTGGGTAAGCATGTCTCATGGGTAGAAAACATATGAAGAGAATGTCATAGGATCACTACTACAGAAGTGCCTTTTAGTGTCGGTTGTTTAACCCCCTTTGGCGTCGGTTTCTGAACGACGCCTATGTGGGCGCCGCTAAAAGGGTGGACACTTCAGCGTCGGTTAAAAAACCGACGCCTATTTAATATAAAGGCGTCGGTGTTTTATAAAAGACCGACGCCAAAAGGGTTCCCGCCACAGAAAACGGCGTCATCTAGGACGCTTTCTGCGTCGGTTTTATACTAAAACACCGACGCAGAAAAGTGTCCTAGATGACTCTTATTTCCTGTAGCGCGAACACTTTTGGCGTCGGTGTTTTATAAAACACCGACGCTGTAAGTCTGTGCTGACGGTTATCGGTAAATAACCGACGCCTATATCTATTTTTTTTTTTATAAATCTGTTTGCAGGCCTGCTGTGGCTGGTCAGCAGGATGAGAACCTGCAGTTCAGTTTTCTGAACTGTAGGTTTACGACATCCATTGATATCAGCCTACAAACAGGCCACAAACCTGCAAAATTAACATAAAAAGATTCACACAAGTAGATACATTCAGACATCAATTCAATTGTCACGTTCACACATATAGAATCATTCAAATACATGTTTTAACATTCAGAAACATTCATTTACAAAGTATCATTCATCATCACTATCAACATCCCAATTATATCTTACAGTTGCCACTGTTTGTACAGCTATTGCCCATTCTTCTCTTACTTCATTTAATGATTCCCTCGTATATGGAGCATGTACATTTTTTAAGTGTTTGCCTATAGTGTGGTCAGTTTTAAACACCTGCAAAGAGAATGATGTATATATATAAGTAATAATATAAAAATAATATTGATATATTTCATACTAACTAATGAGACTATATATAATACCTCATGTATGGTATCGATGTCCAATGCGGCATGTTTGATAATCATCTGCATAAATCGCATCACATAGTATGCGCATGCCCAGCCATTGTCTTGTGTAGCGCACTATAAATTGAAACATACAAATTAATACAACTAAGCACAATTCACATCAATAATATATACATTGGAGTCGGGGAGTCGGGAACTTACTTTTACGTTCTCCCAAGACAATGGCTGGTTCTTTTTCCTTGGGACCTTTCCTCCAGCATTTTTGAATGCATCTAAACCCCTACATGTTAATATAACACACTAAGTTGCATAAGTAAATAGTAATGTAATAAAAGATGTTAACGGATATAAAAAATGAAATATTTCTCACCAGAATAATGCCATTCTCATTACGTGTCCAATTTTAGTGTTTAATGTACTTCCTGCGGGATCTAGATAATAAACAGTGAACGTCCCGGGGACAATAACTAGTAACTCCCAATGTCTACCACTAGAGGTAAAAAGTTAACAATTAATAACTCAAAATGCAAAATAATAATGGAATTTTCTTAAGTCCAAATTATAAATAAAGCAAACTTACTTGACATTGAATGGAGCTATTATTATCGTCTTCATTTGATGACCAAAAATTGTAAAAGCATCTATACAGTATTGTTGAACACTATCAGGGTCTTTAGCTACCATACTAATCAATGATGGAATCAAAAATCCCACATGATCATATGCAAATTGTTTGCAATGATCTTTGATTAAGTAGCTGCAAAACATATAGACGTATGCATTAATATATAAGAAACTAGATCACCGGATCTTACACAAGGTATATGGATGTATAAACAAGATCTCACCTTATCCATGTCTCTATCATTGATGTATTCAACCATTCATACATAAACAGCTCAATAATATCTTGTATAAATAAAGAGCTGTCGTATGATTGACCTGCATAATCTGCATCTAAAGAAACAATTATAGGGCAAAGTATATTATGTGCCCGTAGCCAACATGCCATTCCCCTACAAGCAGGACCTAACGGGTATTGTAGGTCAGTTGGAACCCAAGTTGGTAATGCGGGAATTGGAGGTGGAGGCCTAGGTGCTCCTGGTGTCTTCTTTTTAACCTGTATATATAATTTCAGATCAGTTGACATCATATATACACATTAACAGTCTAAATCAATGTAAATTTATCTTACAATTTCAGTCGTGTAGAGGACATCTGCTTTGGGCCACAATATGACCCCGCTTTCTGCGTCACCAAGTGTATCAATATCTGGGTGGGCATATGGCAACGCAACTTCCCTCCAATCGGGTAATACATGTATCGGGCTCACACGAATGTAGCCCTGCGGCATTGGACTCCCATGAAACGTTGCCCCAGGAAGGGACTGGTAAGCTTGCGCCTCTGCAACAACATAGTTTTCCATTCTTAAGCGGCATGGCTTCAATGCCTACAAATTTACGTAAAGAATGTTATACATATATACATATCATCTTGAAAACATATCATCTTGAAAAGACTAGCTACAATGTCATAAACAATACTTACAGCAGACGTGTTAGGCGATGGGTCTCCAGGATTACTTGCAGTCTGTGCACCAGGAGAAGAGTGGGTCGGCATAGGCTGATTGGAAGCCTGAGATGTCTGCCACCGCAGCAATTCTTCCTTGACCTTCTCAGCAACCACATCGTTGAGCTTCTTAGCAACTATATCCTCGACTCTCTTATTCTCCTATACATGGATAAAACAAATATTAGCTTTTTATTAATGAATTTCCTTTTGCAGTAACATTATAAAAATAGAATATATATGTTACCTCTTCTTGAGAAAGTCCCGCTCTGGGTTTGCGCTGGGATGGCCCAAAGAATGCTTTGATGCCCACACCAGCGCCGGCACCTCTAACACGTCCAGGATGCTCTGGGTTACCCAGAGCAACTGTCAATTCATCCCTTGTGCCCTGAGGGATGAACGTGCCTTGTTTTCTCTGCTCGTGCAGCTCCCGCTAATAACCATAAACAAAAATTGGTAAGTTAACACCATAAATAATCAATATTCAAATGATTGCTCTAAGAGTTGTATTTTACCATTTTTGCAGCCGCCTCAGCAGTTTCGGGCTTCTTTATTTCACCCTTCTTGTTTTTCCTGCCAGCTATCCAGATATCATGGCGAGGGAAGGGTGTGGCTGCAGACTCCTGAGTAGTCGCAGACTCCTGAGTAGCCGCAGACTCCGCCTGTAGTCTTTGGTGAACGCTTGCATAGCCTTTTGGACCCATAGTATGGTCATGTACATTCAGTGCACGCCTTGCTTTTTGTGCGTCACTGAGGGCCTAGTTAGTATGCACATTTATAATTACGTTAGTAGCACTAAATCTTAATCTTGAATAGGTGAATACAATGTATATTAATTAAAATGGGAGTGACGCCTAATACCTTGAATTCTTCAGATTTTCTTGAAGCAACAAAATTGTCCCAATCTTCTTTGTCCAAGAAGTTCCATTGTTCAAGGGCTGACTTCTTCTTCTTATCACCCTGTCTTATGTATTCTCTGTTCAGATTTGTCCTGTAATTCCTAAGCATCTTTCCAGCGCGTTGCATCACACTTTTACGATGCAACATCTCATCCAATGCAAACAGATTCTGTAAAATAGAAATGTTATTAACTAGTACCAAAAATATAATTGCAAATAATAGAATTTGTAATCTACAAAATAGAATTGCAAATAATAATAACTCACGCATAAATCTTTCCATATCAAGTCTTTCTTCGCCTGAGGAACTTTATGCCAATTATCATATTTAACACCACAATGGCTTCGAGTGACAACCCCAAGATAGTTTATAAAATTATTGCGGTTCACTCCAATTGCATTCCCTCCATTATCAAACTCCACAACCAATTTGGATCCACTGCCACTCAGCGCAAGTAACTTTTTCAACAGAGTGATACCCCTTTTCTTGTTAAGTTTTTGTTGCTGCGCATCAAGTTGCTCAATTGCTTCAGTGGGTAGCTGTGCAGCATCAACCTAAAATTTGACAAAAATAAACACACCGAATTAAGCCAATATAGAAATACAGGATATATGACATAACTAGAAGATAATGAATTTTATAGAAATACGGGATATGTTTTTAGAACTTACGTTGGTATCCTCGTCATGCTCGTCATGGACAGCATGCTCATCATGGACTTCATGCTCATCATGGACATCATTCTCATCATGGTGAGCCATCTGAAAATTTCATTAAAAAGGAAAACATTTAGCATTTGTATCAACTAGAATAAGGAAAACATTTAGCATTTGTATAAACATACATGTCTCTAAAATTGTGATCTTTTATCAATTAGCAATCCTTCAATGTACAAGTAATATAAAAAACAATGATTGTTCACATTCTAGGCCAACAAACACATTTCATGTCATTCTTATATATAATAAATGTGTACCACCTATCCCATCCTTGAACACCTAATCTCACTAGTAAGTGTATAATGTGTATTGGGTTTTCAAGAAAATTTCGGCAGCATTTCCCCGCTGTTCTCTAAGTACATATGTACTTAGAGAACAAACGGGGAAATGCTACCAAAATTTTCTCGAAAACCCAATACACATTATACACTTACATCCTAAGTGAGATTAGGTGTTCAAGAACAGTCCCAAACCGGGGACTATCCAAGATTTACTCCTAATGAGTAAATTTTGGACGGGTTTCTAGGCCAACAAACACAATAATAGATATCTACAATGAAGCCGGACTCCATACAAACAGTATATAATTTAGTGATTGTTCATTCTAATTTATATCAATGTACAAGTAATATAAAAAACAATGATTGTTCACATTCTAGGCCAACAAACACATGTGATGTCATTCTTATATATATAATAAATGTGTACCACCTATCCCATCCTTGAACACCTAATCTCACTAGTAAGTGTATAATGTGTATTGGGTTTTCAAGAAAATTTCGGCAGCATTTCCCCGCTGTTCTCTAAGTACATATGTACTTAGAGAACAAACGGGGAAATGCTACCAAAATTTTCTCGAAAACCCAATACACATTATACACTTACATCCTAAGTGAGATTAGGTGTTCAAGAACAGTCCCAAACCGGGGACTATCCAAGATTTACTCCTAATGAGTAAATTTTGGATGGGTTTCTAGGCCAACAAACACAATAATAGATATCTACAATGAAGCCGGACTCCATACAAACAGTATATAATTTAGTGATTGTTCATTCTAATTTATATCAATGTACAAGTAATATAAAAAACAATGATTGTTCACATTCTAGGCCAACAAACACATTTCATGTCATTCTTATATATAATAAATGTGTACCACCTATCCCATCCTTGAACACCTAATCTCACTAGTAAGTGTATAATGTGTATTGGGTTTTCAAGAAAATTTCGGCAGCATTTCCCCGCTGTTCTCTAAGTACATATGTACTTAGAGAACAAACGGGGAAATGCTACTGAAATTTTCTCGAAAACCCAATACACATTATACACTTACATCCTAAGTGAGATTAGGTGTTCAAGAACAGTCCCAAACCGGGGACTATCTAAGATTTACTCCTAATGAGCCAATCTTGGACGGGTTTCTAGGCCAACAAATACATGTGTTGTCATTCTTATATATAATAAATGTCTATAAAGTACAGGCAACATGGTTAATCCTAATCAATAGAGCATTATTAAATAATAAATCAAGAAATCAATAGTTTCAAACAAAAGGTCTAGGAATCTTTACTAGACATTATATGTATCCCTAATCATCATATTTAACATACTACATTATTATGAACATCCAGATCGGATTAAGATCATACTATGTTATAACCATTGGTTTAATAACCCTATTTCTGCATGTACATGTTTATCAACTTTAAAACCCTATAATTCATGAAATCATTCTAATTCAATTTAATATGTTGGGATCACATAATTATATAATGACATCAGAATATATAGAAGAATCATAATTAACATGATTAACAACATGCTCATCAAACTAGGGTTTTCTTGAATATCATCTAATATTTGTGTACTAGACATTATATTTATCCCTAATCATCATATTTAACATACCATTATTATGAACATCCAGATTAGATTAACTCTAATCAAATACATTACATGCATTTTTATCACAACAATTTGATCGATGCATAAAAAAGCAGAGCAGCTAGCAGCGGGAAGACCAACCTTGTCAGAGGGAAGAAGGCAGAGGCTCTGGTGGCTCTGACTGGAGAAGTAGCTAGCAGTGACGGCGGTGGAGGAGCAGCTAGCAGCTCCGGTGGCTCTGGCGGTGGTTGCGGCGGCGCGACGACCGTGGAAAAGCACCAGGCGGCGCCGAAGAGTCAGGCGTGGCGGCGGCCTCAGGCGCTTGGAGCAGCAGGGGCAGGCAGCAGGGGCGGGCAGTAGGGGCGGCGGAGAAGGGGGCGCAGAGAAGGAGTGGTGGTGGAGAAGGGGGCGCCGGAGAAGGGGGCGCCGGAGAAGAAATAGCCGGAGAAATGGCACTGGAGAAGAAATCGCCGGAGAGAAATCACCGGCAGCAGAGAAATAGGGTAATTGCTCACAATGAAACAGAAGAAAGGGGAAGAGTCGGGCGATCGCGGAGTATAAGTTCCCATATAGCGTCGGTTGTTTGCATCCACCGACGCCTAAACATCTTTAGCGTCGGTTGTTTGCAACAACCGACGTCCAATTGGACGATATTTTCACGAAATTGTTTGGCGGGAACCACCTTCAGCGTCGGTTATAAAAGGATAACCGACGCTGAAAGTGACACTTTTTGCGCAAATTTTCATCGCACATAGGCGTCGGTGTATACCTACATGACCGACGCTGACAATGACACTATTTTTTTTTATCTAAATTTGGATTTCGCGGCCGACTTTCGGCGTCAGTTTGTTATAAACCACCGACGCTGAATACAAAGCGGTACCCGTGTCTGGCTGGTCTTTGAATATAGACGT
The DNA here is from genome assembly GCA_963693085.1 of Alisma plantago-aquatica. Lineage (NCBI taxonomy): Eukaryota > Viridiplantae > Streptophyta > Magnoliopsida > Alismatales > Alismataceae > Alisma > Alisma plantago-aquatica. Next base: position 807,270,969 of record OY856414.1, on the reverse strand, counting down.
CGGTTTGCTTAAAAAACTGATGCCTAACATATAAGGCGTCGGTTTTCCTTAATAACCGACGCCCAGAAAAGTGACATTGAATGCTATTTCTGTAGTAGTGGATGTTTTGATTTGTACTTATGTGGCTAGAGCTTGTAAGGCTATCACTAGTGCTAATGAGTTAATCCGAGAACCCTAGAATAAGAAGGGAAGATAAAGTTTTTTTTATGAGATACTCATAGAGATGAGTTAGCTCAGAGAGACTGAGCATGGAACTACCCTCATGATATGGGTCAGGAGAACCTCTGTTGGACTAGATGAAGTTTTGATATATGTTTAACAAGACACTCACATAAGTTGTTTAACATAGCCATGATATAATATATATAGGAATATGATCTAATCTCAAGATGTGACATATGGACATGTCATGATGGAAACCTAGAGATGGTTAATAGATATCAATGCATAAATGGTTAACCATATACATGAATAGTGTCAATAATGATAATATTATAAGGTTGGTGAATCAGTGATGAAATCACAAACAATGTTTAGAACCTAATACGAGGAAATGAATGAGATCATATTAATGATATATGTCAAGTGGTGTTAATGTCTGTTCTTAATAAAGATGTTGAATATACAACATAAAATGATGATGATACCTAGATGGATAAAGTGGGTTAACGATAGTAATTCCTCCATAAAGTGTATATGTTAATGTTGGAATCTCAAGGTTTGGGCAAAATGAGGATGTAGATCCTTAAATATGAATTATATCATGACATAACTGAAGCTTATAAACTTGTGTTTCAACTTTTATGGAGTGATGGTGCACCCAAGATGCTTGAAAACCTTGTAGGAGTTGTTGAACAAAATGTAGACCTCTTGTTTTAGGAGATGCAACAACAAGAGTGGTGACCCACGTGTGAATGAAGTTCCTTGAAGTCAGAGGATGGCTTAATTTCGAGGATGGAATTTCTTTTAAGATGTATATGATGTGATGAAATGGATTTTTGCTAAATTTTGAGGAAAAAATTCTCTTAAGATTTATAGGATGTGATGGAGTGGACTTTTGGAATCCTTAAATGTCCAATGACATAAGTGAATTCATGTGTGTTTGAGTTACTTTGGGAGTCCCAAGTTTTTGATAAAGTTGAGTGTTGGATTGATATTGATATCATTATTAAGATCCATAAGTTTATGCCTATTTGAGGAATTTAATTGACTAATCATACAATTGAGTCTTGGCATCAAGGTTTAATGGAGTGTATCCACCATGATGACAAAACTATGGTTCAAATTTCATAATGTTTTGATGTTCCCAGAAAGATATACATAGATTTGTACATTATGACATTATTGTTATATTGATGTATCCATGAGAAAGGCATATAAAATATATAGCCTAAGTTGTTGGCTAGTGCCTTATCACACCTTGGTGAAGAGAATGAGTGATGTGGTTGCTTTCCTTGGTGGGAAGTGCAGCTTGTAGACTTCAGGTCAGTTTGGCGGCATGGAAATGTCATGGCCCTTGATGGCCAGATCGGAGGGTTCCTGTTCAAATAAACGACATATGAGGCAGTTCAACTGTTGCGCGATCAAGCCACCACGATCATTAATCGTGGGCTGAGACGTGTGGCTGATCGTGGAGACACCCTTGTCGTGTTGAGAGGAGTTAGAACACCCCTTCCCTCGGGCAAATGAACCAATAATGAGGAGTTCATCTCACCTGTTCCCACTTTTCTCTCCAATGCCTTCTGTAGGTAGAGCAGGGTAGAGAAGAACAGGTGTCGGAGGAGCACGCTTGGAGCCGAAGAGCTCCACCCGATGGTGATGAAGCTTGAAGCAACATCAGAGGATATATAGGGGGGTTTCGCTCATCGAAGAGGAGAGCTGTGTAGCGGCGGCTTTGTACAGAGAAAAATGGTAGGCCGCGTGGAGCCAATCCAACCTGGAGATGTGGGTGATGTCGTGGATTGCAGATAGGCCAGCGGGGCAGAAGAGTAGGACTCGAGGTCCAACCTCTCGCACATTGTGGAACCATGTGGTGGCACCTGCAAATAACGCAGTCGAAGCTTTCAGCGAGCAGATGGCGACAGGCTCCCAATCCACAAAAGGAGGCAACGACGAGACGAATTCAAGACTTTCTGGATAGGGGTAGATCCGCCGCAGATATCTGGAGCCTCTGGAGAGAACGAATAGAAGGGCAGTCGTTGTTTTCCTGTAGTAGCTGGGCAAAGGACCTTGGAGCTGCAGCTTGTTCCTTGCCGAATCTGGGCCAGCGGCGGCGGCTTTTCACGGGAGGTACAGAGAGCTTCTCAACACGACACTGATCGCGTAAGAAAGAAAAGGGACTAGCCTGAACCGGTTTAAATCCACTCAGACCCGAGGTGAACCAAACTATAATGCTTGAACCGGCTCTAGACCAAGAAAAATCAGCCAGTCTGAACCTGGCTATAGGAGAAGGATGTGCCCAGCTGGAGCCACGTGACACACCGTAATTGGCCCAAAGGTAAGAAATCCTGAATAATTCCTAGATTTTACATAATTTGTAGAAATTAGCTCAGTTATCATAAAATTACAAATAAGGTGCCAAAATATTTAGAAAAATGAGTAGAACACATTAGAATGATAATATCACGCTTTTGATGCACTAATAATAGTGATATCATGTAAGTTGTGAAATGCTTTTTTGATGGGTAATAAATATCAAACGATGGCCTAAAATTATTATAACATGTCAGTAAATCCTTTTTGATGTCTATAATCCATTTAAGGTCAGTGATTATGACGTTGATGCATGGAATCATGTTATTTGCTCCATATGGCTAATTAGGGCTAATGTGCAATAATTGTAAAGATGCTTAAGAAACCCTAAAAATTTGTAGAGTAAGCTTATGTTAGTAACTGGAAGTTAATATATGATAATGAGATCATAATTATGCATATAAATAAGGTTACATGTTTAAGGATCCTTTAATGATGAGAAAACCCTAATTGGATTAATGTATATAATCTAGGGTGAATACATACAAACAAGAAAACTAATGCGCATGCAACTGATTATAATCTGGAATACAACATCAGCAACATCAACCCTAGATAACAAGATGACTAATATAAGAAATAATGATGAGAATGTCTTAATAAACTAAGCAAACCCTAATGAATCAACTAGGGTTGAGATGGTGAGAACCTGATGGTACATATGAACTTGTCTTGATCAGGGTTTGGCCAGGGTTATAGTTGACCTGAGGAACATGTGATTATTAGGATATCTTGATCAAGGTACGCCATTACCCCTTACTTTTCTTATTATACAATATGCTTATGTTATATGTGTAGTAAAATACTTGCCATATAATATTTGATGAAATAATTTTTCTTGAATGATGTGTTGCTTGATGTTTATCATACTTATATGGCTATGAACACATGAAACATAAGATATCTGATCCATCATATGATAGCACTGAACTCTTTTATAGTACAATGCATTGAAGTGATCTAACTCTTTGGTAGGAGATCACATTGTATTCATGATATAACTCTTTGGCAGGAGATCATAAGGCCTAAAATCATCTATCCCTTTGGTGGCAGATGTATGAGGTATATGATGGAAATATGCCTAAAATATGTCTTCCCTTTTGTTAATGAACATCTTTGTGCAAGTATATTCTTTTTCTTGTATTTCTTTATAACTGTCAAGTAATAGTTTTATCTTATTGCCAAGCTTAGTAATGAGAGGTATATAAAAAGACATGTAGGCATACTCAGTACAATATTCTTGAATATTGTGTTGACGTGTACCACGTAATCTTTTATTTAGGTTTTGGATATATGATCTCAAAGAACCAAGATAGTTGAGAGTTGTGTGGCGAGCTAATGTACATGTGGACCTATTGTCTTAAGATCATGTTGTTTAGCGGTAGTACATGTATATGTAGAAGTTTGATGTTCAATATGTCATATCAAATGTTGTAACAATTCATGTTGTAATTATATGTTGAATGGTGAATATATGTTGTATGGTTTTATTATTGTTCATGTGCATGTGCTACTAATTGTTTCCTTTTATTTTCCTTTGATTTTCTTCTTCTTAGTCTATTGTGGGGTGTTTAAATTGGGATTCTCACTGAAGTGAGGTTTTAATTTGGACGTCACACATCATATTATGTTTTAGAAAATCCAGGGACATCACAATCTAGTACAAGGATCAGACAATTAGGAAAATTTCAAGGTTTTCTTGGCTCACATTGCTTGAAGAGCGTTCTAAATGTGGATGAAAACTTATACTTCCATACTTGATAAGTCAAAATAATTTTAAAGGAAAACAGCTGACTTCACCAGGCCCATAGACCAAAATTGGTTGATTTAGATGTGTCCTTCTATCTTCAAATCAATTCTCAAAGAAGTGTTGTTTTCCTATTTTTGGTGCCTACAAGTGCCAACACTGGCTAGTTAGACAACTATATCTTGGAAAAGGGGTATGTTATGAAATGGCTATTGATATAGTCCAATTAGGGAAAATTAGGGATAATATACACATGAAAATTTAGGTAAACCCCCCTCAATTATCACCCATTTTGTGCATTATAAACCACCCTAAGATAATCAATTGCTTGTCTTGGTGAAAGAATAAAACTCAAAGTACATAGGATAATACTAAAATGAGATTAGCAATAAAGACAAGGATTATGAAGAACACTTTTAAGCCACAAGTCACTCTAGACAAGTTTTTTTATAATGAAGAATAACCATGCAAATGTAATTGTTAATGTATGACTAAGAAACTATTGGGAATATTTATAGAAATTCATTAGAATTACAAATTGGGTCAGGCTGGTCCATATAATGAGATAGTACCCTTATAGTACTAGTGGATTAACCCAAAGTAGTTAAATGAACTCCTTGTATGATGCTTAAAGAAAACCTACTATTGAATATCTCAAAGGTTGTATAGGGTTCCTTATATACTCTCTAGTGAGCTTTTGCATGACACTACTAGAGAGAAAATACCCATGATTGTGAGCATAGTTGTATACTCACCAAGAACCATCTTTTTTACTCTCCTACATAGGAGAAAAAGAATATTCATTTTATTCACTCTCAAGCTTTAATTTTCTACATTCATTTTATTTTTTCTTGGATGGTAACTACTTATGGGTTTTAACTATTTGAGATTTTCTTATTCAATTATTTTTATGAATTTTGGTTGGCCAAGCCACTTTTGAAGGTTTAGATAGGGATATGTTTTATTCTATCTAACTCCAAACAATGGGACACAAGAGGGGATCCAAGCCTTACTAAATTAGGAATAAACTCATGCATTCCAAACACACTAAAATGTGTAATGGAAAACAAGAAATTTAATTCTCAAGTAGGATATATCAAACAAAGTCATTTATAGTAGTGGAAAATTTGACTATTTCGACAATAGTAACCTTGCATAGTTCCTCTAGTATGGTATTACAAATGATAAGCTTTCTTATAAAAATTATATAGGACTAATGCACCCAAGTTATCTTTCAAAGTTGATTTTTTGGTGACCAAAAAAAAGTTATCTTTCAAAGTCTATATTTTGGAACAAGGTTCTCTTGAGACATCATTTCATAAATCTCTTATAATCTAGGTGGTTTGGGAACAACACTCAGAAGAGGGAAGATAAGAAAAGATGTGTTAGAAATATTGAATATATGCATAAATAAGAACTATTTGAGAATCATAAATGCCTTATGTGCAAAGAGTGCTCACGTACAAGAAGGGCTATAAGAAATCTGGGGTAAGTTCATGACAATGTAAAACAAAATATGGTAATGAAATTTGAGGCACTTTTATCATGTGAACAACTAAATAAAGATTCTTGTCATACTAAATAATTCCAAAACACAAGCATAATCTAGAAAGAAGAGTTGGAACACATGTATTCCAACCAATGGTAAAAGGACTAAAACCTTTATGCAGATAATATAGGATGGAAGAGGACTAAAATCCCAATGCCTAAATATATAATATGTGGCATGGGGAATAAAACTCTAGTTCCCATCATGAAGACAAAAACTTTAGTGCCTGATAATATGATGTATCCACTTCTAGACATTAAAAGTCAAAACCAAACATGCATAATTGAGTAGGCAAGGTCATAAACTTTTCTAACTGTATTCAAGTACAAAATAGATGAGAACATCCAAGAAATGGAAATTTGGGTCAAATGAACATTATACATGAGAATTAGGATTTCAATAATAACTAATAATGAAATATGTAAATTAAATTAACATTCCAAAAGTATTCAAAAGATTCAAAAATACCAATATAAATCAATATATGCCTCATTCATAATAATTATATTTAAATAATTATATGCTCATATAAATCAAGAAGATGCACATACCAGATATTCATGTTTAAATATTAGATTTATTCATATATTTTGGACTAAAAAGTCATGATTTCATCCTAAAAACTCAACTAGGTGTGTTACTCAAGTCAAGAAAACTTGTGTCCTCACTCTCGTCTTCAATGGGGTCTGCTACATTCCAAGTATAGATATATGTTTATTTTATCCTCTTTCTAATCATATATATGAATATTAAGGTTTTTAGTTGTATTAGGTTGATTCATGTTCCATTGGATATATATTTTAGATATAACAACCTCCATTAAAAAGAATCACATATTAAATGCATGTTTTGATACTAATCTTCATTCCTTTTGGTCTTCAAATTGTTATTGTTTATCTACAACCATATGATTCCATATCATTTCCAGCATTATATTTATCATGCATATTAATGTATATACCCACTATATTATCTAATTCTTTAATATACTATAAATACAAGTATGAATTATGTGGATATCTTTTAGCAAAATTCAATATAGCGTAAATCATAATGCCATCCTTGCTTATGTCTATAGAGAAACCTTCATAAGAATATCATTTTTATCATATTCACTCTTACTCATCATAGGTCAACCTTGATAGATGTATTTTTTGTATGCATATGTGCTACTAATTATCATAGAATAAACAAACAAATATATATATATATATATATATATATATATATATATTTATATATATATATATATATTATATGGGTATGTATGTGTATGTTTGTGTGTATACATATGGGCATATGGGGTATAATACATTAAGAAAATGCGATCAATTGTGTTGACTTACTTAGGATTACAAATCACCACTTAACAAGTTATTAGCACAGAAGCATATACATATGCATTAACACTGATATGACGAGTATTATGGATGTAAAATGAGTAATATATGTTATTATCATCATGATATGCCATCTTGTAATTGCCATATAAGGATTTATTACTATATTCTTATCAATGTCGACTGCACATATCCTTGTCAGAATAAATAAGTTTGTTAGGGAAACTAAGTTCTGAAATGTCATTATCAAATATAATTGGGATACTTCCATTACAATAATAATATCATATTACTATGTGTATGTGTGTGTGTTTCTCTCTGTGTGTGTATATATATAAGGGCATATGGGGTTATAATACATTAAGACAATGGATCAATTGTGTTGACTTACTAAGATTTAGGAATCACAACTTAACAATTATCAACACACAAGCATATACATATGAATTAGCACTAATATGACAAGTTTTATGGAGATGAAACGACTAATATGTAATTACCATAGACGTTTCTTTTACTATATTATTATCATCTTATCTTGATTGCATATATCCTTATTAGAATAAATAAGGTTTGTTAGGAAACCTAAGTTTTTAAATGACATTATCAACTATAATTGTGATGCTTCCATTACAATCATAATATTATATTACTAAGTAATTTAGTATTATATCTTAGACTTAAAACTTGTTCATAGGACTTATTAGTCTAATTTGTATGAGTATCTCATTTTGGTTTTATTATATCTTGTGTATTATTTTATTATTCTCAAAATCAAAATAGAAGGGAACTAACTTAATGTTGGCTGACATGGTTTCTAGTGACTGATGATTAGTAATCAGGATTAGACAGATTATCACAAAGGACTCTTCATGTTGTTGTTGTATCTCTTCTAACTTGGTTAGGGTCATTCCCAATAGTAGAATGATGATCAATTGATAAATTTTGAGGTCCTCATGTCTTGTTATAGTTTTAGGATATTCATAAGTTGTATTTGATCTTTAGATCTGTGGAGATTATTTCTCTACTCCTTGATCCTCCTTAATCTTGAGAAGTTGAAGCAAGTCTATTTAATGGTGTTGTTGCACTATTGCCTTGCAACCAAGAAATGTGACATGCGAGCGAAGTGGGATATTAAAGAAAAGGTTTGGGAGGGGTAGTGGTAGGCATGTCTCCTCAAAGTGGTGGTGGAAAACCAAAGGATGAAGATGGAGGGAGCATTGTCACACCTAGTTGACACACTGGCGTCTGTTGGCCACTACAATGGATGGCGATAGGTTCCCATGGAGAATTGATGCATTGGAGAATTGTCATTTTTACACACTATTTATTATTGATTTTTGTGCACTTATTGTTCAATTTCATATTAATTTGTGAATTATTTATTATCATTAGCCAGTGATACATATTTGCATTAAATAAATGCAATTTTAATATTCTAGAATTATTTAATAAATTTTAAGAGCTTATGTTTAGTTTTTGTGGATTTTAAGCAAAATTTAAAAGAATCTACATAGCTTGGTACTACTGACTTTGTTGTTAGTGGTACCGACACATGCTCAGTTTGGAACATATGAAAATTGAGAAGACTTGGTAGTACTGACCCAGGAGTCGATACTACTGACAACATCACAGGGATGGACTCAGAATTTATCGAGGAAACTCTGTACTATCAACTTCATGCTTTGTAGTACCAACAACTTCCCAAGCGACCATAACTATCGAAGGCGTTGGTAGTACTGACACCCAGTCCTAGTACCAACATGACATGATTAGGCGGATATAAAAATTAAGTCTAATCTGACGGTTGGCAGTTAATAACGTCCTAAGTCACTTCTATGACTTGGGAAATTTTGGCCAGACCTAATAATCATATTCTATTTCATTGGACGGTAGCCGAGAACAAGGAAAGGAGAAAGTGGAGAAGAAGGTGACATTTTGGGAGATTCATGCACCTCCAGAGGACGAATTTACCGTTGAAAAGTAGAAAATCATCATTTTTGTTAGAGGAGATCAGCTAGACCATCTTCTTCATGGGTTCTTTAGTTTTACTAATGTTTCCCACATTTTTCTTCTTCTCTCCCATATACTTGACAATGGAAATCATGTAGGGCTTAACCCCTTGTTCCTTAGAACCCAGGTGTGTCTCGGTTATGCATTGTAATTGACTTTTATGCATTAATATATCAATTGTCATGAACTATCCATGTTTCATCACCATAGGTAGTTAACTAGACCTTTAATTGCTTTCAAAGAGGGATTTATTGGTTGGAAAAGTCATAGAAATACATGTTTTATATCTCCCTTTGAGAAGGGTGGCTTACACCTGTGTAGAGATTACACAAAGCATTTAGTAAAGCACCTAACTAATAATAAAATCATTACAAAAAGTGGGATTAATATTAGATTAGGAAGTGAATTACGTTGTGAGAGCGGGTAATTCTTGCTACAGGTCTCTATGTCCAGGGTTAGGAAAGATGTTTATTAATGTTATGATGTTAATTGTAATCTTAACTGAGGTGGAACCATAATCCTAAGGAATTCACTCCAATTAAGATCAACAACTAGTAATTTTAGATTTAATTTCTTCTTTAGATAATTAAATCTTCAATCAAGTTTTCATCGACCTAGTTGATCGTATTACAGCTAGTAGTAGTTTCTGGATTAACATTTCACTGAGTTCAATATCTGGGTCTTTTAAGGCCTATATTACATTGATACTTACACTTGTGTTTGATGTGTAGTTTACTCGTATTAAGTTTTTGGCCTCGTTGTCAGGGAAACAAAAAAAAACCAACACTACAAGTGATGTGATTAGCCACTATAGGCCACACATTTTAGTTTCCTTTTTATTATTTTAAAGCTGAATTTCAAATGTCATTTGTTCAATCATTAGTATCTGTTATTACATTGTCTTCAACAATTTCAGGTACTAGTGCATGGTGCACACTAGAACTCATGACTATGGAGAGTCTTCTCCATAGGGTTTTAGTCAGGTGGAGCTATTACACCAATGATGGTAACTCAGTAGAAAGGTTGATTCCAACTCTACCATCAAATACTCCAATACATCCATCAGAGGAACCAAAAGAACCAGCTGAGATGGCTAACCCAGAAGAAGAGCAGACTATTTGGGAGAATCAAGGCATCTTCCTCAATAACTTAGCTATATCCAATAAAAAGACAAGCAATAAATGTGGGCAGCAACAAGATTGATCCAGGGATGGTGGTATTGGTCAATTCACAAGCTTTTAGTGGTCACAACACTAATGATCCAATGACATACATAAGCAATTTTGTGAAAAGTTGCAATATGGTAAAGATAGACAGAGTATCGACTACTGTGATCTACTTGAAACTTTTCCTGTCGTCATTGGCAAACAATCCCAAGTCTTATTTCTACAAACTTCATCCTGAGTCGATTGAAACATGGAACCAGATGATAGACACTTTCTTTGAGCATTACATCCCTCCTCAGAAGATGAATGAGCTAGTTAGAAAAATATACAACTTCAACAAGTAGGCAGAAGAGTCTTACTGTGAAGTATCTGAATATGTTGAGGAAAGTGCCTCATCATGGGAATGATATATATGGCCAAGCAAAGATATTTTATTATAGGCTATATCATGGGGAATAGACCACATTGGATAGTAAAGGAACATGCTTCTTCCTCAACAAAAAGCCATCTAGGTGTCATGAAATCCTGAAGAATATGGCTAAGAACCAATCTTGGGAAGAAGGAAACACCCAACATCTGTTAAAAGTGTTGGAGAGTCCAAGGTGATATCGACATTGAATGAGAAGTTGGACTTGATTGCTAAAAAATTGTGTTCCAAAGATGGAAGCTGTTATGGAGGATAGGAAGAGAAGTGCATGTTTGCACATCAAAAAAATTATAGAGGCAATGACTATTCCTGGAGGAAACACCCCAAGTTGTATTGGAAGGACCCCAATAATTTTCAGTAGGATCCATCGCAAGCACAACATCAAGAAAATCCACAACAACATGAGAGGGCTCCTAGCAAGATAGACTACATAGAGGACATGATTGGTAAGTTGATTAGCCAAAATGAAGTGCTCATAGGTGATAACACCCAAATTTACGTGTATTTGCTAAGCATTTATCTATCATTTTGTGTCACTATAGCCTTAATTTACCCAAAACAACCCATGTTTCTTATATTCTAGTAATTTGTGTCCTTTCCTAGATAAAAATTTCTCAACTAGCCAATTTTGGGACTTGCAGACACCGAACTTGAAAAGACATCTATTCTCCATGATTTCTCCCCAAATCCATATGTTTTTGCAGCAGCTAAATCTACACTGTGACCACAGTCCTCAGGGTCCCGACCACGACCGTGGTACTCACTCTCACCCCAACCACGACCGTGGTATTTAACTCCACCGTGACCGTGGTCTGGATATACACCTTGATCACTATCCAAACCACCACCGCCACTGATGAACTAACAACAATTGAGGTTCATCTTCCTGGACTGTGATTACAGCCAAGAAGAAGTAACCTCGACTGTGACCGAGGTACATCCTCTTAGACCGCGACTGCGGTATCTACCGCGACCTCGATCGTGACCGAGGTAACGCGACCGTGACCGCTGGGTGAACCTCAACCGAGCAAGACCGCGGTCTGGATCTGTACCTCAATGATTTTGCCTATCAATACACACCCCCCGCAACCTGGAGAGGGGTTCCACACCTTGGGGAGTTCCATCTTCCTGTTCAGATCTGGGGAGTTTTCCAGCTGTTGGTTCTGACCCAGTGAGGTTCCCAGAGCCCCGTGAAAGAGTCTGGAGGTCTGAGATGGTTGAAGTGCTCATTCTACGCCCGTCTCTTCAGTGTGCTTCCATCCCCCACCATATTCCACCTCCGTTCTTAGATCTCCAAAGGCAGAAACTAAGGAGAGAGAAGACTGAGGACTCATCTTCTTCGAGAGAAGGAGAACGCCCACACCATCATCTTCCACCCACATCCACCAACTAAGCTGCTGTTCGGGGTGGATCTAGAGAGAAAGGAGGCCGAGGAGTCCAGAAGATCAAGGAGGACGACCCAAGGATGAGATCCGGCCTGTACAAAGGCTAGGGAGCGAGAGCCACCTCTCCTCTACGGGCTAAATGTCTTCTTCTTCTCCTTTATTCTTCAGTTCCCCTTGGTTGCTATACAAATGATGTTCTTTCATCTTTGTTCGGTGCCAACTATGCTTGTCCATGGCTAGTTGAGTTCCTTCTTGGCTATGTAGCCCATTTTGGACATGTTTATGTACTTTTGCCTTAAGGAAGTAGATTTAATCTAGATCTAGTACGTTTTATGTTCTGTCTTCTCTTTGTGGTTATGATTTCTAGTTTGGTTGATCTCTTTCTTGCTTGAACTTCTATTTCCTCTTATATCAAGAGATTCGTTGTAGAGATAGACAAGAGAAGATAGTTTGAATCAAAATCTGAAAGAAGGACTGTCTAAGCTCATCTGTTCCTAGCATCCCAGAATATTCTAGACGTGAGAGGGTATCTAGAATATTCTAGGATGTTGGTTTGTCATCCTTGAGAGAGGTTTCATATCACAGATGGGTTTTAGTCACACTACGCGAGAGTGAGTGGGATGACCCCACAGGAACAGATACCACGATGTGTGCTATGTTTGAATGTAGGTTGCTTGTTGAGGTATTCGAGGGTTGTCTACACCCGAGAACGGGTGCATAGACTACCCAACTTATGGTTACATAGCCAGGAACTCCTTCTCTCTGATTAGTAGAATCCCACAGACTCTATTTTATTTTCCTTTCTTTGTTTTAGTTTTATTTCATGACAACTCGCTAGACTAGTTCTAGCTCCTTACTTTCCCGACTATCATCTTGGCTTATCTGACTCAAGAATGAAATCTCAACAGTCCTAAACGTCAACACATCCCTGTGTTTGACCCCGTATATGTACTTCGACCCCTTAATAAAAGTTACGGTGGTCCTTGAAGGTTTCAGGTAATAAATTTAAAAGTTCAATTCCTTCTGAATCTGCCACCCTTTTTAGGACGCGCGATTCAGGCCAATAAACTTTTTGGCGCCATTGTCGGGGATGTGGTTTTTCACGTTTACACGCCTAGAAGATTTTGTTCTGTCACTCTTAATCCCATACATATATACATAGGCATTGTTTTCCTTCTTTGTTTAAAACATACTTTCATATACACTGAATAGTTTTTCTTTTTCTTATACTTTTTCAGCCATGGATCTTGCTTCGGTGAGACAAGTCATCTTGTCCACCTATCCTCCTGAATTTTTCCGCAGTTTTGACTGTTGGAAAATAATTGAAGGTCTTGCTTTACATCTAGTTGAGTTATACTCATCTCCACCATCATCATATGTAGACGCTCCAACAACAGAGACTGCTTGTCAACCCTTGACTTCCATGCTATCATGGGATCAAGAACTGATTAAGGTAGTGGAGTTAGTTGGAGAAAGTGTCAATGCACTCTCCTCCTTAACTCCACATCTCCAAGAAAACATCGATCTGCTCCAACAACTATTAGATAAGCATGAGTGTCAACTCCAAATAGCAACAAAGATTGCAGACCGCAGTAGAAGTATACTTCAAACTGTTGAATAAGGATTCATCCAGAAACATCAGTTTGATACAGCGGATTCCCATCAGATGTGTATGGCAGAATTGACGGGTCTCAAAAGCATTGCTGCTCAAGTATAACATCTTCATGATAAAGATGTTGAACAAGGTAGGAGGCTCCAAGAGCTCATCGATCTGGTTACAATTCGGTTGAAAATGCCATCACAAGATCATGAATATTACAGTCATCAAAACCATTCCATTGGACCTGAAGTGGATCTTGTCCTACTATCTGATTCAGACTATCAAGTGGATTCATCATGATTTTTCTGTGAAGACCAACCCACCTGGGAAAGCCCATCATTCTATCTAGATGACTCAGTTGATCAACCAATGGAAAATACAAGCCACCGCCATGACTGGTTTTATGATGACAATGATGAAGACTCTTGTCCTCACTATAATAACCAAACAACCTCATAGCCAGAATGTTGGTTTGAGGAACCTGAGTCTGACATTGACCCAGACCAGAGTGACAGCACTCACATTGAGACTTGTCACTTAGCTTTGAGCAGTAGGCCAATCATGGTTTGGAACAATTTGTTCGATGATGACGATGACAATTGTTCAATTTGGAGTAGTGAATGTACTGATGATGACAAGTTGGAGCAACACGAGCTGACATTTACCACCATTCCCTTAAAAGGCTTGGTGGACATCGAAGGCACAGGATGGACAATCCACTACAACATGGTTACTGAGCATGAAAATACCCAGACCCCATAAAGTGTGACAAGCTTGGGGTGGTAGAACTGCAATTAAATTCACCCGGGGATACTTCCTGCTCAGAAAATGATTGGACGACTCAGACTATACATGAAGACTTATCTGAGCATCCAACCACAAGTTCTAAGGTGGAAAGAGAGGTGAGGGGCCTTATAGAAAACTCTCAACCTCTCTCCTTGATCTCATCATGCATCGACACCCAGGGGCCTTCCTATTCATGTCCTTGCCTTGAAGGCACCCTTAAAGATGAACTACTGAAGGATTCATCCCTGTGCAATTCAATTGAACATGAGTATAGGGATGGATCCCTGTGTAGTTCAATTGAACATGAGTATAGGGATGGCTTCTCCAGGTGGCCAGATTTTAGCCCTCTCCTCCAGAGTCAGAGTGGGACATCTTCCCTCATGCCCTACCACTACACCTTGGGTACAGGCATCAAGATGCAGGTAAGTGGAACCCAAAAACTTAGGATTTCGAATCCTAGTGTGGGAATTGTAGGGCAGCCACCCCCTATTTACTACACAATTTTTCTTTAAAAATTTACTTTACCTTTCACATACAAATAAAGCCAATTTGATTTTATCTTTCACTAACTGCCCGCAATATTGTTCATTTTGCGTCATCTAGTTTTCCTCTTATATTCCTTTCATTGTAATCCTAAGGAAAATAAGTTTTAGATCCTAAGGAGAAACTGTAGTCCTAAGAAATTAACTCTAATTGAGATCAACAACCAATAATTTTAGATTTATTTTCTTCTTTTGATAATTAAACCTTCAATCAAGTTTCCATCGGCCTAGTTGTTCGTATTACAGCTAGTAGTAGTTTTTGGATTAATGTTTCCCTGAGATCTACATCCGGTCCACTTAAGGCCTCTATTACATTGATACATACATTTGCATTTGATGTGTAGTTTACTTGTATCAAGAACCATCGCTTGGATAGTTTGTAGATTGAGAAGTAGACAATGTGTGGGTGGGGCCAGGGCCATGTTCCAAACACAACTTCACTATTAATGGTGGCGAACACCTTAGAAGTTGTGTGTGTCATGTGGTTTTTTGGGTTCCCCTCTTCCAAGGACATTTGAGTAGGATTAGGGACAGAGACGGTGTAAATGGTTTTATGATTGAGGGAAGGAGGTGGTAATAAAGGAGGTGGTGAAATATAGAAGGTAAGAGGAGGCTTGGGGTGGATGAGGAATATAAGAGGGGGAAGAATTAAATAGAGTACATGGAAATAAAAAAGATTCCCAGGCATTTGTGGCTACCAGGGCTATGCAGGGAGCATAATCCAAGAGAAGAATAGTATCTACACGTTGTTGAGGAATAAATAAAAGGGATATTGGCCATATTGGAAATTAATTGTTATTAATTTACTATGGTGTTAAGTGAAACATTAAATGTATTATATCTATAGTTCAACCATTTAATTGGATAGTAAAATTTGAGTCTGATTTACACAAAAATTGATGGGTACGCTATTAAGGTGTGAAGTACTCAATATTAGTGCCAATTTCTCCTTTTCAAAAGATTATGTATATCATCTCATTACTTGTATGTTAAATACTCATTAACCATTGAATGACTTTCTTAATCAATTTGATAAATTATTTCATATTTTCTTTATCCTCTAATCAGTTTGACAAAGAATGATTCCAGAGTACCAAGTTAGGGTCAAACAAATTAACTAGTAAATTAATATAATTTCCCCCTATTTCAATAATTAACTAATTAATATAAAACTAATGTTGTATAAAAGGTTATTTTTAAAACATTATATTTTTCCTTCAATTACTCTTTATTAGCTTAAATTAATTGAAAGAATATAAGACTAACATATTTAAAAATTGGCCTATGAAAAGGGAAGGTTGAGTTATATACCAAGATTCGAGTATGTCACACTAATTTAAATAGGCACAAAGACCATAAAAGGAAACAATTCAAATCGATTAAGTGCATAATTGTTGATCACATGCTTTATGTCTCAGTGAAGAATTGTATGGTTTGGAACAATTATGGTAACAAAATAAGAAGTATTATAAAGCACAAAAAAGAACTAGATTCATGGTACTTCATTATGAAACATGAAGTATTATTAAGTCTTGCATTACTTCATAAGAATAGTTTCAGATCTATAAAATCACCACTTGAAGCTTAGTCATGCACCAGATCCACCCAATAGGTAGAAACCCTAAAGTGTTCATCCATAAAATAAAACATATGAGTAGTGGTTCCAAATTTTGGCTATCAACATTAACATTAGAGTATATTGTCGACTTGGTAGAGAGAATAAGATGAATGAATTTATATTAAAACCAATTAGTAGTACTCATTAGAAAATGAACAAGAGGAGGGTTATTGAACTCTAAAATTCATAAAAACATATACATAATTAGAAGAACTATAAATTACAAAAGTAAGAACTACTAAGAAGTAAAGGTTTACAAAGGAAAGAAGGAAAATGTAAGACTAAACATGTGTATGATGTGGCAGAAATTTATAAAATTTCCAATTCAAATTTGTAATACAATAATCATAATAATCCTCTTATGCTAACAAAACCTTTATGTCAACAAAAGACATGATGGAGGTGACATGAGATGAGATTCACCAAGATTTACCTATCCCAGTTATTCAAAGGTTACATTCACAATGAACTTATGCTAATGTTGTATATCAAAATTTTAGATGTAGGTTTTCTTATTGATTCTAGTGTTGAACATTGTTACATTAGCATACATCTTCCTAGAGGTGTTGACAAAATTAGGATCAATATCCTCAAATTTGTTGTGTGTTAGATCTCTTTACTTATTAGTAGATGATGTGATCCACCCATTCAAATGATTATTAGTGGACTCCAATTACTAGTTAAGGAGGTGTAACTGCATAAATTCATGCTTTGTGTCCTTGTGCTTCTATAGACTAGCAATAAACTCATGTGTTAATTGTACATATGCATGTGTCATCATAGGCAAGGATATGTAACACATGCACCTTCAAAAGTTCATTAACATACCTCTATAACCCCAAAGCATTGATGATAGTGGGATCAATTCATCTAGATGTTAAGACTCACCAACCCTACAACTACGTAGACATGTCTCTCTATGGTTGATGTGATCCACCCATTCAGATGATCATTAATAGACTCCAATTACTGGTTTAGGAGGTGGAATTGCATAAATTCACACTTCATGTCCTTGGGATTATCTAGAATGGCAAAAAACTCATGTGTTATTTGAACGTATGCATGTAGCCATTGTAGGAAAGGACATGTAACCCGTACACCTTCAAAAGTACATCAACATACCTCTATAACCCCAAGGTGGTGATAGTAAGTGGGATTAATGTATCTAGATGTGAAGACTTGTCTATTTTAATTAGATAGAACTTAATTTTCTAATTCCAAAACATGTATTTTTTATGAATTTTGGATGAGTGGTTCAAAAGATATGAATTTTCCAATTATGACCAACCAGAAAATGACATATCAGCAATTTAGTTGCAAGCAAGGAAAAGAGATCAGGGAGAGGAGCCGGCCCGTAACATGCCCCCCCACAACCTGTCCTAGGTCATCATTTACCTTAGGAGGAATGTACCAATCATTTTAGGTTCATCTAGAGCTAGTAACACAGTATAGAACATCAAAGAAACAAAACCCTAAACGAGAAAATCATCTAAAGGTGGAGATCATCATTTAAGCATAAGAATATGAACTACCAAGCTTATAATAAGAAATAAACATGGAGCAAGTTATATAACTTGCCTCAAGGAAGAATATCAGATCCCAATCAACTAGAAACTCGAGCAAGATGGGTTGGTAGCTTCAAGAACAAGCTCCAAACTCGAGCAACAATCACCTTCTTCTCCAAGGAAACAAACCGTAAGAAATAGGAGCATAGAAATAAGAGTTTTTGAGATTTAGATGGAGTTCCTCCATGGAAGACCAGGGTTCCAACCTGGAGGAAGGTGAGTTTTTGAGATTTAGATGGAGTTCCCCCATGAAAGACCAGGGTTCCAACTTGGAG
This sequence comes from Alisma plantago-aquatica, assembly GCA_963693085.1. Taxonomy (NCBI): domain Eukaryota; kingdom Viridiplantae; phylum Streptophyta; class Magnoliopsida; order Alismatales; family Alismataceae; genus Alisma; species Alisma plantago-aquatica. The sequence goes on along the minus strand of OY856414.1, from coordinate 807,252,424 downwards.
GAAGGTGGAAGGAAGAACAACGACAGGGAAATTAGAGAAGGGGAAGAAACCTACTTGCCTTGGTCAGCAATGCCAAAAAGGTGACTTTAGAAACCCCAGATGAGCTTAGATGAAACCCTAGAATACCTTCTTCACCAAGATGGCATTTTACTCTACCTTGGAACAACTCCTCTGTGGCCAAATAGAGAGAGGACAAAGTTCTAAGTAGGAGGGAGCTGATATGGATCTAATATTTTAGTTGGGATGTAAGGAAGTAGTATATAAAGCTTTATGGTAAAGGAAGAAGCAAGGCATGAGGTGTCCAAGTTATTTTCCATGTGTCTATGGCTAAGGGTGACCATGTACATGCAAGCCTTTATGGATAAGAAAGGAGTCAAGCATGAGGTATCCATGGAGCTTTCCATGTGTCCATAACCTAGAGCTCCTATGGCCATGAAAATAGATGTTCCACATCTCCTAGAGATTTTTTAGCCATCACCCGTCGGTTCTCTAGGACCACCACCAATCTCCAAAAAAATAAACCACCCATTGGTTGATAACTCCTAAAAATAAGCTCATCCATAAAAGGGGAAATCCCTAAAATGCCCTTGAAGAGAAACACCTTCAAACCAAGTACAACTAGGAACTGTATGGTCCAAAAAGCTTGAGAATGACAAGGAAACATCTAAGGCTCATAAGGCATGTGACAATTTGCAAAAGAAAACATCTGAAATGGGTAACTTGCAAAAAAGTCTAAAATGTGCATACAAATTGCATTACTTGCACAAACAACATCCAAATTGGACCAAACTTGAAACTTAATCTTATCTCATGATTTCAAAACACCTCAAAAGGTTAGATTCAGGTTTATAATACTTATTTATGGTAATTAATCTTGTTCAACACATTAAACAAGGTTTGGGGCCTTATACTTCTAGAACAAATTTATTTACCATTGTTCCACTTAAGTGGTGATTTTGCATTTTAGATCCTTTAATAAGCTTTCAATGATGTATTTGTGCATAAACCCTTCCATTGGTATAATTATTGAACAAATATTCACCAAACCACTACAAATTCCACAGATTCATCAATAAGGGAACAAGGACAGAAATGAGAAGAAAACTTAGGGAAAAAGGCTACATGAAGATTACCTTCAGAATTTAGTATGTTACACCTAATCCAAGTTGTCACTTGTTATAGCATCACTTTTTCAAGACAAATTGAGGCTATAGTCATATTATAGCATTGGTTTTTAGTTTATAACCAACATATGGGGATCATTTTTTACTTTATCATTAGCTTTTTAATTATAACTAACACTAGAGACTAACTTAAAACCCAAAAAATATAATTCCCACATTCTTCTCTCAAACTTGTGAAAAATTCCTTTTCTAATGCTCTTCCATTCATGCTCACGTAATTGCTTCTATAACAACCTTGATTTTTCTCTCTCCTACAACTTTTCACACTTTGACTCTTTACACACTCAATCTAACTTGATGAATTCCCTCGTCATCAATTTGATGTTTTCGACAGATATGTTGCTTGATTTGTGAGTATTGATGGCTAAATTGCAATTTCAAACTCGATTATGCAATGTTGAGTGGCTTAATTTATGTTGATAAAGTATTCGAGTATTGAGACTACTAAATATCATGATCATGATCTCAAACCTTTTCAATTAGATAGAGGATTGAATTTTTGATCCAATGGTGAAGATTTCACCCAAATCTGATAATCAAGGAGAAAGTTATGGCTATTGCATTCTCGCTCTCTTTCTAGGCTTTTTCTCACTTCTATTTCCTTGCTGGACCTCGAACCTTTTGCTTTGTTTTGGGTTGACCACTTCAGTGCCCTTGGCTGTCGATTTAGTGATGTGTACCCACGACCATAGATCTAAGGGTAACAGATCTTTTGTGAAGTCATCGAATGGTTGGGGAGTCATCCCTAACCTTGAATACAAGTCAACAACTATGGGCCCTAGCCATGTCCAAAGACCCAAAAATTGAGGGGCTTTTTGACCCCCCTCGCCCCTAAAGTCATTGCCAAAGTATTCGACCTACCCTCTCTGACCTTTCCCTTATGATTTCAAGCAACATGGTCTCTTAGAGAGTGGTGTAGCACCACTCCGGCGAGGCATGACCGAGATGGCCACGACAGAGTTGATTGACTTAGTTTTTCACCACTAAGTGACCTCCTTTTAAGTTCTTTGAATCTGCAACAACCAACCCTTCATTTCCCTCATATTTTCTCACTGTTCTAAACTCTGAAACGGCCCCTAGCCCTCATTCGTTAGCTCGTCGGCACCACCACACGCATCCTTGTGGGCGTAGGCTCCTCGGCCCCCTTGTCTCAGTTTGAACTTGTCAATAGGTCCACTAAACTGATTCATGTGTGAGTGGCATCCCAACGTGGTGGCCAGAGACCCTCCCTCACGTTTATGCCTAACTCCAATGAATTGTTTTGTGTCCCTCTACTTTGACCAAGGGAGGTGTCGCACAAGCAAGTGTCGGCCTGGGTGACAAACCGTCCCTTGATCTCCAATTCTTGGTCGTCACAAGAACGACCAAGATTATGGCCCAGTTCCCCTCTCTACCCACCCCCTCCTCTCTTCCTTGTAGTGTACCGGTCAATGGAGACCGTAGACCCCACTCCAATTAGCACCCACATGCCCCATATATATATATATATATATATATATATATATATATATATATATATATATATATATCTTATGCATATATGCTAGATCTTGCAATTTTCATATGAAATCATTTGTAAGTCAAACTGGGACATATTATATATGAAAATCGATCTACTCAATGCGATTTATCCATTGAACCAAAGTTCAGAGCCTAATTCTTTTGTATCTCCTGATATGTTGAAAATGGTATCAAATGCATCTCTTTTACATGATTAATGATGAATTATGCTCAATCATGATCATATCTTGAAACCAATTGACTTTAATGACCCTCATTAGTAACATGTTCTATCTTTTGGTATTTTATTCTAACTTGATCAATCCATGCTCTATTAATTATTCCAATTCATGAAATCCACCATGAAATTTATGTATAGGGTCTTATTACCATATTATTCTCCACAAATGTATATGAAGTTGAACGTCTAATAATATACCGGTCCTAAGATTTTTTCCCTTCTATTTCCTATTTGTATGCATCTAATATTCTAAACACCTTTATCTCTAATTATTAAAATTTTCACAGTCTTAACTATGTAAAATATATAAATTATATTTTTATCAATTTAATATTATTTCCACATATATTTGTGCAATGATTTTTTGAGTCAATAATTTTGATGTACTTCACTTTTTCCCAATTTCAAGTAAGAGTGGGTTTTGTTTCTCTATGATGTCTTGGTTGTATTAGTTATCTAATACATGTACATGGAAATTACAACTTAAAAAATATATATTTTTTAAACAAACGTAGAGCTTATTTATTCATCCCTTGCTCTACTTCGGGCCAAATATTAGAGAGTGAAATGTTTACATCCATGGAGAGCCACGAAGGCTTAAAATGAAAGAAATGGTGAGCGGAGAAAGAATAAAGGGTGTGTTTTGCGATGCCATCAGCTACAGAATTGTGGCTGCGGGAAATATAATGCAATTGCATGCTGGGACAGGCCAGCAAAATGGAGGCATATCTTCTCCGGTGAGGAATGAGGCTACTGGTCAGCTAGTCCTGGTTTTTCAGTGCCTTGATCACTACTGATGCGTCAGAGAGAATGACAGGTGAGGACCATCCTTTCGCTTGGCACATCTCAGCTGCCATAAGAATCCCGTTCGCTTCCGCTTCCTGGGCTGAGGATGCATACCCATGGCTGCCCAAGCCCAAGGTACAACGTCCATCTCCATCGACCACATGAATCCCAATACCCATCTTCCTGGAATGGGATTGATAGGCAGCGTCGACAAAAACAAGGGCCTGACAGTTCGGCGAAGGGCGGGCCGGCAGCGGAACAGTGTGTCTAGCATGTTGCAGATGAGGTTTCAGTCCAAGGATGGCGTTAGCTTGTTCCTTGATGGATTTAGCGAGCGCAATGGCCGGCCTACCCGAGCCACCATGGGTGATGTCATTTCGGTTTCTCCAAATCGTCCAGCAGCCAACGCCGAAGGTCGTACATTGCTCTGGATTCATCGTGGAGGATATCAAGAGGGCAAGCCAGTCACCTTCAGGAGAAGTAAAGAAATCAGGTGGCATGCAGAGGAGAGACCAGACGTCCTTCGTGATGGAGCAGTCTCTTAGACAGTGAAGAATGGACTCATGGGCATTGTTACATAAAGGACATATGCATGAAGTTACAATATGACGCCTGCATAGCTCGACATTTGTGAGCAGGGCGCCGTGGAGCATCAGCCAGCCGAAGGTTCTGAACTTGAGAGGTAGTGGAAGGGCCCATAGCTTCTTCCATTTTGAGGAGGATTGTGGTTGTAGCTGATTAGTAAGCTAGTTATAAGATGAGCCCGCCGAGAAGATGCCCGAGCTAGTGAAGGTCCACGACCATAAGTTGTCACCGCCAGCGGTATCTGGGGGGTTGTAGTAGTGGAGGATATGTTTTGCTTCATCAGGCAGATATGCGTCGACGAAGCTCCAGTCCCATGTGTTATCAGGAAGGACCATGGAGTTTACAGTGAGATCTTCCAGACCTTGAGGTATGGTATATGAGCCTGCCATGTCGATGACAGACCTTCCATGCAGCCAGCGATCCATCCAAACATTTGTACTCCATCCCGAGAGAATGGTTTTGTGGCCAATTGCTTGGATCCTGTCCAGGTTACGTTTGATGAACGCCCAGGCCGATGAGCAAGGGCGTTTGCTGATGGTGTTTTTCTTCATATACTTGTCTTTCATTACTTTGACCCACAGGGTTTCAGGCTTTGAAAGGAATTGCCAGACGTTATGTAACATAAGAGCCTCATTCTGCTCTCTCCAACTCTTGAGGCCAAGGCCTCCCGACCCCTTGGGCAGGATCAGCTTCTCCCATGCTACCAAAGACAATTTGCGCACTTCGCGACTGCCAGACCAGATGAAGGAACGGATGTGTTTGTCAATGTCATCACAAAGACTGGGTGATAATTTGACCGATTGCATGGTATGAGATGGGATGGATTGCAGGGTGCTCTTAGCTAGAGTAATACGGCCCGCAAGAGATAAGCATTTGGACGCCCATCTATTCATTCTGCCCTTGATTGCAGTGGTGATATTAGAATGTGTTGCCTTATTGAGGCAGTGGTGGAGAACAGGGACCCCCAAGTATTTGCCTAGGTCCATTGTTTGAGGAATTCCGATTCGTCTGCAGAAAGATCGGCGAGCTCTGGTGGGTGTCTTGGGAGAGAAGAAGCATCTCGACTTCTCCTTGGATAGAACTTGTCCAGAGACAGAGCCGAATTCTTCAAGCACCTTTAGGATTAGCGAGGCTTGCGAAGGCGTTGCCTCAGCCATGAGTAGTAAATCGTCAGCGAACATGACGTGAGATAGGGGTACACTGCCTCTTGAGAGAACAATAGGTTTCCATCTGCCATTACTGACTTCATGAAGAATAGCTTGACTGAGCCGCTCCATGCAAAGAACAAACAGATAGGGGCTAAGAGGATCCCCTTGACGCACCCCCTGGCTGGGAGCGAAGGCCTCTAGCTACAAACCTTCCCATAGAATTGAGGTTTGCCCTTTGGATATGATTTGCATGATAATGGATATCAGTTTTTCAGGGATCCCCACTTTGATCAGCGTATCTTTGATGAAAGGCCACTGCATTCTGTCAAAAGCCTTAGACAGATCAATTTTGATACTAACCCATTCTTTGCCCTCCTTTTTCATTTTCATAGAATGAATTACCTCCTGGACAAGCAGGATGTTATCCGCAATGCATCTGCCCGGTATGAAACTTGACTGATTCTCGGAAATCCAGCCATTCAAATAGGGCTTTAGTCATTCGACGATGACCTTGGAGATCAATTTTAAACAGCAGTTGTTAAGCGAGATGGGTCTGAGCTCGCTGCATCGCTGAGGTTGCGCCGTCTTAGGTATGAGCACCATGAGAGATTGAACTAGAGATGGGTCTATCCACCCACTACTGAAAGCTTGCTACACTTGAAGGATGACAGAGGCGCCGACGTGGTTCCAATTTTCTTGGATGAAGCCAGTGTGGATTCCGTCGGGGCCGGGTGCTTTAATAGTAGACATTTGGAAAACAATGGACCAGATCTCCTCCACAGACGGGGTACTCACCAGTTGCGTCTGGTCGATGATGCCTGTAAAGGAGCCATGGTAGGCGGGCATAAGGTCTATAGCCGATGCGGATAGAGGCACCTCTGTTAGTAGTTGCATAAAGAAACTCCGCACATACACTTTGATGTCGTCAGTCGAGGTGAGCCATACGCCATCGTCGTTGTAGATACCGGAGATTTTGTTGTGGTGTCTCCTGGCCTTGACATAGGTTTGAAAGAACCTGTTGTTTCCGTCTCCGTATTGAAGCCAGTTGATATTGGCTCTCTGCTGCCAATCGACCTCCTCTCGACAAAGGATTGCAGCAAATTCTTCTTGCAAAGAGATAACTTTGAGCTCATTAGATAAGTTAAAGTGTAATTGACTTCGTACCTGGCACCTGTTAAGGTCCTCCAAGATAGCATTCTTCTTCTTATGATGCTGCTTCAGACACGTGGCTTCCCATTTGACAGCAGCTGCTTGGAAGTGGGGTAGAGCCTCGGCGAAGGAAAGAGTGGCGTCCCAGCAGGGAAGCAACTCAGTGTGGAAGTCAGTATTGAGGGACCAGCTTGCCTTGGTCTTGAAAGAAGGTTTTCTTCTGGTGTGCGCCGTGTTTCCAGAAATGAGAATAGGGTTATGATCGCTATAGATGCGGGTGAGGACTTGGATCTTCATGTCATGCTCAGTATTGAGCCAGCAAGCATTTGCCACCACTCTGCCGCTCAGTAAAGAAGTGCCCCGATGGGCTGGTGTCTGCGAGACCTGTAGCTAGCACGGTAGCATGGAATTTGTTGCTACTGCGGCTGTCGAAGCCTTTACCTCCTTTCTTCTCGCTAATATCAAGCATGGTATTAAAGTCTCCAACTACTGCCCAGGCTTCCGAAGGGGAAGGAGTTAAAGAGGTGAGGCGATTCCAGAGATGGTCGCGCTTTTGTGGATTGGGGCTAGCATAGACGAAGGTGATAAGCCAAGAATTGTTCATTCTGCAATGGATATACTGCCTGTGGCATTGGAGGATGTCGAGTTGACAATGATTATTGTCCCAGAGGAGCCATATGCCTCTGGAAAACCCTAGGGCTTCAACTCGATGCGACAAGTTAAACCCGAGCTTCTTGATGATGTTTGTGGCCTTTGCACCGCTGCACCTCGGTTCAAGGATAGCCAGAACATGTAAACGAAATCTACGTTTATAATCTTTAAGGAGATTGATTTTGTCCTTGGAGCAAGCTCCTTGGATGTTCCAACATATGATGTTTGTCATTTGCAACACCACAACTGAGGAGCACTGGGTAGAGCTAGTTGATTGCAGCGAGAAGGCCCACTGTCTGGTCCTCAATGGACATGTCATTGTTAGAATTGTTTGGAATTTCCTCATCCTGGAAGGAGAGGGAACGAGACGCCGTCTGCTTAGCATGAACGTCTTCAACAAGCTGTGCTATCTTGCCCTTTTTACGATCACGACCAGGGCTTACAGTTTGGTAGATAACCCTACAGTTACGAAGAAGGATGCCGCCATTGACCGGAGTGATACCCCAGTCGAAGGTGGCTGGAAATTGTCCAGTGTCCGTGGCTTTACTTCCTTGGAAGATAAAGGAGGCTGCGACGTCAGGGGCTGCGGAGCGACCGTCACAGACTTCGTCATCCACAAGAGTGATGGCAGTATTAGGTTGGCTAGGGTGTTGTTTGGAAGTTCCCGCACTCTGATCCTTGGAGACATACGGTGCGACTGGTGGACGACTCTCGGAGACCATCTTCTTATTAAGTTTTTTCTTGCTTTTGCTCACCACAGTTTCCCACTCGCCCTCGTCCTTGTTGATCGTGGGCTGGGAAATCGCTGTTTCCACAGCTGGATCATCAAGTGAGGTTACGTCCTCTTTGGGACGAGTCTGGTTCTTTTTCGTGGTGTTCTGCCTTCTTTGTGGCATCTTGGCGTGTATTGCAGCCGTGTAGGGTTGCTGAACCACGATGGACGTGGATGGGGCTGCGGTGGGATCACCAACCGAGAACTGTGGTATAAAATTGCAGTCTGCTTCGACGTGCCCTATACGACCGCACTTCATACAGAGGTTGGGTAGGTTTTCGTACTCCAATCTGTATTGTGCACCGTTTAGACAGATGGCTGGGAGCAGGGGGTGTCGGTGTCAACTTCAACGGCGATGCGCGTGAACTTACCCTGGTGCCCTTGCTGCGTAGTTGTGTCGATCTTTATAGTCCGCCCAATCAAGTTGCTGATGCTCTCGAGAAGCAGGTTTTGATACAGGTAGATAGGAATATCCGCTATCCGCGCCCAGACCACCAGTTTTCTTGGGATCGGGTCCGACGGACGGAACGCCGGAGACCAGGACTGGACGGACAAATAGTGATTAAAGATCATCCATGGGCCTCCCGTCATGGCTCGGACGAAGTCGTCGTTGCTGGCGAGTTGTATGACATAGTACCCCATGTCAAGATCAATAGCCCGGAATTCACCGACGAGTTGCCACATGACGGCTATCCGGTTCATGAGGACTTGGAAGCCAACGGAGGTGCCGATGACCTTTATAACAACAGCGTGTTTCCATGGTTCAAGAAGATGTGCAGCCGGTCTGGATTAACGGAGATCATAGGGAGGCTTCCGCTTTTATCCACGCGGATATCATTGGCCTGTAGGAGGTCTGGTGATACCTACGCTAGGCCAGACGAGATCTTGTTGGTACGGTTGATTACCGTGTCCTTGTACGACTTGGTGGTGGTGTCCTTCGGGGGGTTATCCGTTTGTGCTTCCTTCTCTTCGATCTACATTCCGGACGATGAATCTCCTGTCTCAGTGCGGGTTGATGGCGGGGCGAGTGGGCATGGATGCGAGGGGGGTCGACCTGAACCTCGACCTCCGCGGCCGCCGCCGCGGGCTCCAAACCCTACCATCGCGTCCCCTACAACTTAAAAAATATTGAGTTCATTATTTGTATCCTAATTCAACATAATATTAACTATGTCTCATCCCATTGCAAATTTTTTATCTCTCAATAATTTCCTACTTATGTGGATCTACTGTTGAATTTATTCGAAGTGTCATAGCTTTTTTTTTGAAAGGTGTAACTATACAAAAGGGGATTATACTAATTATTTTCTTTTCCAGATTGTCAACATTTTGTTTTCTTCTTTAGTATCGAAATTTATCATGTGTGACACTATTGACATAAATTCAAATGATTTTGGAAACTATGTTATTTATTCATTATATTTTCCATATTTATAATTATTTGTGGATGTCCCAATCTAGGGCGCTCTATCACAATTGTATACCTAGGGTGGTGATTTATTTTTATGTTCTAAGGGGCTCATTCACATTTCTTCCTCAATAATAGATCAAGTAAATCCATCCCTAGGGGAGACCAAAAGATGTTGACATGAGCTAGATGAATTTCTAGAATAAGGTACATCAAAACCTAGGTTCTTAGTATTCCCTATTTGTAGTCTAAGTATATTCTAGAAAAATACTAGAGTTTGTTGTTGACTATTTTTTCTAAACTCTAATTACTCCATTGGTGTTCCTACTTAACCCTAATCTTCCATAAGACATGCATGAGCACCGACCATTTATGGCCCTAATACCATGTTATAAAGACCCAATCTTTATGATCAAATATTTACAAAATAATATCAAAAATATAAACAACCATTTGTTACAATCATGCTTTTACATCAAAGTCGCGAAAGCTTACAAATATGATTACAAAATTTAAGAATAAGAATTGATTCCTACTAGTCTTCAATGGAGGACTACCCATGCATGTCTCTTCAAGCTCTTCCATTTAACACCTATCCATTAGTTCCCAGAGGGAACGAAACCACACATGGACCCCATTGAAGGGAAAATAAAGGTCAGTAGAGCTGGTACTGAATCCAATCATTGAACCATGTACGAAGTAGGATTTTGATGCATAATAAAAGTTAGGAAAGGACTATTTGGTGGACTAAACGCTAACAAGAAGAAATTCCAATATCAATGTCAAGATAGAAAGTCTTTCACAAGACTATGACCAAGCAAGGTACAATATTTCAAGTATGCAAAATTTATCCAAGTATTCCCAAAGTATATCAATTTCAAGATACTATATTTGACTAGTTTTGGCACGTTTCTATCATATCTTTTCTATGGCTAAGTGTAACATCCCAGGATTTGAGGCCTCGGATAACATGATCTTAAAAGGAATGATTGGACTACCCATATCACCAAGGTGTACCTCCTTTTCTGGGAGCCCATCACTAAGAACTCCATAGTTAAGCGTGCTCGGCTTGGAGTAGTACTGGGATGGGTGACCTGTCGGGAAGTTGATCTTGGCATGCGCGTGAGTGGAAAAAAGCGTGCAGCTAAGGCTAGTGGTGGTTTGTGGGGCCAGTCGTCATTCCTGAAACTCTACTAGAGCTTTGGGCAGTGGGCCCAGGCATTACAAATGGTATCAGAGTCAATTCCCCTCTAGTAGGTGGGGCCCACATGGGCATGGCATGTCAGTCTTGAGCCGTGCGGTCCAGGCATGTAGGAAAGGGTTGTCCATGGTTGACGTAGCCACCCTTGCGCTGGTATTCCATGATCGGGAGCTGGGTGTCCATGGGCCATTGTGGGTCTGCACTGAAATGGGGAAGAGATTATGAGGCCTTATAGTTGAGCCTTGACGAGGACGTCAAGAGTCTAAGTGTGGGAGATTGTAACATCCTAGGATTTGAGGCCTCAGATAACATGATCTTAAAAGGAATGATTGGACTACCCATATCACCAAGGTGCACCTCCTTTTCCGGGAACCCATCACTAAGAACTCCATAGTTAAGCGTGCTCAACTTGGACTAGTACTGGGATGGGTGACCTGTTGGGAAATTGATCCTGGCATGCGTGTGAGTGGAAAAAAAGCATGCAGTTAAGGCTAGTGGTGGTTTGTGGGGCCAGTCGTCATTCCTGAAACTCTACTAGAGCTTTGGACAGTGGGCCCAGACATTACACTAAGTGTCGTGTGTTCTCACACTCTAGGAGAGAACAATACTAGTGCCTTATTAGCTATTCCAGTTAACTGGGGGACAACTAATCTCTATCCACTACGCAGGGTTGTGGGGTACTGGCCCACTCAAGTGAGCCAAAGCTCTATAGAGCCAAAGCCTGAGGGACCACAGTCCACAGGGAGTCAAAACTCCAGTAAATCAAGTCCAGTGCCAGAATTATTATCAACAATATTTCATCAATTGCAAAATGAGAGTGGTGAACTTTCAAGAACAAATAAAGGTTTCAAAATTATATGACATTCACCATGAATCAAGATATATGTGTGTCCATCAAGAGGGAAAATAATTCAACAATTAAATAGAAGATCTAGTACCTTTTTCTCAAAGAAAGATTCCAAGATGTTTCACATTCGATATTCAATGTGCTACATGGTTTTGAGATCTATGATCACCAGCAAATTATTTCTTGTTTGCTCAACATCATTGATGGATTAATATGCTTCAGATGCCGACATTAATATCCCTCGATTTGGATTGGAACTGGACTGAATGTACATGGCTTGTGGACAGTGTAGCCATATTCTCAAGGTGGTTGTTTGCACATCCATTTCATCTCTATTAGGAGGTCTATCGAGGAAGGAGAGATAGATTATTGTCTACTTGCAATCATATTAAAATAACCATCGAACCAAAGCACCAATGGCATGTGTGTTGTTGGCTACTATGCATCAAGAAATTGCAGGTTTAGTAATGGCCAGAACAAAAGTGTCAATGTAGAGTGGAGGAGGGCTTCACGATGGATTGGGCAGTGGCTCTTTGCCATGCTATGATGTATGCAGGTCATGTTTCAAAAGTGTGAATTTACCTATGTTGCATGTGTCTGGGCAGCGCCAAAAATTAATAGATGTGGAGGACTTGCTGGTCTACTATTGGCGAGGGGTTGTCAAATGACGTCTACATATCTAAACCTCTAATGCCCTGATTGATGGGGAGGTCAGAACTCTATGGTGGTGGAGGCCTAGGAGATAACTGGTGGAGGCCGATGGCAGGAAAGAGGAGGAGAGGAAATCAGGATGTGTCGAGTGACTGTAGGGCTATGAGTCTTTTTCGGGTTAACATTATCCTTTGGTTGTAGTAGGTGTGATGGCAGTCTGTAAATGGCGAGGAGTGATGGGGAGTGGTGGAATATTCTGGAGATCGAGACCTATCTTCAGACCATTGCTCATCAGTAGTGAAGGAGGGGACTCAGGGTTGTAGGTGGCGACTTCACTCTGTGGCACTGGGTTGTGTTGCGAGGAGTCTAAGAACGATGGGGAAAATAGATATGTGGATGTTGTTGTGACTCATGATGGTCGAGTGATTTGCTACCACATGGTCGAGGGTGCTAAAAGTTTATATAGCATGAAGGGAAATGCTAGGGTTTTGGGAAAGGGAAGGGGGAAGGAGGAGATGCCCAGTGACAAGTTGCAGTTTTAAATGGTGCAACCATTTTTTAGTTTGCAAAGTCAGGCGTTATGGCGCCAGTTAGGGTCTGAGATAACATCTTGAGCGTCATTGAAACTATTGCTTTTGATTGTGAGATGGTATGGAGGAGTCAATCACATCGAGAAAGGGAGAAAAATAGAAGGGAAAGTAGGGAAACAATCATGATTATCCCTACAATAGCCGTCTAACTGGAGACCAATTGTGATCATGGGAAATAAGGCTCACAGATGAGGGTAACACACCCTATGAATTCACTTTGGTCAAATTGTTTATTAAGATGCTACATATATATTCACATTTTCTAGTTACCTCACTAATTTATAACTCCTAAGTGGTAATGTTCATTGACACGAGATTTTGAACAAGGGTCTAATTACATGAGAACTAAATATACAAAATATTAGAGCCATTATCTATGAATTAACTAGCTTAATCACTAAATATTATGATTTATCCCAAACCCACTTATTTGTAAGACCGGGAGTGTTAGATCAATGAAAGTCAAATAAAGGTACTTAAGCTCAAATAGTTTAAATTTACACTTGGTGATGCTCAAATGGCTCACTTGGTAAGATGGAGGGACCGTTGGAAAATATTTCTATAAAAGGAGGATTAATTTATTTAGACAAGAGAAATACAATAAAAAACTAGTTACCTCAAATAATATGAAATTTGGTAAACACAGTTGAATGAGACATCAAATGAAGAACTTATTTGTAAATGTGATCAAGTTTAGGGAAAATTGTGTATCATGGTTTATAATGGACTTTTTTCCTAAAATTTAGTATGTTACACCATCTATGCTTTCACTATTTTTTGCCAAAATGGTGAAATCTTTAATCTTCTTAAGACATCATACATGTGGAAATACCTTACCTAATTCAAAAGGTTGATGACGAAGACTAGGAAGACACCCCCAACATCATAGAAAACATTAGGGAAATCATACTCATTAGTAAAGTTCTAGGTCATGTCCAAGACACCAAGAACAACCAATAATCCAAATACATGATCAACCTTCCTTAGGGGATGCTGCCAAATAAACTCTTACCCCCATGCTTGATGTTACAACCCTAATTTTTGGGCTTGAATGGTTTGAAATGCAATTTGTCCAGTAAAATGGATGATTATGAAAATTGTATAAATTATGTGTATTGACTGGATTTCCTTTGCAATATTTCCTTTGTGCATGGGATTTTGTTGATAATAATATGTGAATGAGTCCAATAAGATTAAAAGAAAAAGAAGAAACCAAATAATGCATAAAAAGGAAAAGAAATTAAGATAATTATGAGATATATGTGGAAAAATGTATGATGGATCACCATGGATGATATTTTCAATCCACATGTTTATAATAGAGAGAAGAAGATAATTTTAGAATTTGGGAATAAAGTGACATATATTAATGTGCTTTCCCAATGGCTTTTTGGGTTGCCAAAAAAAAAACAAAGCCTTAATAAGAAAGTTATGATTCCTTTTAAGATTTAAAAGATTATAGAAGGTATATATATATATATATATATATATATATATATATATATATATATATATATATATATATATATATATATATAAATTCCTTCCTAAGACATGTCTTGCATTTTAGTTGGTATATAACCGATCAAGAAAAAATAAAGGGAAGTGTACAAAGGAAAGTGAGGGGAATATACTTAATTATCTTCCAAAAGAAGAATGTCATACCAACTACGTATAGATAGATCTCACTGATCAATATAGCCAATATACTGTGTATATATATATTCAAATGGTAGACCTGCACAGATGCACAATACCCCACCATGTCATGTCTATATGCCTACTCACCCTATGATTCTAGGGTCTTTCCTAGAATCTACTTCCCCTTCCGCGGCCACCACAACCATTATCGTAGCTTGGAGGTTTGGTTGTAGGCTTGTCATGGACGATGAACCCTTGAGTAAGAGAAGGGATGGAAGAGGTCCATGGAGGAATTGAGAAATGACCTGGCTTAGTGGATAATCACAGGACCTCTAGAGAAGTGGGAGGTGGTGGCTGCATAAGCAGCATGGCTGTGAGGAGATGACCATATGAGTTTCTTCTCTACTTCCTGAAAGACTGGATGACCAGAGGATCGCGTTGCCTGCAATGCAAACACGTGAAGAAGAAGACTCAGAGTCATGCAAGGAACTCATGAGCCCTAGATGATGACTCAAACCTGGGCACCATGGGAAGCACCTCGAGGGAGTTGATATTTCTCTCCATTTTGTTAGTCTAGGGAACCAACATCTTCACAGGACTAGTCCTATGAACTTGGAGCATCAGGTAGCTACCCTTATGATCCCAATCCGGCAGAGTTGGATACAGGGCATGATGCCTAAGACTCCAGGGAGTCGAGCCCGTAGTGGGGATTCCTACGTACGTGTAGAGCCACGTCTGAGAGAAGACGACCCAGGGCGATAGTTCCCGAACTGCCCCAATCCATGTGATCAAATCTGATCACTATGTGGAGGGCAGTCCTATCCTTTTACATATTAATTATGGACGGCCGGGTTATATGATAAGTAATGGGTAATTTGCTAACATGGTGTGATGCAATTTGCCATTGTAAATGTATTTGAAATATTATAACTAAATATTGGTAGGTCATATTGTGACAAGTTATATACAGAAATTGATAAAAAAAGTGCAAGGAATACAATAAAACTATTATCAAGGCTTAAATGTTCTTGCAACTAGAAAAGTACATAAAGTTACCATCTTTAATGCTTTTATGAGTAAGAAACCCTAATTTTGATATTAATGTGATTGAGTAAAGTTCTATGTCTGACTTAAGATGATATTAACTTTTTATTAATAATAAGGACGTTTTAAATATAAAGAGATGATCTTTATACTCAATTGGCTAATTTAGGGTTTCATATGTATATAATGCATTAATGGGCTTAGAAACCCTAATCTAGGTGTTAATGACTTTTTGTGAGTTTTATTTTGAGATCTTATGAATGAGATGAAGTTCTATTAATACTAAGCCAAATTGGTAGTGAAGAGGCTTTAATATGAATAGTTGAGAAATTAGGGTTTTGAACATAGAATTTTTGCTTTAGGGTTTTGTTGACATAAAAAGGGAAAGTTGAGGAATAGATCTAAAGAACCCTATGGAAACCCTAATTTGGATTAGAAACCCTCGGAAGTATTCCCAAGTCAAAAAAGTAAGTTCTTGATCACTATCTAGTAAATAGGTTGTACATGATTTTTAGGATTATGTTCTTTTGTGTAATTGGCTTGATTGCTTACTAGGATTTCCTGATTGGATTGGACTGTACTTATTTCTTGTGAGATCTCCAAATTAGGTATGTGGTTAATGAGTACACGCTTTAGTTTCCTGACATTTTCTGACATTTATCGAGTACGTGGAAATAAACTGCTTGGATAGTTTTATTTCTGCAATCTTTAAAGTGAATATGATTTTCAAAATTTAAGTATATATATGACTTGCCCAAACCTACATACCATCTCTAGATGTAATATGAGAAACCAAGCCCTGGAGGGAAGTTCAGAGGTGGTCAAGCCCCAGAGGGAAGACCATCAGACACCCAGAGAGGTGACCCCATGTACCAACATCAGGATGGAGAAGGTAGCCTAAAGTCACTTGCAAGGACTTAACCCTAAGAGAGGGTATCCCAGAAGATGAGTAAAAGTGGTTGGGAAGTCATATTGAAAAATGTAATCATGCATTGTTAACAATATTTGATGTGATTAACCTGTTAGACTATATGTGTAATATTTTGGTTGTCACCACATACCGGTATATTCATTTATACTGATCGACGTTTTGTTTGTTGATGTTTTAGGAATATCTGAAAGTGACAAATAGTAAAGTGGCTTTCGTGAAGATAAATATAATCTATTAAAGGAGGATTTAGTTAGATAGAAATCTACAGTGGGTAGAAATTCCAGATTCCTATTTCTACAAGGTATGTGAAAAGTACATTTTTATCCTATTTTAAGCTTAGTCTTTGGTAGAATTTATTAATTATTTTTTATTCTTTACAAAACCATTGATCCTATTTTGGGATAATGGCTCTGACTTCTTGGTTTTCCTTAATTGGAGGTTACTGGGAAGCGAGTTCTTTACAAGTAGTATTAGAGATTGGTCTTCCATTTAATTTCTAATAATCATTAAATTTTACAAACTCTTTAGAACCCAAGGGAGTTATTAGAGGATTTTCTAATGATGGAGGTGTCTAGAAAAGGATCACAATCTGGGGGCTGACAATATTTTCCTTTGCCCCACTAGTCAGTGTATGAGGACTCCCGAAATCTATGTGACTCCTTGGACAAAATCAGAGGATTTGACTCGAAACAATATACCTCTAGGCCTTCTCTCATATGTCTTCATCCCTTCTCTATCCCGTTCATTGAATACCTTTAAGAGATTAAGGTTTCTCTCTCTCCACCACCCTCCTGAGTTTAGGGTAAGTATAATAAGGATTAAGGAATCCTCCACCAAATAATAAAAAGCATGTAAGAAAGATGTCATGGATATAAGATTTGATAATTAGAAACTCGGATTGAGGTTAGTTACATGCTTAGGTTGCATGGCTTGTGTTTCTGTGTCCTCAGGAGAGCTCTGAGGTTAGACATTCTCATAGGATGAGGAGGAGAGGGATAGCCTTGGAGGAAAAAGGCTCTAGGAAGAGACATGATGCATCCTCTGAGGACGATCCTTAAACCTTAAGTGGTGGATAGATAAAAGAGAAGGCACGATGGGTTGGATGTCATAGTTTACCATGCATGTATGTACGTGGGTTTAACATGAATGCTTTACATAGGAGGTTGAGTACGCATGATAACCCTAGACTATGAGTGGTTGTTTGGCTCTAGTGCCTTTACGTGACCTAACGTTGAGTGGCTCGTGCCTATTAAGGGTGAGGGATAGCTCCCTCATTGAGAAGGTTAGTGGTGACCATATAGGAACCCTAATAGGTATATAGGAGTAGAGAAGAGGCATGCACATAAGAGAATGGTAGAAAGGCTGGTAGTAGGTTTTAGACATAATCCATATAGGTTATGCCTGATATTATATGAGATAGACATGCAAAGTTTCAAATGATATTGGCCAAACATAAGTTTTGATAGTACGTTTCACCAAGTGGGGATAGAAGGGTATCCTTAAGAGCTTGACCCATCTTCCGAGAGAGAACCTCCAGTGGTAGGACCAGTTGTAGGGTTAGTTCTAGAGAAAGACAAAGACCTAATGAATAAGGTTGGAAACCTAGACTCTGAAACATGAGGAATCATGAGAAGTTGGGTATGATATGACTTGGGATAGACGACCCTGAGTAGATAAATGTGGTTTCCTCATGCATGCTCCTTAGAGGCTTGTTGTACCTTGGATGCTTTTAGAGGAACCAAACCCTAGAAAAGAGAAAGAGGCTTTGTGAATGAACGTACAGACGATATGAGTGCCTACCTTTTCGGTGTAGGAAGGAGAGATCCAAAGACCCTAAAGAGGTATCGTATGGTAACAAGTTGTGAGGCCTAGCACCTAGTTGGTTTTCCTAGTGTAGGACTCTAAGGGTTGTTCATGTGGAAGAGTGCTATAATGTATATGCCATATCTGGTATAGGTTCATTTCATGGTTTAACAGCTGAGTATGTAGTTAGACAGCTGATGCACAAGAGGTGAACCTGGGGTTCCTAGACCAAAGAGGGGAAGTAGTAGTATCTGGTGCACATGATGCTCACGAGGATGATAGAGATCATAGGAAGTAAATATGACACCTCCTGAGTACTAGAGAAAAAGGAAACCCCACTTGAACTGAGATATATGTTTGATGAACCACTCAAACGAGTTGGTGACATATGCATATATGAGATTTGCCACACCTTGAGGAATGATGAAAAAGTATGACATACCAAGGAACTTAGCATGGTTTAGTAGGTTGTCTTCTTGCTAGCTACGTGCATAAATATCATGTTAGGAGTTATGTATATACATGATGATATAAACCTTGAAGGTAACAAAATTTTATCACCTTTGTTACTATCAAGTGATAGTTTTCTTCCGTCCTATGGAGGGACCCTTCATGTTAGGGTGAGCACCAACTTTTGATTAGGTTTCAGGTAACCTAAAGAGGTCACTTATAAGAGCTTGATGAGCTAAGTGTAAGAGAACAAGGTATGGGCATTAATCTACAGACCCATGTGCGGCCACCTCTTAGGGGAACGAGGATATGTTTCCTTGGAGGTAACCTGTATGGGGCCAGACTGAGTTAGGTAGGTCGCCATGATTCCTATGAGGGATGGAAAGTTAACCACGAATGCCTAGAGAGAGGATGGATATTCAGGTGAGGATTCAAGGATGAGATGTGCTTGAGTATCAACATAGAAATCATGAGCTATAGTAGAATCCTAGGTCAACACTAAGGTCAAGTAGGGATAAGACCGATGGGAGTAGGAGTTGTATATTCCCTAAATACACAAGACCATAGGGTTGGGAGGTAACTGTTACCTTTTCCCAAGGCCCATGGGTTATGAGGTTGGCAACCTTCATTAGTTCATGGGGCCTAAGGGGTAAATGTGAAAGGCACTCCCTAGATGCATAAGGGTCATATCACCCCAAAAGTACCAAAACCCTCGAGACCTTGAGGTAATGACTAAGGATTGTACATACAAGAGATGTTAAGAGCCATAGGTGATGAGAAAAGTCTTCTCATAGGTATAGACACAGAAGGGAGATATTCATGGTATGGAGTCATGAGGAGTAAGTTTCAACTTAGATTGGAAAGTGTAATGGTGATGTGTGATGCACCATCTCTACTCTTGGAAAGGGTTGAACTTTGAATTTGGACTACAACTAAATGCTTATTTCATCTTGTTATGGGTGTGAGAGACGGGATAAAATGCATGCCATATACTAAAGATAGAGGTGATATGAGTTGAAACCCTTCTATGATGTTGAGGATAGAGGAGGTACCACACCCTTTTCGAAGTATCTTAGATAGATGGTATGAAAGCATGAGAAGAGCAAAGGTAATATGAGGATGTACCTCTCTAGAAGTAGTTTGGATTTTATGAGTTATAAGTTAGGTTTGATAACTTAGATGATGAGCTCAAAGTTTTCTTGACTCAGTTAGTCCTAAAACTGAGATAAGGATGATGAGTGGAGTATATGAAGGTTTATGCCTTCACCATCACCTAGCATGTAATGAAACTAATGCAGTAACGAGATGCTCTCAGTTGAAAATAGCTTAGGTTTACAACTGTCTTATCTAGCTAGTGAAGAGAGCTGAAAGAGGTTGCTAAGTGGACCTTGTGACCATTAGAAGACTAGACATGTGTGGCTAACATCCAAATACAACCAAATAATTGGTTGAGTTAGTGGTTGCCCAGTTACCCAGCCCAGAGCTTGAAGAGATAAAAGGATTGTTATAAGAACATCATATACACCTCTCAGGAAAAGAAGGTGGTGAAACCCACTACTAGGGTGTTTTAGGGTTTCTGAGGAGTCACCCTTGAGGAATCATGTCATGCAAGAAGCTCATGATTTTAAGTACACCATACACCACCTTGGTATTGCCAAGATGGTCCAGGTGTGCAGTGATACCTTGAAGGCTTGGAATGAAGAAGGATATAGAGGTGCATGTGGCCAGTTGCCATACATGCCAGAGGGTTAAGGCTGAACACCAGTAACTCAGTGGATTGCTATAGATAATGAGAACTCCCCAAGAGGGAATGGGAGAAGATCACCATGGACGTTGTGGTAGGGTTTCCCCTGGACCAAGAGAGGTCAGAATGCTATATGGGTTATCGTAGGTCACCTTACCAAGTTGGCATGTTTCCCTTATCCTAGAGAGCACTGTCAGTATGATAGATCTTGTTGAGTTATAGGGATTGAAGATATCACTCAACTACATAGTGATACGAGTTCGAGTATCTTGAGCATGACCTCAAGTTCACTTCCATGTTTTGGAAGTAGGTACAAGAAGAACTTTATGCTAATTTGAAGTTTAGTGCAGCATATCACCCCCTGACTGATGGACAATCAAGAGAGTATGATTCAGATTTTAGAAGGTCTGATAAGAGAATATATTCTCATTTGGGGTGATTCATGAGAGCAGTTCTTGCCCCTAGGAGAGTTTGCTTGTTATGATAGCCACCAAAGCCAGTATCAGGATGTATGAAGCTATGTAAGGAAGGTTGTGTCAGTCACTGCTTCACTAGGATGATGATGGTGAGAGGACCTTGTGAAGGTTAGAGAAACCACAATGTATGCAGATGAAGTCACTTCGATTTAGCAATGGCTGAGAAAGCCCGGGATCGACAAGAGTCATGTACTGATGTGAAGCAGACTGACATGTAGTTCATTGTGGGCGAGCATGCGTTTGAAAACTTGACCCCTCCAAGCTATAGCTAAGAAATTTGAGTCCCCGATACATGGGTCCATTTGAGATGGATTGGTGGAGCTTCTTATGTTTAGCCTTACCTCTCATGATAATATGATCTATGATGTGTTCCATGTGTTCGATCAAGAGCACTATCTGATGTATCTGGTCCATGTGGTGAGCATTGAACATATTGAGATTCAAGCGAGGCTGACACACCCTGAGTCACCTGTGAGGATTCTAGATACCAAGGTGAAAGAACTCATATGTAAGAATATAAGATGATAAAGGTTCTTTGGAAGCACCATGGAGAGGATTAAGCCACATGGGGCTGATGATGGACATGGAAAAGTCTTATCTTGAATTGTTTGTATGTTTGGTAGAATTTTGAGGGAAAAATTCCTAAAAGAGGGGAAGGATGTTAAAACACCAATTTTAGGGTTTGAATGGTTTGAAATGCAATTTCTCCAGTAAAATGGATGATTATGAAAATTGTATGAATTATGTGTATTGAATGGATTTTCTTTGCAATATTTCCTTTATGCATGGGATTTTTTGGATCATAATATGTTAATGAGTCCAATACGAATAAAAGAAAAAGAAGAAACCAAATAATGCATAAAAAGGAAAAGAAATTAATATAATTATGAGATATATGTGGAAAAATGTTTGATTGATCTGCATGGATGATATTTTGAATCCACATGTTTATAATAGAGAGAAGAAGATAATTTTAGAATTTGGGAATAAAGTGACATATATAAATGTGCTTTCCCAATGGCTTTTTGGGTTGCCAAAAAAAAACAAAGCCTTAATAAGAAAGCTACGATTCCTTTTAAGATTTAAAAGATTGTAGGAGGTATATATATTCCTTCCTAAGACATGTCTTGCCTTTTAGTTGGTATTTAACTTATCAAGAAAAAAGAAAGGGAAGTGTACAAAGGAAAGTAAGGGGAATATACTTAATTAGTTTCCAAAAGAAGAATGTCATACCAACTATGTATAGACAAATCTCATCGATCAATATACCCAATAATGTGTATATATATTGAAAGGGTAGACCTACATGGATGCACATGCCCCGACCATGTCATGGCTATATGTTGTGGCATCCAACTCACAAAACATCATTAACTTAAGCAGAAGCGAATAATCTGCAGCAGATTAACAAAAATCACTAAAAATTAAAACGTTTTACAAAGAGATCCATACACTTGGAAAAAACTCTTTCAAAAAGAACCAAGGTAATTTAATTACATTCTGATTCACAAGTATATCTCTTGTACTATTCCTTCTCGAGAGTTACAAGCATCAACTGCCATGTTAAACTATACATAGGTAGTATAAAAATCTCGAGGCATCAAGCCAAAATCTCAGATCAATATTAAACTAACTATTGACTCCTAGGACCTGAGAGTATAGAGACGACACATAGGACTCTATACACAAACATAACAACCAGTGTCTCCACTTGGATGTCACTATTGTCCTTGCTGCTGCTGCTGTTCTTCACCCACTGTAGGGTTTCTGCTTCTTCTTCTACGTCTACCTAAAAAGTTGGATCCCACGGGGGTGAGACAATTGAAATTTCCCCAACGATAGATATAACTCTCCGCCAGAAACATTATTATTGCAATTAATAGAATAAAACTGAGCAGAAGAATCATAAGTATTCAACAACAAATAAATCAATGTCTAAACAGATTAGAGCATTATTCTCTATTCAAGTCATTTTAGCTATATCTTGATAAAGCAACATGTCTCTTATTCAACAAGGAATATGAAGAACATGTATAACATTTATCCATCTAAGATATACTAAGCAAGATATCATCAACCAATTATTCTCGTATTTCAACCTTAATTAAATATACTACACGGCTTATTACATTTTACAATCATACTTAAGCCCTGAGGAGATGAGGTATACCGCTCATACTCCAACCGACCATTGCAAAATCGAAATCGGTACCATACACAGGTCAATAGAAGAGTTGGATTTCCATGACCTCATCTTCCTCAGTCAGTGTGATGACCAAATGCAGGACATCTAGTGTCTCTGCTTAATAGCTTTCCAAGGTATATTGGAAACTTCGCTATTAGAGTTATAGTGGCATGATGTACTCTCTTCGAAATGGAGAGATATTATATTTATCTCACATTGATCTGGAATTAAGATCATCGGGAGATTAATGATACATCCATCCCAACATATATATAATGAAGGTTTGAGAGATTTAATGTTTACCTCACATCAATTCCTCCATTAGGGCGTAAGGATATTCGTGCCCATAACCCCCACATACTCAAAAGTATGCCCTCAAGGAGTTCCTATAGGAAAACTTATTTCACCATCACCAAACTACTGACGATGATGGATCTATGGCTAGGGCTCTACATGATAAGATTTCACTTGATTAATTAAGTACATTATTGTATTCTTTTAGCATCAGTCAGGTTTTTAGACATAATTCATTATAACAAATGCTACAAAGAATAAGTATTACTTCTATCAAGTCCATTTCAAATCTTTATAAAACATTGGGATTTCAATATCCCTTGTCACATCAGGGGCATTCTCATCCCTGAACATTTCATCATCATGATTATGGAATATGGGTATTCAAACCCTCAATTTATCAAGAATACTTGTTACCACTATTAGGTAACTAACACCTTCAGGTCATCTGACCAAGGTAAACATGATACTTGCAATACAGATATCTCACATGGCTCCTAAAGCCCATTAATATCTTATTACCTTTCACTAGGCAACACAACATATTATGGCTCACAAGGCCCATAAATAAATTTCAATAGTAATCATCATAGCTCGTACCTGGCTATGTCCAACATCTCATGATACCTACATGATTAGTGCACATGATAATAGTTATATTAATTACATATGCAATGTAAGAGTAACATCACTATTTCCACTTTAGAGTTAGAATTTCTCAAATAATGTCAATTAGAAATACTCATCCCATTACCCAAATTAGGGTTATGGTTTATCATCATATTGCCCAACATTAGGGTTTCATGCACTATAACCCAAGATTAGGGCTCCACATACCTTTACCCTTTGTTAGGGTAGGATTTCATATCAAAGTGTCACATATTAGTACATAGCATCATCTTGAGTTAGATTTCCACATCACATTGTTGCATTAAGGATTCACCTTGACATCACCCTTGATTAGGGTTCCACCTAACATCACCCTCACTTAGGGTTTCATATGGCTTCAACCTTGATTAGGGTTTTACATAACATCTTTGTATTAGGGTTTCACTTAGCCTAACCCTTGATTAGGGTTTCTTATAACACCACCCTCAATTAGGGTTTCTCATAACATCTCTCTCCATTAGGGTTAGGGTTTACTATTCACATCCAATTAGGGTTTATCATTAATATACCCTGAAGTAGGGTTTCTCATGTCATTACCCTAAATTAGGGTCACACCATCCCCCTGGATTAGGGTTTTACATAGAATTTCCCTAAATCAGTCTAGGTTCATCCACCGCCTCAATTAGGGTTTCTTGATCTCTTTATCAAGGATCATACCCTAATTACATATTCTGTTTATTTTGAATGTGTCGAGGCTGGATTGCTACATGATTATTATACATGTATGAATTTCCCTCTCTCATTGATGGAGCTTCCACTCGTGTGGAATTGCATGCACCACTAAATATCCTAAAGATAGTAAGTCTTTAGGTTTAGCCTTGCTTATACTAGATTGAGAACTCCACCCACGTATGCTAGGATACGTGGAAGTCTTATCGTAGTATAGTTAAGGGTCGAATCCACAGGACAACGGTCTTGTTGGGAGTAACAAGATGGAAAACGTTAGAATTTCACTTGACCTCTCAATAGTTGGTATTTAGATCGAAAAGTTGGATTGGTTGTTTTTAGACTAAGTGCAAGAAAAACAAAGAAAGAAAGAAAGAAAATTTAAGGTTTATAAGCAATGATAAGAAACCACTAGGATGTGATCGGCTTTCACCACCACTACTCATGGATCAAAACATGCAACATAAAAAAACATAACCTGCAAGAAGAGTCTAAACAGTTTGTATCTTTGTAGATTTAGTTTCCTTTCGGAGAACTAACTACGAGAAGTGTGGGAATGTTACAATGCCAGCCATCCCCGAATGAATGGTCACTTACTTTACATCATTCCCTTCACAAAGTGTGTTCCTCGACTTATCAAGGTTGTACTTTCATACTCCAACTGGTTCCATTTCATAGTATGAAAGTACAACGATGGAAGTGAGTTTACTCCACTTCTTGAAAAGCACTCCTAGATACTGAAACAGATGCATGGTGGATACATGCATCAAGAACCAACATTCAATCAAGATTCAAATCTAATAATACAAACGTAGACAATTCATACTAAAAGATAAAAGGTAACACAAGTTGGTGATCAAACAACAAGCATTCATTAAACGATTGGTGTAGAACTGAAAAGAAAGTATATCTCTATTGCAAACTATGGATTACATTGCATGAAATGAAAACATGGGTAGCGGGGCTACTCCCTGCACCCTAGTGAATAAGACTACTCGCTCATAGAAAGGATAAAGAAGGAGGCGAGAAGAGAGAGAGAGAACATCATCCCCACGAAGGAGAGAGGAAGGTCAACCCCTTGGAGAGAGAGAGATGATCTTCACACTTCGCAGGTTGCTCGATGATGAATCCTCCTCTTCCCACCTTCTTTGGCGATGAGAGAGGAAGTAGCTTCTGGATGGAGTGTGGATCTCAGACTGGTAGCCTCGGGGCGGTGGATGAAGGATGAAACAACTTTGAAGAAGCAGAGGTAGCCTTTGGACGTCTTGAGACTTGATCGTTTGTCAGGACCCCTTGGGTCTTATTTATAGGCTTTAAGTGAAGTCCTAACGGTTTGGGCAGTTTTGGGTCCAAACGATCGTGAAGACCATTTGGGCTCTGAGACCGTTTGGGCTCTACGCGGTCTCGGGACCGGTTAGCTTCATGCGGTCTCAGGACCGGTTGGCTTCATGCGGTCTCGTGATCGGTTGGCTTCATGCGGTCTTGGGACCGGTTAACTCCATGCGGTCTCGGGATCGGTTGACTCCATGCGGTCTCAGGATTGGTTGACTCCATGCGGTCTCATGACTAGTTGGCTTCATGCGGTCTCGAGATCGGTTGACTCCATGCAGTCTCGGGACCGGTTGGCTTCAGGCGGTCTCAGGACCGTGTGACTCCATGCGGTCTCAGGACCGTGTGACCCCATGCGGTCTTGGGACCAGTTGGCTTCATGCGGTCTCAGGACCGCATGACTCCATGCGGTCCTGGGATCGTTTAGTCTTCGTACGGTCTCCAAGACCGTTTGGGGCTTTTGTGAATTTTTTGTGTGTTTTTCTGTAAGAATAAAAAGGAGAAAAGTTAGTCAAGTGGTGTATTTGTAATAAAGGACAAAGTTAAGGGTTCTATCTAATTTATCTGAGAAAGAGTATAGAAAACTGTGGAAAACTATTAAGATAACATCACAAAATGGGAGGTTATCAACCCCCCTAACTTAGAGTCTAGCTTGTCCTCAAGCTAGATAGAGCTGAGGCATATAATGGTGAGGCGATTTTATTTAAGATTTCCATACTCTTGCTCCAGTTCTAAACCAGAGGTCTCCTAAGGTTGTATCAGAGCTTTTTCTTGCCTTAACGCTTTCAGGTTATTGAGAGTTGCTTGGATCTCAGGTTTCTTCCATATCTCGTAGTCCGCATTGGGACCACTTTTTATTCTGTGCATGTCGTTGACTCTAATCAGTTTCACTAAAAATCATGTCGGAAGCTAGAGTGGGTATGAGGGTTGGCTAAAGGCTTGTTGTGTAACTCCCCCTTCAAGTGGGGGAGGGGTTGTCTATGCTTTTAGGATCTCACTACCGGGTATGATACATCTGCCTTTGTGAGGGCAGCTGAATGTACCGGCCGGACGAATCCTTTGTCAGCCTTTATATATTTGGATACCTTAGGGTTTCACTACCGGGCACAACACATCTACCTTTGTGAGGGTAGATGAATGTACCGGTCGGGCGAGACCTTCATTGGCTCTTCATATAGATCCTTATTCAAGTCACAACTCTCATCGTTTTATTCAACACTTTGGCTTTTATTCGTAAACTCACAG
Source organism: Alisma plantago-aquatica (assembly GCA_963693085.1). NCBI lineage: Eukaryota > Viridiplantae > Streptophyta > Magnoliopsida > Alismatales > Alismataceae > Alisma > Alisma plantago-aquatica. Next base: position 807,225,234 of record OY856414.1, on the reverse strand, counting down.
GCTTGGGATTTGGGTTTTTAGGGAAATTGATTGGGCGGCCAAGCCTCTTTTATTTGAAGAGAAGAAAGCTATTCTTAGAGTTTCTCGACATGCACTTATTTGGTTTCTACTTAGTGGTCCACTTGCGAGGCTTCTTGATTTGGATGTCACCTGATATCCCTCTCATCCTTGAGAGTGTTTGGCTTGTTATGGCCCTGATGTTAACCTATGGAGAGTCAAACGTAGATTTGAAGCAAAAGAATGAAAATTTCGTGTGAAGATAATTTATTAATTCACCAGTACATGTTTATATTCTATTCTTGTTATTGCTCTTGAGGACTAACTGGATTCTAAAGTTAGCTGGGGATGACTTTTTCCAAGAGGGATGTTATTCTTATGTGCAGGGTTTATTTTATTGGAGAAATTACTTAAACAAAATCTAAATGTGCAAAGAAAACTAAAAAAATTGTACATAATTGAAAAAGAAGGTAGAGAAAGAAGGATTTTAAAATGATACCTCACCCTTGTCCAGTGTACCCCCCCCCCCAACTTATCACTCACTCTGTCCTCAAATCAAAGTGATAGGTTGAGAAGTACAAGGACAAGGGCATTAGGCTTCTATTAGTCCTTTATTAGTGCCATGTGTGCAAAGAAGATTAGCAGCGAACTTTCCATGTAATGTGTGGTAATCCACGTCTGTCATGTCCTCTACTGGTCTTCCAAGGGCCATGATGGTGTGCATCCAGTAGAGGATGTGGAAACCACAGTCGTTTGACTCACGAAGCTGCTGGGGACATTTGTGGCTGAAGGCAGGGCGATGAAAGTGTTCTTTACCGTATGACCGTGTGTGCTTGCTGAGAAGGTCATGTAGTTGGTTAGCACACTCCTTCTCCACCTCCTCCGTGGGTGTTCTTGGTGTTGTAGTATACTGTTGCTGGTCTGGATTGTACTGGTTGTCGAAATTGTTGTATATGATTGTTGTTCCATCATGAATATTTGTTGCCACCAACGTCCAGTGTTATGAATGAATGAAGGGAAGCATGATAAACTTTGGATTCGTATGTTGGAGGAAAGAAATGAGCACCTCAATTGTTCCAAAGTTTTTTAGCTTTAGGAGATCATCCTTCATATATGATGATCCCTTATAGATCATAGGGTGATTTTGTCTGAGAAGATATTGATAGACGGCCATTAAAATTACGGATAGAGACCCTTTGATCTGTACAGTTTCTCATAGTGCATCTGCCATGACCAGAATATTGCCGACTATGAAAACCAGGTCATCTTTCTCGGCGTAAAGCCTTGACATGATGAGGCAAAGTTCATTGTCGGAGATGCTTTTGCAGGCGCTGAGGTCAAAATTGGGGAATGTTGGTGGAATGTCAGACAGGGGGACCATTTTTTAAGATGATCTGTTGATGGTTGCCCCAGTCAGCAACTCTGTAACCCCTTTATCATCTACCAGATTGAAAGAGTAAGGATCCCATTGTGTCTTCTCGGGAACCTTGGTGGGCTGGTGTTTCTCCAACTCATCTATTATTTGCCGAACAACCATTTTGGAGGACGTTGGATGGTTGAAAAGAGGTAGCAAGGAACATAGTTAGACGCCATAGTTGGGTCCTTGAAGAACCATCTATCACAAATTAGCTCCATGGCGTAACGACCTCATAGAGAATGAAAATCCTCTGTGGCCAGCTCAGTGAAAGGGATTTGTTGGTTGAGCGCTTGAATGTGACGTATAGCGTAGAAAGCACAATCCCTAGATCCCTCTTGTGTTTGGGCATGTGGGTTGATGATTTGGAACCAGGGTTGGTTCCAACCATTGCGGAGGGATGGGCATGCAACCCAGATTAATTTCAGTAGCCGGAAAGGGATGCATCTGGCCTCCCCGGCTTCGATACCATCAAAATTAATTATTACGGCTCTTAGTTCAGTGGAACAGAAATTGTACACCTTAGTGTCTCGAGCCGCGGTGTCTACGATCATTAGCAGCCAGTGACCAGAGACTTGAAAGGGCATGGTAATATTGTGTGCCTTTCTGGCAATCCCCTTCTGCAACCTCTCGATGGATTTGTTTTGTAAGTCTTCATATAACAGACTCATGGCAAGAGCAGGTGAAGTGTTAAGTACTGGTTGTTGTCGTTTGGAGCTTCTGTAGATTTTGATAGAATTGGCAAGGAGGACACGGAAGATTGCCATCTTCACCACTGACTGTGGTCAAAGGATGGTGCGGAAATCTTCACGTGTCAACTTGCGCTGAGTCTTTGTATTATGGTAGATAACATCTCCCCCGTCTTTGACATCATCTACGATAGTGTTTAAGATGAAGATATCTTGAGCATTTATAGTAGAGATGGCCGCCATGTCTATATCGTGCATCTTGTGAGGTAGCGGTGGCGGCGGGGGAAGCTCTTACGGAAGGTGAGAAGAAGTTTGCTCTAGATTTTCTATGTAGTGCTGCAGATCTTCGTCTTTGTCTGAGTCGGAAGCTGATTCAAGATCGTCGTATCTATCTCGATTGACTCTTTCTAATTCTTCCTGCTCTGGGGGAAAGGGTGAAGATTGTTCTGGGACGGAGTGTTGTGGAAGTTGTGCTTGTGGTAGACTCGTGCTGGTTCCGAATAGGCATTGTTGGAACTCAACAAAGGCTGCTTCTTTGGCAGTTTCCCCCAGGGATCCCATTGCAGAATAGTCAAGGAATTGATCCCCATATGACATGTTGACATTGTCATTGTGAGGAGGGGATTTGGGATCTTTATGACCTTCTTTTTTATCTTTCTTTTGTTGTTGTGTAGCTCCTCAGCTGGGGCCCTCCCCAGCATTGTCTAGGTCATCAGATTTATCATCTGAGGAGGTGCTATTGTTGGAATCAGCCGAGGAGTCAGAATCCTCATCTTCATTTTCTTCTTCATCATCATCTTCGCCTGCCGCCTTATCTGTTGTCTTCTTTGGTGGAGGCTTATTGCACTGCTGGTGGAGTGCTTGTAACTCGTCGAAAGCCACTTGCATATGCTCATGGGTTTCATTCAAAGCGTCGTGGGCTTCTTTGAGATCTGAATATCGAGCCTCGGTGGAGAGGAGTCGTGTAGAGAGGTCAGTCACTTGAGTTCTTAGTTGGGTGATTGCATTGTTGTATGACTCTTCTTGGCAGTTATTTAGTTGTGTGAGGGTGGTGCTGATGTCATCCAAGCGCATGCTTAAAGCAGTTTGTTGCTGCTTAAGCTCGCGCAGAGTTTCTGGCAATGGTTGATGTTGCGCAGAAATCCTGTCGACTTGCTTGACCAAATCATCTTGTTGGACTTCCACTTCAAGCACCAACAGTGGCAGTTGTTGCAGGAGGTCGTCGATGTGATCGATTTTCATGGCCACTACTTTCTGTTGTTGGTGGATGCTTGAGATGATGCCTGGCAAGGAAAGGTTTTATGCGTCAATCTTGGCGACCTGTGTAGTTAGACCCTGCACACAAGAAAAAATAGATTATAATATGTTAGAAGGGTTGGTGAGGAGGTTTCGAATAGCGTCGAATTGACGTCTGAATTCCTCACCGACATTTGTGAAATGGACCCTAGATGTGGAAGGGTGGTGTAGCTGGGGTCGGAGTGGAAAGGTGGTAGTGCCTTGTGAAAGAGACACTGGTGATGGTCCCGCGAACTGCGTGGTGACCGTAGATGGAGTCACCAGCGGTGTCGTGGTGGTGGCGGATGAAAGAAATGGTGATTGTTTGGGTGAGAATTGTGGGAGCACAAATGTTGAGGAGAAAAGGGTGGAGATGGGAGCGAAGTAGGTCAAACCGGGTGTTGGAGTGGAGAAAGGGGTGCCATGGGAGGAAAAGGGGGAAGTGGAAGATGTGGGTGGAGGAATTGTTGTTGGGATTGTTGTGGAGAAAGGTGGGAGGGTGGTAGATGGTGGGATAGTAATGGATGGTAATGTGGTGGGGGTGGTGGTGGTGGTGAGCTCATCATGTAGGCTCATGATGAATGAGTCTAATGATGAGGTATTGATAAGTTCCTCTGGACGAGGGCATTCTGTCTCCGGATTAAGCTTTGATATCGGCGTCCCTGACAGCTGTGGTGGTTGTAAATGTGCCTTAGATGGTCATTTTACTGGTATTTTTGTTACCCTAGCTGCCGGGGCGGTAATACTAAGCTCTGTCTGGCCCACTTTGATCGTCTTCTCTTGTACTTTGACTGAAGCTAGGAGTTTGGTAAGCTCTTCGTCGGTAAAGAGTAGTTTTTCCTTGTCGTAATCTGTGAGCTCTGGAAGCGGTAGCAGAGTTTTGGAGGATCTTATGGTTGGGTAGAAAATGTAGTGTAATTTCGCATCCTTTTATTTGATAATGTAAGAGTTCTTCAAAATTTGCTCGTTAGTAAGGATGTCTCCCTTGATATGTGTGCACCTGGGGAGTAATCTGTCCATCTTGAGATATTTGATAATAGAAGTTATGTGCCCGCCCAGGCAGATTTCTTTCCCTATGGCGTAATCTGAAAATTTTTGTATCATGTGCCATCCAATGTTGATCGGCATTCCATGCAGAATGGACCAGAGAAGAAAAAGGTCAGCGGTGATAACATTTCCTCCTTCTATTCTAGGAAAGAGTGCACTGGTGAGAATCTTGTGAAGCGTGCGCACTAACCCAGAATGAATATTGGAGGCCTTGTAGGTCTTTGCCTCATAAGTTGGGATCCCTGTTAGGGTTTTCCAGAAGTTGTGTCTATTGAATTGGGAGCTCTCCGTGCTAACAACTTTGGCTTTTTTGAGCTGCTCCGGGTTATCTATGAAAATTTCATTCAATAGATTTTCTGTTATGACCACGTTGTTACAAAAAAGTTTGGTGACCAGCCTGCGGTCACCTCCGTCCCTTGCTCTGTCCATAATGTCCATCGCTTCTTTGGTGAGATGTGTAAAGAATTCTGTTGTTGGCTCGACGGATGAAATCTCAGGGACAAAGCACAATCTTGAGAGATTTGCGTTATCGAGAAGGGTGAGGATTCAGTCATATATCTCCATCTTCATTAGTATGCTTGAGCAAGCATACTTTGTTGGTTTTAAAGTTTTGTCAATGGATGGGATGGTGTGGATGAAAAGGTTTTCTGGTGGTGGTGCGGTGGTGGTGAAGACTGAGAAGACAGGGGTAGTGGTGGTTGCAGGAGTGGTAGTGGGGGTGGTGGTAGCGGTTGGTGGGATATATCTTGCTAGGGTTTGTTCCCTAGCAGTGGCGGGGTAGACCTATTTTCTTGCCCGTTTCTTTGTGGGTTGTTCGGTTGTAGTTTCCTGGACCTTTTGTTTCCCCTTGGGTCTTTAGGTTGGGGATTCATCCTCGGAGTTTGGCTCATATTCGGAGCCTTCATCACTGGAAGAGATTTCTTCCACTTCTTCTTCGGGCTCCTTGGCTAAACACCTGTTGAGGCATTGAATTTCATGCATGTCTTCGAGCAGGTTGACCTTGTGTGGGACCTGTCCAGTACTGTCGTAGATGTCGACTATCTTTTGTAGCTTGGCACGGTCTTCCATGAGTTGCTCCATTTTCTAGTGTGTGTCTTCGGAGGTTCCTGTCATATCTAAATTTTTTTGCATAAAATCATGTGTTAAGATGGTTTGGATTTGCAAAGATATCAAGTGTATTAAAAAGACAAGTTTATGTTATGTAAGTGTTAATGTTTTAGCGGAATTCAAGCGGTTTGTAAGACCAAATGGTTTCGGGACCGTTTGGCTCCAAATGGTTTCCAGACCGTTTGACTACAAATGGTTTCAAGACCGTTTCGAAGGTGGAGCGACGGGGGCACAACGGACAGAGGAGAAGCGATATCGGCGGCGATGGCGATGGCAGCGGCGATGGAGACGACGACGTTGATAGAGAAGGGGGGCGCGTCGGTGACGTAGACGTCGGCGATGGTAAAAATGGAGGAGGTGCAAAGACATAAGTGCCGATGATGGTGGTGCGCTGGTCTACCTTGCTGTTGCGGGTGATGATGACGACGGCGATGTGAAGGGCGGCGGTAACGGAGGTGCAGACGTCGTGAAGATGCGCGGAAGCGGGAGTGATGGTGGCAGAGAGAACCCGTGTCACGATCTGCATGGGAGCAGGAACATGGGAGATGAAATAGTGCTTGTGAGGGTTTAGAGGGTTCGAGAATCGAAAGAAAGAAGAAGGAGAGCGGGTAGGGTTATATTTATAGGATTTGGGGGTTGACTTTACAAATTCTTGAGGTCAAATGGTTTGAGACCGTTTGGGCTCCAAAGAGTTTTGGGACCGTTTGGCTCCAAATGGTTTCAGGACCATTTGGCTCCAAACGATTTCAGGACCATTTGGCTTCAAACGGTTTCAGGACCGTTTGGCTCTAAACGGTTTCAAAACCGTTTGACTCCAAACAGTTTCAGGACCGTTTGAGATGGTTTTGGTTTTTTATTTTTATATTTTTATGTTTGTTTTAGTTGTTTATGTGAATTTTATATTTTCATATTAAAGACGATAAACCTAAATTAAACAAAGGAAATAAAAAAATAAATGGTGAAAAATAGATCTTGGATTGCCTCCCAAGTAGTGCCTGGGTTTTACGTCGTTGGCTCGATGAAGTTTTGATTTTGTTATGGTGATACTGTGGGGTCTCTGATCTCAATAGTCTGTCTCGGAATTTTGTCTGCTGGAGTATAGTATTTTTTCAATCTATGGCCATTGACAGTCCTTTCTCCTCCCTTGTCGTCAATAATTATGATGGCTCCAGTCGAGTATATGTGCTTGATAGTAAAAGGGTTGGACCACTTTGTACGAAGTTTCCCGGGGAACATTTTGAGTCTGGAGTTGAAAAGAAGGACTTTGTCTCCAATGGCGATGTCTTTTCTTTTTAGAAGGCCATTGTGCCACATCTTGGTTTGTTCTTTGTAAATCTTGGCACTTTGGTATGCGGTCATTCAGAGCTCCTCTAGTTCCTGCAACTGGAGTTGTCTATTTTCTCTAGCGCTTTTAAAATCGAAGTTCAGTTGTTTAATGGCCCACCAAGCCTTATGTTCCAGTTCTACTGGAAGATGACATGATTTCCCGTATACCAAATGAAACAGGGTGGTTCCAATTGGTGTTTTATAAGATGTTCGGTAGCCCAAAGGGCACCGGGAAGCTTGGTGGACCAGTCGGTATGGTGTCTATTGACGGTTTTCTCTAAGATTGCCTTCAGTTATCTATTCGAAACTTCAACCTGACCACTAGTTTATGGATGGTAAGGCGTGGCAACTTTATGGTTGACTCTGTATTTCTTTAAGAGGGCTTCAAAGCTTCGCTCCAGAAAATGGGTCCCTCCGTCGGATATGATAGTTCGGGGGACTCTGAATCTGGGAAAAATGATATCTTTAAACATCTTAATGACTGGTTTGGAATCGCTGGAAACGGTGGGTATAGCTTGTACCCATTTCGAGACATAATCCACAACAACCAGTATGTAGGAAAATCCATATGAAGAGGGAAAGGGACCCATGTAGTCTATCCCCCACACATTGAAAAGTTCGATCTCTTGCCACATAGTGAGGGGCATTTCATTCCTTTTAGTTATACCTCTAGAAAGTTGACATTTATTGCATGATTTTACAAAGTCATGGGAATCTCTTGCTATCGTTGGCCAGAAGAAACATGATTACAGAACTTTCATAGCGGTCTTTTTCGGACTCATGTGTCCCCCAGTGGGGCCGGAATGACAATGTTCCAAGACAAGAGTAATCTCTTCTTCAGGTAGGCAGCGACAGAAAAGTCCATCTACGCATAGGCGAAAGAGATAAAGTTTGTCCCAGTAGTATTGCTTAACATCGTGGAGGAATTTCTTTTTGTCATGATGAGAGGCGGAAGGGTGGATGATTGATGTAGCCAAATAATTCACTATATCAGCATACCAGGGGAATCCGGTGGTAATTTTCATTAGCTGGTCGTCTGGGAGGGAGTCTCGGATAGGTACTTTATCATCATCCTCAACTTCAATGCGGTTGAGATGATCAGCAATGACGTTTTCCACTCTGCTTTTGTCTTTGATTTCTAAATTAAATTCCTTAAGCATTAACACCTAGCGGATAAGTCTGGGTTTTGCGTCTTGCTTCTGAATTAGATATCGTATGCCGGAGTGGTCAGTGTAGACTATGACCTTTGATCCAATCAGGTAGGAGCAGAATTTCTCAAACGCATAGATGACAGCTAAGAACTTCTTTTCTGTAGTGGTGTAGTTCTTTTGCTCTTCATCAAGAGTCTTGGACGCATAGTATATTACATGAGGCTTTTTATTGATTCTCTGTCCTAACACTGCTCCTATAGCATAGTCACTGGCATCACACATTATTTTGAATGGTTGTGACCAATTAGGTGCTCTTAGGATAGGCACAGAGACTAGAGCGTTCTTTAAGGTTGTGAAGCTCTAGAGACATTCTTGGTCAAAATTGAACTCGGCGTCCTTGGTCAATAATTGGGTCATGGGTTTTGCTACTTTTGAGATGTCTTTAATGAATCTTCGATAAAACCCAACATGACACAAGAATGCTCGTACTCCTTTTGCATCTTTTGGCAGCAACAGTTTTGAGATGACATCAATTTTTGCCTTGTCTACCTCAATCCCTCTGTCACTCACTCTATGTCCGAGGACGACACCTTCAGTTACCATAAAATGGCATTTTTCCCAATTTAAGATAAGGTTTGTTTCCTCGCATCTTTGTAAGACTTATCCAAGGTTAAGTAGACAATTGTCAAAGGAATCTCCGTAAACTGAAAAGTCATCCATGAATACTCCCATTATGGACTTGGTTAATCCTGCAAAAATAGCAGACATGCACCTTTAGAAGGTAGCAGGTGCGTTGCACAACCCGAATGGCATTCTTCTGAAAGCATAGGTCCTGAAGGGGCAAGTGAAAGTTGTTTTTTCTTGGTCTTTTAGATGTATAGGAATTTTATAGAACCCAGAATAACCATCGAGATAACATAAGAACTTTTGATTGGCTAGGCGTTCGAGGACTTCGTCAAGAAAAGGTAGAGGGTAGTGATCTTTTCGTGTTTCTTTGTTTAGTTTCCTGTAGTCGATACACATTCTCCACCCTGTGACAGTCCTCATGGGTACTAGCTCATTTTTATCATTTAACACGATAGTGGTTCCCCCATTTTTGGGGACCACTTGGACATGGCTGACCCATTGGGAATCTGAAATTGGGTAGATAATACCAGCTTTCAGCAGTTTGAGGACCTCAAGGCGAACAACCTCTTTAAGATTGGGGTTCAACTTTCTCTGGTGTTCTCTTGAAGGCTTAAATTCTTCTACCATGGGCAGTTTATGCATGCATAAGGATGGGTTTACTCCTATCAGGTCAGTTATTTTTTACCCAATGGCTTTCTTATGTTTCTTCAACTCAACGAGAAGCCTTTCTTCCTGGTCTTTCATTAGAGTGGAACTGATGATTACTGGACATAGTTTTTCTTCATCCAAGAAAATGTGCTTAAGTCCCGTTGGTAGGGTTTTCATCTCGGGAGCCTTAGGTGTTTCTGTTGATTCTAAAATAGTGACAAATTTGAGCTCCTCAAAAGTGGATGTCGGTGCTTCTTCAGCTTTCTCTAAGTGTTGCAAGCATTGTTGAACTAATTCGTTGGCTGAGAATTTGACTTCTGGATTTATTAGGACATTTTCTAACTCATCAGGTGGTTCAGATATTTCCAATTGTGACATTTGATGTATTGCATCTAAGAGAAAAACTTCCTCCTGAATGCTGGGACCTTTCATGCTGTTGAGGACCCAAAACTGAATGGCTTCTTTCCCCAGTCTCAGAATGATCACGCCATCTTCAACATCAATATGTGCCCTGGCTATGGCAAGGAAGGGTCTGCCGAATATTATTGGGTATCTTATATCCTCCTTGATGTCCATTGTGACAAAATCACATGGGACATAAGAATCCTTGCCTATCCTGACAGTAATGTCTTCAATAATTCCTAGAGGTGCAGTGATAGTAGAATTAGCTAACTGAATTGTCATCGTTGTGGGTAGCAAGTTAGTAAAGCCCAATTTTTTACACATGGAGTAGGGCATGATAGATATGCTAGCCCCTAGGTCAGCTAATCCCTTTTTGCTTGAGGCATTTCCAATACAACATTGAATACCGAAAGAACCAGGGTCCTTTTTCTTGGGCATCTTATTAAGAATGATATCGGAGGTGGTCTGAGCTAGTTTGACCATCTCTTATTCTTTAGTAGTGTATTTCCTTGATAGCAAAGTTTTCAGATATTTAGCCAAAGCTGGTACTTCAGAGAGAGCATCGAGGAGTGGGATATCGATATAAAGTTTCTTCATCGCCTCCTTGAATTTTTGGAACCTAGTGTCCATTTTAGTCTCTCTCAATTTTCCTGGATATGGTATCCTAGGTTTATATTGCAGAACTTCTGGCTCTTTAGGAGATTGTTCCCTTTCTTTGCCTTTTACAGTCTCTAGGCTTGCATTCAGAGTAAAGACAAGTGTATCATCATTATCATGAGCGATTCTCATAGTTTCATGAAAGGCACGACCAGGTCTGGTAGTGATGGCATTCAATTGCTCTGGTCTATTTTGATCGTGCCTAGGGTTTGACTCTGGTTGACCAACAAAAGTACCTACTGGTGGCTTTAGTTGGGCAGCAATTTGTGCTAGTTGAGCCTCCACAGCCTTCTACTGAGCTTGCTGATTGGCAAGCATGGTTTGTTGTGACTGTAACATCTGCCTGATCATAGTTATCTCGTCTGTTGGCTGGGAAGGGGCATTTTTCTGAGTGAGTTGTTGTTGTCCTTGATGTGGTTGTTGCGGAGGTGGTGTTAACTGAGGTTTTTGCGGTTGTTGCAGCTGAGGGTGTAGTTGTGGGTGCAGAGGAGGATCAGTATATTGATAGTAGGCAGAAGGATTTCTAGGGTTGTTGGATCTTGGGAAATTATTTCTGAGGTTCCCTTGATTTTGGTTAAAGTTACTTTGAAATCCAGGTGGAAACCTATTGGAGGATCCACCTTGTGTTTGATGTTGCAGGTTAGCAGTCCCCGCAGGATTCCCATATTGAAAACCGGGGTGGTTTCTTGGTTGATTTGGATTATAGTAAGCTTGTCCCGGTATGGAATGAATGGAATTGACTTGTTCAGGCATCTGATCTTCAGGGTGTTCGATGATTGGTTTGTACTGCTGTTGTGGTGGTTGCATATCCATCATCACATTGTAAAGTAAGCCACACAATAATGTAGGGTGATTAGATGCGTGATAAGCTTCACAAGTTCCTGTAGCAGCTTTAACTTGTTGGACTTGGGGGTTTTTCTTCTTATCATATTCTCCAAATGAAGTTTCAAGTGCCTGTTGTTTGTGAGCTATAGTCTTTAAAGCTTCAGTAATAGCCTTCATTTCCATTAATTCCTCAGCTTTATAAACTTTGAGGACTCCCTTATTGGATGATCGTCCCCAATTGGATTGGTTTTTAGCTCCAAGTGTAACGATTTTTCAAGGATCCTCATAGTTCTTCCTCATAAAATTTCCTCCAGATGAGGAATCCAGAAATTGCTTGATATCATCACTCACCCCCCTGTAGAATATTTCTATTAATTGATTTTGGGAGATACCATGATGAGGGCACTTCCTTAGAAGCTCCTTGAATCTTTCCCATGCTTCTGCGAGTGATTCTCTAGGAAGTTGGGCGAAGTGGTTGATCTGCCCCCTAATTTCGTAGGTTAATGAAGCAGGGAAAACTTTTCCAGGAACTTTTCTTCTAAGGGAGCCCAGGTGGTGATGATTGGCTCCCTATCAAATGAATTGTACCAACTCAAAGCCCTTCTAGATAGAGTGAAGTGAAAAAGATGTAGCATTATTACATCAAAAGTTGTTGGATCAATGGGCTCTAGAGGGGGGTGAATAAAGCTACACACACTTCACAAAATCAATTAGACCACCAATTTAAACTTAGTGCAGAAACTAAACCAATCAGCAATTTGATGTCCTAATTTAGCATTCAAAGCAAGGATAAGAGACAATGAATTGCAAGCACTTGGATAGGTGGTTAGAGTGGTTCCACATCCTAAACTTAGGAGCGATGTCAGTCCACTACCTATAGTTGGTTAGACTCTAGGATTTGTAACTTGGTTCTCTTATATATCACAATAAGATTACAAGATACATAAACCACACAACCAAGGACTTAATTTCTCAAGCTAAGATCTTCTACCTTTCTAAGGACTTACCCATGAAGTAAGATGCTTCAGCCTTCTTCAAAGGACTTACCCAATCTTACCTTAGTCTTCATCCTTGTAGGATTTACCTATCTCACTTAAGCTTTGCCTTGCACCTCTCCTTCTCTAGGAGAGCTTCTCCACGTTTCACCTTCACCAAGGGATCTGGAGCAGCAAGCTATCTTCACTCTTGAAGAACAACCATCATCTTCACCTTCACTCGGGGAAGACCAGTAGCAACCTCTCTTTCACTTGGAGAAGCATCTTCAATCAATCTTCAAAGGGAATAGGAGATATGAAGAGAGAAAGGAGAGTTGTACATCATACAAGGGATATCTCTCATACACATGGACCTAACTCAATCATAACTCACGAATTTATCTTGAAGGTAGAGAGAGAAAGGGGCTCAAGGGCTTGGAACACTCTCAACTAGGCTAGAACCAAGTTTGCAATGGAAGAGCAGCTTGGAATGAACTCCAAGGGGTTCTATTTATAGTTGAGGGTGCCCCTTTAAGTTGTGGGACACTTGGATACAAAAATAGTCATTTTTTGTTCAAGAAATTGATTCTATTTTTCCCAAAACACTTCAGCAACGGTCACATCACGTTTTATGCAAATTCCGTTCAGTGCAATCGGTCGAGTTTCAATGGGGGTAACTCGACCGATCAAGTAAAAGACAAAATCGATATTTAAATGATCGGTCGAGTTTGTCCTGACAAAACTCAACCAACCATTTAAACTCAAAATGGTCAGTGATTTGATCAGTCGAGTTCTGTGCAAGCACAACTCGACCGATGCAATCTTCAGAAAATCGACCAAAGACTGATCGGTCGAGTTTCAAGCCAAGGAAACTCGACCGACCAAGTGCCTGTAATCAATTTTCTAATTTGCATTTAAAAGTGATTAGCACTTGGTGAATTTTGTCCCAAACATTTTTCTCTTCTAAGTTACAAGTCAATTCATCGTTAAAATTGATTACATAGATGTTCTAAGGTCGTTTACATAGAAAACCCAAAATGCACACTTGTAGCCATTTTGACTTGAACTTGACACATTCTAGGGTTTTGTATATTATATCCTTTTCATGTACCTAATGCCTGCAAACGATCTTAAACACACATATTAGATACATATGAGTGGAATGGTTAAGTCATTATCAAAATATAGGTAATGTATAACCTCTAGGTCAACATTCTCCCCCTTTTTGACTATGACAAACCATTCCTCAACATATTGAAAAGGATAAGAAAGTTATACCTTTGCCTTGTGAATTTAGGGGGATTCATGATAAGAACAATTTTGAATTTCTCCCCCTCAAACTATACTTCCTTTCACCTGCATGTTAGTTTCTCTACACATAGCAGTACCAATATCCGTGTAATGTGTAATCCTTTGCAAGTCACATGATCAACAGTGAATTAACCAGAAAAGGATCAACTGAGCAAGTAAGCAAAAGTATAACAACAAGAAACAATATGATTGAGTCTCAAACCACGAGATAATTCTCCCCCTTTTGACATTATCAAAAAGGTAGGGGGGGTAGAAGAGAAAATCCAGGTCTTCTCCAAAACTCAACCAAACAGATATGCAAGGTAGTAAACAACAATGTAAAAGCATATAACACACAACCACAGCGAAGAATAAAAAATCCAAGTCAGAAACAAAATATAGATAAAAAAGAACCAAGCATAAGATAAAACAGAGTAAATAGCTAAAGTGCATATCGATGATATTACAACTCAGAAAGATGTTTGCATGAAAAAAACTACAACCATAAAGTGAGAAAATAGATATAAGAAAATAGTACAGCTTAGAATAATGTGCCAGGATGTTTGTTATACAAAAGAGTCTAGAAAGATGTATATGATGGACATGCTAGACTATAAGCTAAGAAACCACCTAGACATCTAAGCTATCTATATCGATTGTATCCTCATCGTCACCAGAGTTGTAGTCCTCATCCCCGTCTGAAGGCGGAGCAGAAGTGCCAGCATCAGATCCAGCACCATCACCACCATCTTCGTCGGAAGCATCCTCATCATCACCTTCTGTAGCATCAGCATCATCTTCCTCATCGGCCTGGTCAGGCATCTCCTCATCATCAGGAGGACCAAAAGAACGACCGGGCCAGCGGGCATTCTGCTCAGCCCATGACATACCAAGAGCAAGAAGCTCATTGGCCTACGGGAAGGACGGAGCAGAGTCACCTAAGGAGGCGAGCAGAGTGGCCAGGGGGCCATCAGGTAACGGCAGGAACTCAGGAGCAGAATTACCAGCAGCGAACGGTGGCGGAGCGGCAGCAGAAGGCTCGGGAGTAGGGAAGTAATGCTCATATGCATAAGAAGCATAGGCACTACCTGGGTATGGCTGGTGGACGGGGTAGGGTGAAGCACATGATAGGTTCATGGTGGACATGATTGAACACAAATCCTGGTGCAGGTGTTCCTGAACCTGATGATTGTATGCTTGTTCATGCATCATATAGCCCATAAGGGTTTCATTGGATGCACGGAAGGACGCATGGCTGGGTCGGGGATGTGGCTGTGGAGGTGGAGCACGGGTGGAGGAGGGAGGTACAATAGAGGCAGAAGCACCAACAATAGGGGAAAATACATGGACAGCCTTCTGAAGAGTGGTTTCACTAATAGATAAACTCCTTTTCTAGCAACCGGGTAATGGAAGTCAAAAAAGAGAGATTTATCAGTGGCGAACTGGAAAAGACCACAAATCAGAGCTGGGTAGGGGGGTGGGTTCCTTTGGTGTTCTTACCGATGTCGAAACGGGTCATGTGGTGCAAGATATATCTAGCCCATTTGACACCGATATTGTTTAGAAAACAATACATAATGACCACGGTGTTTTCCACAATGTCCATTTGATTTCACTTAGTATGGACATTACAGTTAATCACCAGGGCCAATATGTGCCTCTGAAGATCAAGAGAGGATGAAGGCAGGGTAGACTTCTTCTTGTAAGCCACGTCGGGTTTCTTTAAAAACTGATGAATGTTCGGTAGCGTCAATTCATGGTGATTATAAAAACCTTCTGGGTCAAGAAGATTTAAATACTCTCCATAGTCCTTACGCCAAGTGTTGTTTTCCTCATCTCCAGCAAGAAAGAAGTTGAAAGTTTCCTCGGAGGTTTGAAAACGTCCGCCGGCGATCATCAAGGTAAGAACTATTTTGGTATTCAGCGGGGGAATGAGCGTATCGTAGTTCCAACGCAGGTTTGCATAGAACTCGTGTACTGCCTTTGTGCTAGACATCTGATTGTTAAAGTAGTCACGTTCGATCGCAAGGGAGGACAAGTGGTGGCTGGCGAGAAGCCTCGAAATAGAGGTAATAACCGCTTGAAAACTATTGGGGTCAACCAAGGGGTGAAACGGAAAAGGAGATCGGGGAAGAAGATCCTTATACCGATTTAACACCTCAAGAGACACAAAAGAGGTGTTATGGAATGGAATTAAGTGATTAGTCAAGGAGGAAGCTTGAGCATTGCCGGGAGCAACACATTTTCGTCTATGGGAAGCCATGGAAACGAAAACAAGGAGAAAAATGTGCACATGAGCAAGATCAAACCTCAAACGCCGAAGAAACACCACCACGAGCGCCCGGGGAGGTCAAGAACGGGGTTGCTAGGTCACCCTAGGGTTAGGAATAGGAGGTTTAGGGCTGGGTGTGAGAGCTGGGGGCTTAGAGGCAATGAATTGGTCGGCTATTTTCTAGTTGCAAGGGAAAATAGTCGACCGATCCTAACTTTTAAGTTGGCGCAACCCGTCGATCGATCGAGTTCTGATAGGGGGAAACTCTACCGAACGGTCCACTGGAGAACTACTCTCGGATCCTGAACGATCAAGTTTTCCAGGGTGGAAACTCGACCGAAGGTCAACCTGACCTAACAGTCTCATTCTTAGATTCTAGCCATATACATGCCAATTAAATTCATTTTTCCATTCTATTATGTATAATTAACATACTTAGGCACATTTAGCTCATCATTGGGCACTATTTAGCGATAAAACACAAAAATCGATAAAAACCCAAAAAAAGCAAAAGTAAGCATGTTGACAAGCAATATTAGCACAAGCAAGCATATATAGGCAAAATAAGGTGACGATAGACATGAGAAAGCATATAGGAAAGAGACAACTAGCTAGATCACATGGCAAGATCATTCAAATCAACAATAAGCAGTTTAGATCGAATAAAATTAAATTGATCTCTAGCTAGAGGTTTTGTAAAGATGTCCGCCAACTGATTTTCTGTGTCCACATGTGTGATATAGATATCTTTCTTGGCAATGTGGTCATGAAGAAAATGATGGCGAGCCTCTATATGCTTGGCTCTACTATGCAATATAGGATTGTACGATAGATTGATTGCACTAGTATTGTCACAAAAGATAGGAGAAGCATCAAAAAATATGTTGAAGTCTTGGAACATTTGCTTCATCCATAGGACCTGTGCACAACAACTCCTGGCTGCAATGTATTCAGCTTCGGTAGTTGATAATTCCACTGTACTTTGTTTCTTGGAGAACCAAGACACTAAGCATGGTCCTAGAAGGAAGCAAGTGCCACTTGTGCACTTTCTATCAACCAAACACCCTGCATAATCCGCATCACTATATGCTCTAAGAGTAAAATCCCTTGATTTAGGATACCATAATCCAAAAGTTTGGGTTTTGGCTAAGTACCTCAAAATCCTCTTAGCAGCAGTGAGATGCGACTTCTTAGGGCTAGATTGAAAGAGAGCGCACAAGCCAACACTAAACATAATATCAGGTCTAGAGGCAGTTAAATAA
This sequence comes from Alisma plantago-aquatica, assembly GCA_963693085.1. Lineage (NCBI taxonomy): Eukaryota > Viridiplantae > Streptophyta > Magnoliopsida > Alismatales > Alismataceae > Alisma > Alisma plantago-aquatica. Next base: position 807,208,271 of record OY856414.1, on the reverse strand, counting down.
AGTAAACTTCCAATCATACCTCTATAGAGCTTCTCATCTACCTTTTCACCTTCTTCATCTTTGTCAAGTTTTGCGGTGTTTGACATGGGTGTATCCATCGACTTCATGTTCTCCATCCCAAAGTGCTTGAGTAGTTCACTTGTGTACTTGCCTTGGTTGATGAAGTTTCCTTCCTGTGTTTGCTTGATTTGAAAACCGAGGAAGAAGGTCAACTCACCCATCATGCTCATTTCAAACTCACTCTGCATAAGAGAATTAAACTCCTTGCAAAGATCAAGATCAGTCCCACCAAAAATGATATCATCAACATATATTTGAATTATAAGAAAATGGTTAGAAGTGTGTTTTAGAAACAAGGTAGAATCAACTTTGCCCATTACATACCCGTTATCTAACAAAAAGTTCTTTAGTTTCTCATACCACGCTCGAGGTGCTTGTTTGAGTCCATAGAGAGCTTTTTGCAACAAATAAACATGATTGGGTAACTTGTCATTTTCAAAGTCCGGAGGTTGAGCAACAAATACTTCCTCCTCGATTGTACCATTCAAAAACGCACTTTTAACATCCATTTGATATAACAAGAAATTTTTGTAACTAGCAAAGGCAAGTAGCATACGAATAGATTCTAATCTAGCAACAGGAGCATAAGTTTCATCAAAGGCAATACCTTCCTGTTGGTTGTAACCTTGTGCCACTAACCTTTCTTTGTTTCTTACCACCTTTCCTTGCTCATCTAGCTTTTTGTGGTAGACCCATTTGGTGCCAATGATTTTTCTATCACTTGGTCTTGGCACTAGGGTCCACACACGATTTTTCTTGAATTGCTCTAGCTCTTCTTGCATGGCAAGGATCCACTCATCATCCCCAAGGGCTTCTTTGATGTTCTTTGGCTCTAGTTGGGAGATGAAGGCACTATCTACTTGTTCTTTGTTGTGAGCAGCTCGTGTCCTCACTCTCTCGAACGGTTGCCAATGATCAACTCCTTGGGGTGATTCTTTGCAAAGCGGGGAGTGGGATCCTTCTTTTCTTCTTCTTCTTCTTCTATCACCTGCTTACCTTTATTTTTGATGTTGATGTCTTTTAATATGGGAATCAACTCATCTGCAATATCATCATGATCAATATGCTTGCCAACAACAGGTTAGTTTCAATAAACTTTACATTGATAGATTCTTCAATTTTAGACAATTCAATGTTGAATACTCTATATGCCCTGCTAGTAGTGCTATAGCCTAGGAAGAAAGCCTTATAGGATTACAGATCAAACTTGTCGAGAGAATCCTTTGTGTTTAAAACAAAACAAGGACATATGAAAACATTAAAGAAATCAATAGACGTATTCCTACCACACCATGGTTCATAGGGGGTTTTCTTGAAAGAAGGATGTGTGAAAACTCGATTTTGCACAAAACATGACGTGCTAACAGCTTCCACCCAAAACTTATTGGGAGTGTCATACTCAAGAAGCATGGTCCTAGCCATCTCTTATAGCGACCTGTTCTTCCTCTCAACAACCCCATTTTGTTGAGGCGTGCGAGGAGAAGAGAAATTGTGTGAATAACCAAGTTTTTCACAAAAACGCTCAAAAAGATCATTTTCAAACTCTCCCCCATGAACACTACAGATAGAAACAATTCGGCAAGAAGCTTCGTTTTCAACCTGTTTACAAAAGCTCTAGAAAACATCAAGAGTATCACTTTTAGAAACGAGAAAGAAGGTCCAAGTATATCGAGAGAAATCATCAACAATAACAAGACAATACTTGGAACCACGAAGCGTTTGTGTTCTCATTGGTCCAAATAGATCAATATGAACAAGTTCAAGAACTCTCTTGGTACTCATGACTCCTTTGGATTTGAAGGAGGATTTGGTTTGTTTCCCTTATGCACAAGGTTGGCATTCCTCATCCTTATCAAAATCCAATTTAGGAAGTCCTCGAACCAAATCCTTTTTGTTCAACTTCTTCATTTGATGCAAATTCACATGACCCAAACGACGATGCCAAAGAGAAAGATCATTTTTATCCACAACCAAGCATCTATTTAGTATGGGCTTAAGATCATCAAGAACAATAACATAAAGATTACCATTTCTAGTTCCCTTATATATAACATTGTAGGATAGGGAATCTAGAAGCAAGCATTCTAAAGCAGTAAATAATATAAGATATCCATTGTCACATAGTTGACTAACACTAATTAAGTTGTGATGTAGGCCATCAACAAGCAACACATTTTTAATACATAGCTCATTGCCTACATCACCCTCACCTATAACCTTACCCTTCTTGTTGTCCCCGAAGGTTACCGATCCTCCTTTCTTTTTCACAAACTTGTTGAAATGGCTGATTGTCCAGTCATATGCTTAGAGAAGCCACTATCAACAATCCATTTCTTTTTAACCTACAAGAAAAGAGGATGTCAGAACCCAACTCAAACTTTGGGATCTGGGGTTAGCTTGGGGACCCATTTCATCTTTGGGTTGGTCCCCTTGGGCTTGTAAGGACAATAAGTGGAATAACGGTCATCAAATTTGCAATGAATATAGACCATAGGATTCTTAGTGCCAAAAGTCTCTCCTTGGAAAATGGGAGGTTCCACACTCTTCTTCTTACCCTTCTTCTTCTTCTTACCTTTGGGAACAGTCCCATCATATCCAAACCACTAGTACCAACATGATTGGTAGAGTGTTCTAGGACATCGTTGAGGGATTTCTTTCCCGAGAGAAACCTTTGCAAAGTAGATCTTAACTTAGCATTATCATCACTAACATTTATAACAGTAGTAGAAAGACTAGCAAGATCTTCTCTAGCATGCAAAAGGTCGGCCTCAAGATAGAGGACTTTAGTAAGAAGAGAATCATTTTCTAAAGTTAAGCTAGCAACTTCATTTCTTGGCAAAATAGGCCTAGAGGATAAATCATTAACTTGAGCAAGCAACTTTGCATTTTTAGATTTAAGCACAACAACCTCTCTTTGATAAGCATAGACTTAATCTCTCCTAGCACCATCAATAAGCTTGAGTTGTACATTTTCAGTTTTAAGAGTATCAAGCTCATCTAGGCACTTTTGGTTTTCTATCTTAAGATTTTCAATATTTTTAATATATACACCATTCTCAACCTCTACTCCATTGTATTGAAGTTCAAGGTCAAGAAATTTCCCTTGCAAGGAATCTATGCTCTCAAGATGCAATTTTTCATTTTTATCAAGAATATCAATTTTAGCATAAAGATCGTCAATTATCTTGCCTAATCTTTTCCTCTTAGATTTACATTTAGCAAAAGATGATTGGAATTCATTTAGCATATCAATGAGAGTTTCCTTAGATAGCTCATGCAAATTAACATTGCTTACCTCACTTACCTCACTTACCTCATTTACATCTTCACTAGTGGAGGCCATGAGGGCAAGATGGCATTCTCCATCTTCGGAGCTTGAGGAGCTTGAAGAAGACTCCTCCCACACTACATGAGCTGCATCTTTAGATCTTCTCTCCTTCTTGTCTTTCCTCTTATACTTCGCTTCTCTCTTGTACTTGTCATCTTTCTTGTGGCTTCTCTTGTGATGGCTCTTCTTGGCCTTTGGGCAGTCACTCTTGTAGTGGCCTTTTTGAACACACTCATAGCATCTAGGAGTTGAGGAGGAGGGCTTTCTCTTGAAGTGTTTCCCCTTTGAGTAGTTTGCTTCATGCTCATTGGAACCTTCATCTTCACTTGAGGAAGGGCTGGGAGACTTCAAGGCAAGTTGTTGTTGCCGGACCATTTCTTCAACTTGAGCTTTAAAGGCAGTGTCCTTTATCTTCTTAGACTCTTTTTCTTCTCTCTTCTCTTCCTCCTCTTGCTTGTCAAGCCTAGGTTCATGGGCTTGGAGGTTACCAACCAGCTCCTCGGTTGACAACTCACTCAGCTTGTACACCTCTTCAATTGAAGTAACCTTAGGCTCCCATCTCTTAGGTAGGGATCTCAAGATCTTGGCGTTGATAGTGCCTCTATCCATCACACTCCCAAGGGCTGCTAAACTATTTAAGATGACATTTAGCCTAGTGTACATATCAGCCACTCTCTCATTCTTACCCATCTTGAGGTTCTCTAGAAGACCACCAATCATGTAGACTTTGGCCTCCTTCACTTGCTCGGTTCCTTCATAGGTGACACACAATTTGTGTCATATCTCATGTGTCGTATCCCAAGAAGAGATCTGGTTGAACTCGAATGGAGTAAGAGCGGCGTAGATGATGCTCACAGCTTTGGTGTTGAGTTGAGCACGCTTCATCTCAGCTTCCATCCATGTGGTGATGTCCCCTTTTGGATCTTCATATTTGAGATGGACAATCTTCCACATTTCGTAGCTCACACCTTGGAGGTAGAATTGCATTCTCCTCTTCCAATATAGAAAGTTTGTGCCATCGAAGACTGGAGGTCTCATGGAGAAGCTTCCTTCAAGGTTGAGTGACCCAAGAGATGAATCGTCCATCTTCTCCTACTTGTTGAATTAGCTTGGAGAAGACCTGCTCTAATACCACTTGTTGGATCAATGGGCTCTAGAGGGGGGGTGAATAGAGCTACACACACTTCACAAAATCAATTAGACCACCAATTTAAACTTAGTGCAGAAACTAAACCAATCAGCAATTTGATGTCCTAATTTAGCATTCAAAGCAAGGATAAGAGACAATGAATTACAAGCACTTGGACAGGTGGTTAGAGTGGTTCCACGTCCTAAACGTAGGAGCGATGTCAGTCCACTACCTAGAGTTGGTTAGACTCTAGGATTTGTAACTTGGTTCTCTTATATATCACAATAAGATTACAAGATACATAAACCACACAACTAAGGACTTAATTTCTCAAGCTAAGATCTTCTACCTTTCCAAGGACCTACCCACGAAGTAAGATTCTTCAGCCTTCTTCAAAGGACTTACCCAATCTTACCTTAGTCTTTAGCCTTGCAGGATTTACCTATCTCACTTGAGCTTTGCCTTGCACCTCTCCTTCTCTTGGAGAGCTTCTCCACGTTTCACCTTCACCAAGGGATCTGGAGCAGCGAGCTATCTTCACTCTTAAAGAACAGCCATCATCTTCACCTTCACTCAGGGAAGACCAGCAACAACCTCTCTTTCACTTGGAGAAGCAGCTTCAATCAATCTTCAAAGGGAATAGGAGGTAGGAAGAGAGAAAGGAGAGTTGTACATCATACAAGGGATAGCTCTCATACACATGGACCTAACTCACTCATAACTCACAAATTTATCTTGAAGGTAGAGAGAGAAAGGGGCTCAAGGGCTTGGAACACTCTCAACTAGGCTAGAACCAAGTTTGCAATGGAAAAGCAGCTTGGAATGAACTCCAAGGGGTTCTATTTATAGTTGAGGGTGTCCCTTTAAGTTGTGGGACACTTGGATACAAAAATAGCCATTTTTTGTTCAAGAAAATGACTCTATTTTTGCCCAAAACACTTCAGCAATGGTCACATCACTTTTTCTGCAAATTTTGTACAGTGCAATCGGTCGAGTTTCAATGGGGGTAACTCGACCGATCAAGTAAAAGACAAAACCGATATTCAAATGATCGGTCGAGTTTGTCCTGACAAAACTGGACTGACCATTTAAACTCAAAATGGTCAGTGACATGATCGGTTGAGTTTTGTGCAAGCACAACTCAACCGATGCAATCTTCAAAAAATCGACCAAGGTCTGATCGGTCGAGTTTCAAGCCAGGGAAACTCGACCGACCAAGTGTCTGTAATCAATTTTCTAATTTGCATTTAAAAGTGATTAGCACTTGGTGAATTTTGTCCCAAACATTTTTCTCTTCTAAGTTACAAGTCAATTCATCGTTACAAGTGATTACATAGATTTCTAAGGTCGTTTACATAGAAAACCCAAAATGCACACTTGTAGCCATTTTGACTTGAACTTGACCCATTCTAGGGTTTTGTATATTAGATCCTTTTCATGTACCTAATGCCTGCAAACGATCGTAAACACACATATTAGATACATTTGAGTGGAATGGTTAAGTCATTATCAAAATATAGGTAATGTATAACCTCTAGGTCAACAAAAGCAACTCTGGCTTGTGGGACAAGTCGACAAAGTTCCTTGAACCTCTTCAAGTGATCCATGCAGTCATCTCCAGAACCACCAGAGAATGAGATGCCCTGCATGATTTGAATCCATTGTGTCCGGATTTCGAAATTGGGTATGTTGATGATTGGTGGCCGGACCGGATGATTGTCTTCATAGTTCTTGGGGACGACATAATCCCTCAGTTGCTTGTTTCTTAGCTCTAACTGGGTGTCATCAATGAGTTGTGCTCTCTGAGCGGCTATGGCGGTGTTGACCCTTTCCATTACTAACACAGCTTGGTGTTGATCTTCAACCATTTGCTTGGCTCTTTGGCGGTGAAGTTTGATGCAGCGGTGGAAACTTCTTTCTACCTCAGAGTCGTACTCTAGATTAGGGGAGAATCTGAGATTATGTGATGGTTGCATACACGTCTTCTACCTGAGTAGAGGAAGGAACACACCTTTTAGATGATGCAAGAGATATGATGAATTCAAGAAGATATGTAGTAATGTTTAAAGAAAAGTGTAAATCCCTAACCAACTACCAAGATGGTAATGAAATTAAAACGTTCTGTTGTCCCCGACAACGGCGCCAATTTTTTTGATGGAGCTTCCACTCGCGTGGAATTGCATGCACCACTAAAAATCCTAAAGATAGTAAGTCTTTAGGTTTAGACTTGCTTATACTAGATTGAGAACTCCACCCACGGATGCTAGGTTACATGGAAGTCTTATCATAGTATAGTTAATGGTCGAATCCACAGGACAACGGTCTTGTTGGGAGCAACAAGATGGAAAATGTTAGAATTTCACTTAACCTCTTAATAGTTGGTATTTAGATCGAAAAGTTGGATTGGTTGTTTTTAGACTAAGTGCAAGAAAAACAAAACAAGAAAGAAAATTTAAGGTTTATAAGCAATGATAAGAAACCACTAGGATGTGATCGGATTTCACCACCACTACTCATTGATCAAAACATGCAACATAAAAAAACATAACATGCAATAATAGTCTAAACAGTTAGTATCTTTGTAGATTTAGTTTCCTTTCAGAGAACTAACTTTGAGAAGTGTGGGGATGTTGCAATGCCAGCCATCCCCAAACGAATGGTAACTTACTTTACATCATTCCCTTCACAAAGTGTGTTCCTTGACTTATTAAGGTTGTACTTTCATACATCAACTGGTTCCATTTCATAGTATGAAAGTACAATGATGGAAGTGAGTTTACTCCACTTCTTGAAAAGCACTCCTAGATACCAAAATAGATGCATGGTGGATACATGCATCAAGAACCAACCTTCAATCGAGATTTGAATATAATAGTACAAACGTAGACAATTCATACTAAAACATAAAAGGTAACACAAGTTGGTGATCAAACAACAAGCATTCATTAAACGATTGGTGTTGAACTGAAAAGAAAGTATATCTCTATTGCAAACTATGGATTGCATCGCATGAAATGAAAACATGGGTAGCGGGGCTACTCCCCGCACCCTAGTGAATAAGACTACTCGCTCATAGCAAGGACAAAGAAGGAGGTGAGAAGAGAGAGAGAGAGATAACATCATCTCCACAAAGGAGAGAGGAAGGTCATCCCCTTGGAGAGAGATAGACGATCTTCACACTTCGCAGGTTGCTCGATGATGAATCCTCCTCTTCCCACCTTCTTTGGCGATGAGAGAGGAACCAACTTCTGGATGGAGTGTGGATCTCAGACTAGCAGCCTTGGGGCGGTGGATGAAGGATGAAACAGCTCTGGAGCAGCAGAGGCATCCTTTGGACGTCTTGAGACTTGATCGTTTGTCACGACCCCTTGGGTCTTATTTATAGGCTTTAAGTGAAGTCCAAATAGTTTGGGTAGTTTTTGGTCCAAATGGTCATGAAGATCGTTTGGGCTCTGAGACCGTTTGGGTTCTGAGACTGTTTGGGCTCTACGCAGTCTCGGGACCGGTTGGCTTCATGCGGTCTCGGGACCGGTTGGCTTCATGCGGTCTCGGGACCAGTTGGCTTCATGCGGTCTCGGGACTGGTTGACTCCATGCGGTCTCGGGATCAGTTGACTCCATGCGGTCTCGAGATCAGTTGACTCCATGCGGTCTCGGGACCGGTTGGCTTCATGCGGTCTCGGGATCGGTTGACTCCATGCGGTCTCGGGACCGGTTGGCTTCATGCGGTCTCGGGACCGTGTGACTCCATGCGGTCTCGGGACCGTGTGACTCCATGCGGTCTCGGGACTGTGTGACTCCATGCGGTCTCGGGACCGGTTGGCTTCATGCGGTCTCGGGACTGCGTGAATCCATGCGGTCCTGGGATCGTTTAGTCTTCATACGGTCTCCAAGACCGTTTGGGGCTTTTGTGATTTTTTTTGTGTTTTTCTGTAAGAATAAAAAGGAGAAAAGTTAGTCTAGTGGTGTATTTGTAATAAAGGAAGAAAGTTAAGGGTTCTATCTAATTTATCTGAGAAAGAGTATGGAAAACTGCGGAAAACTATTAAAATAACATCACAAAATGGGAGGTTATCACTCATCCTCTCTAGGATGTTCATTACTCCAATCTTGATTAGATTGAGTCAACTCCTCATTTAAGTATACACACTTAGGGTTAATCTAGTGTGTTGAGTTATTGTTTCCATAACATCAAAGGTTAACCATTTTAGATGTACTAATCACCTAAATAACTTAGGGTTTCAACCATTGTACTTATCTTTGATAATCATCATTATCAAGCATGGAATCAATTGATCTTTTATAACCTTGGGTCTCCAAACGGTTTTGGAGTACCATAACCTCTAAACGGTTTTGCCCCTTTTTGACCTTCAAACAGTTTTGAAATTGTTTGGGCATTCTAGGTCTAAGACCGTTTAGCCTTAAACAGTTTGGTGGTGAAATCCGATCACATCCTAGTGAACCGTTTGACACCTTTGACATATGAAGCCGTTTGAACATTTGTACCTTGAAACCATTTGAACAGATGCAACCTGAAACCGATTGAACAATTCACCCTTGAAACCGATTGGATCTCCAAATGGTTTGAGATCAATTGTTCTCCAAATAGTCTGAGATTCCAAATGGTCTCAAGACCATTTGGACTCAAACGGTCTTAATACCATTTGGTCCAAACCATCTTAAAACTGAATGGACTAATTAGGGTTTCCATCATCAAATCAATTTAGGGTTTGTACTCATTGAATCATCAATCAATTGAACTCTTGAACGTACATCAGATAGTAGCCCTTGGATCTTTGACCATCCACCATAATCCACCATTAACCTCCAAATGGTCTTGAGACTGTTTGGTCTCAAATGGTCTTGATACCGTTTGAGTCAAACAACTATAACATTGACTCAATCAATTAGGGATTCAACCCATTCAATCGATTAGGGTTTACAATAGGTGGATCATCCCAACTTGGAATCATTATCATCAATTCAATTGAAGCCAATGGATCACCATTCAACAACATCAACACTTGATCTCCAAACGGTCTGAGACCATTTGATCCCAAAGGGTCTTGAGACCGTTTGATCCTAAACGATCTTGAGACCATTTGGTTTCAAACGATCTTGAGACTGTTTGGTCTTAAGTCGTTGAAACCGTTTGCACTAGTTCTTTGTTAAAGTGTGTTCTTAGGATGATGTCATCATCATCAAGCTCCGATCCTTTAAAAACTACTGTCTTACATATGGAAATTTCATCAATTGATCAAAGGAATTTCAAGAAGAACAAAACAATCAACAAATGATGGAGAATTGAATGTAGTAATAACATTTAAGGGTTCAACTTATGTAACCCGCCTTTGAAACTGAATACAAGCTTCAAGCTCCACGTCTTTAATGGTGGAAGAAGCTTTCTCAACTGCCCAAGGTCCGTTCTCAAGTCTTTGAGTGAAAGGATTGGCTAGAGTTGAAGATTGAATGAAGAAAAGAAGAAATCAAACATTGATTTTCGATTTCCACCATGAAATCAAGGTTGAAGATGACTATGGAGCTTACCTACAGGTTGGGTCACGTCCTCCTGTTGCTCCTAAGATCCTTTTTCCACAGCCAAAGCAAGGAAATAAAAGGAATCGAAAAAGCCTTTCATTTGGGTTGGAAATGGGATGTATATAAAGAAATTCAATGAGAGAGAAAGTAATAATTAATTCCTTTATTTTCTTAAATTGATGGAACATATCCCCCTCAACTCCTTTCCCACGAAGTCATCCTCTTCCCCTTTGCAAACTTCTTCATTGTCCATGAATTAAAGGAAAAGAAATTAAGCACCTTAATTCATATAATAATAATATCCATATTTGAGTGGATATCACTTTTCCTTTTATTAATGTGAGTGGGCTCTCCACTCACTAGGATATTTCGTGGCCTTTGAAAGGAAAAAATACGTTCACACTTATGAAAATTCAACCATCCCAATTTTGGTTGAAGGGCACTTCAATTAATATGTTTATTTTTTGCATTAAATTGAATTAGGGTTTCAATTATGCTTAAATCTTGATTATTTTAATATCAAGATTCTTTCTCTTCCAAAGTGATTCAAATGAGGCGCCCCTCTCATTTTCTTTTCTCTAAATGATTCCAAGAAACATGAGGGACTCTCTTGAAGTGGTATTTTGCATATTGAACCCTAGGTTTTGGGTAAATTGCACATTACACCAAAACTAGGTTTTAATGCACAAAGATTGCTCATCAAGCTCTATCTTAGTGCTCAGGCTATCACAAGCCATAAATCTGCATCATACTCATTAATATGATGCTTCAACATCTGAGGAACATTTTATCATGTAAAATTTGCAAGTTAACCCCTCAATTTGGGTAATTTGCACTTTAGTCCAAAACAGGCAAAACATTATTTCAACATTATTCAAAAAGGACCAAAATTTAAATATAAGTTCCTATTGAGCCTTAATTACTTTTCAAAAGATAAGAGCAAGAATATAATAAACCTTATTAAGCAAAACATCTAGGGTTAACACATAACCCAGGTCAGGGATGTTACATATGCCTACTGTCCCTATGATTCTAGGGTTTTGCCGAGCATCTACTTCCCCTTTCTCAGCCACCGTAGGCATTATTGTAGCTTGGAAGTTTGGCCATCGGTTTGTCATGGACAATGAACCCTTGAGAAAGAGAAGGGATGGCAGAGGTCCATGGAGGAACTGAGCAATGACCTGGCCCCAACAGACAATCACAGGACCTCTGGAGAAGTAGGAGGTGGCAACTGCATAAGCAGTAGGGCCGTGAGGAGACAACCGTATGAGTTTCTTCTCCGCTTGCTGAAAAACTGGATGACCAGAGGGTTACATTGCCTGAAACTCCAACAATTGAAGAAGACAACTTAAAGTCACGCAAGGAACTTGTGAGCCTGAAACGGTGACTCAGACCTGGGCACCATGGGAAGCACCTCCAGGTAGCTGATCTTTCTCTCTGTTTTGTTTGTCTAGGGAACCAACATCTTCGCTGGACTAGTCCTCTAAGCCTGGAGCATCAGGTAGCTACCCTTGCTATTCCCAATCCAGTAGATTTGAGTGGAGGGCATGATGCCCCTAGTTGCAGCTGTGAGTCCGCACGCCTGAGACTCCAGGGAGTCGACCCAACGGTGGGGCTTCATGCGTACGCACAGAGCTGCGTCCAGGAGAATATGACCCAGGGCAGTAGTTCCCAAACTGCCCCAATCTATGTGATCAAATATGATCATTGTATGGAGGGTAGTCTTATCCTTTTGCATATTAATTATGGGCAGTTGGATTATATGATAAGTAATTGGTAATTTGCTAACGTGGCATGATCTGATTGCCCTATGTAAATGTATTTTCTAAAAATTGTAACTAAATATTGGTAGGTCAAATTGTGACAAGTTATATATGGAAATTGATTAGAAAAATGCAAGGAATACAGCAAAAATATTATCAAGTCCTAAATATGCTTGTAACTCGAAAAGTATATCAAGTTGCCATCTTTAATGCTTTCATAAGTAAATAACCCTAATTTTGATATTAATGAGACTGAGTAAAGTGCTATGGGTGATTTAAGATGATATCAACCTGTTATTAATAAAAAGGACAATTTTGATCTAAAGAGATGATCATTATACTCAATTGGATAATTTAGGGTTTCATATGTATAAAATGCATTAATAGGCTTAGAAACCCTAATCTAGGTTTCAATGACTTTTAATGAATTTTATTTTGAGATCTTATGAATGAGATGAAGTTAGGTTAATACTAAGACAAATTGATATAAAGGGGCTTTAATATGAATTGTTGCGAAATTAGGGTTTTGAACATTAAATTGTTGTTTTAGGGTTTTCTTGACATAAAATGGGAAAGTTGAGGAATAGATCTAACGAACCCTATGTATACCCTAATTTGGATTAGAAAACCTAGGAAGTATTCCCAAGTCACTAAAGTAAGTTCTTGATGAGTATGTAGTAAATAGGTTGTACATGCTTTCCAGGATTTTGTTCTTTTGTGTGATTGGCTTGATTGCTTGCTGGGATTTCCTGATTGGATTGGACTGTACTTATTTCTTGTGAAAGATCCAAATTAGGTATGTGGTTAATTATGAATAAACACTTTAGTTTCTTAGTGTTTTCTAGAATTTTATCGATTTAATGGAAGTAAATTGCTTGGATGATTTTATTTCTGTAATCTTTAAAGTAAATATGATTATCACAATTTAAGTATATATATGACATGCCTGAACCTACATACCATCTCTGGATGTAAGATGAGAGACCAAGACCTGAAGGGAAGGTCATAGGTGGTCAAGCCTCAGAGGGAAGACCATCAGACACCCAGAGAGGTGACTCTAGGTACCATGCTTAGGATGGAGAAGGTAGCCTAAAATCACTTGCAAGGACTTAACCCTAAGAGAGGGTATCCTAGAGGATGAGTAAAAGAGGTTGGGAAGTCAAATTGAAAAATGTAATATTGCATTGTTAACAACTATTTGATGTGATTACATTGTTAGAATATATGTGCAATATTTTTGTTGTCACCACATATCAGTATATTCATTTATACTAACTGACGTTTTGTTTATCAACATTTTAAGAATATCTGAAAGTGACAAACAGTAAAGTGGCATTCATGAAGATAAAGATAATCTATTAAAGGAGGATTTAGTTAGATAGAACTCTACAGTGGGCAGAAATTCTAGATTCCTATTTTTGAAAGGTATGTGAAAAGTAAATTTTTATCCTATTTTAAGCTTAGTCTTTGATAGAATTTATTAATTATTTTTTATTATTTGCAAAACCATTGATGCTATTTTGGAATAGTAGCTCTGAATTCAAAATTACATGTTGACATGTCATCCTCAACTAACTCAGACTAATGGATCATGGGTGGAGTCAATCAAAGTCCTTCTAATGATCAAGAAGATAAAATCATTCAAAATTACATGGAGGAATCTTCAGATTTAACACCCACAAATATGGAGATCTTGTTTGATCTAGCGCACTTCACAATTCTGATGTCCATTCCTGACTCGCCATGCTTAATCAACTCCATGGGATGGATTGATAAGAACAAGGATGAAGATTACATTGTATCATATGATGAATATGAAAATGTTGATGAAATCTTTGAGGGATATGGGATCAAGACCATCTTTACATCAGGAAATGTATAAAATATATAATGACTCATCATCCCCTTTCCAGCATAGATGAAATACAAAAACACAAAGGAATGAAATTTCCTAAAGGCAGGCCTAGCTCAGCTACCCATAAAAATCCCATTAGAAGAATTCCAATATGATTTTTTGAGACCCCTTAGTGGCTACTTTACAGTGCTCCACAATGCTCTCACCTTCCACCAAAAACTCCAAAAAAAAATCAAAACTAATTAAAAAAAATGAATAGAATATAATCTTTCCAAGTAAGAGTTTGATGAATAACTCTGAGTAGTAGGACAAACATAAAATAATTAAGAAGTACAATTTGCATATATGTCCCTATCAAACTATATCTAAAGGAACACTGGCCTTTTATTTCAAAGAAAAGATGAATTCAATGAATCTCATCTCACACCTCAAGCCACACATAGTAAAATTTTGGGTGTCGCTACCTCGACTCATTAACGGTCAATTCATATAATTTTAATGCAATTACATTGATGTATTTCATAGAGTTACTTAGACATCTAGGACATCCACTACTACAGAATATGCCTTTGGCATCGATTGTTTAACCCCCTTGGGCGACAATTTTCAAGTGACGCCTATGTGGGCGCCGCTAAAGGTCGAACTCTTCGGCGTCAGTTTTCTAACTGACGCCTATATGATCTATAGGCGTCGGTTATATATAGTTGGCCGACGCCTATAGGGTTCGCGCCACATAGAAGGTGTACTTTCTGCGTCGGTTAAATACTAAACAACCGACGTCTATATGATCTATACGCATCAGTTATATATAGTTGGCCTATGCTTATATGGTTCATGCCACAAAAAAGGGCACCACCTAGGACACTTTCTGCGTCGGTTAATAACTGAACAACCGACACCATACACCCAGACGACATGGCCGTGCTTCACTGTATGGCCGTGTTTAGTACTATAGGTGTCGGTTTTATACTAATAAGCGACGCCTTTTCCACCACGGTCGTGCTTTTCTGCACGGTCGGGTTGTTTGTCATATTAGGCGTCAGTTTTTATCTAATAACCGACGCTGTAGGCCTTTGATGACGGTGTTATATAAATAACCGATGCCTATACTTTAATTTTTTTTCTTATCAGTTTACAGGCCTGCTGTGGCTGGTCAGTAGGATGAGAACCTGCAGTTCAGTTTTTTGAACTGTAGGTTTACGACATCCATTGATATCAGCCTACAAACAGGCCACAAACCTGCAAAATCAACAAATATTTTTTCACACAAGTAGATACATTCAGACATCAATTCAATTCTCACATTCCATGTAGAAACATTCAAATACATGTAGAAACATTCAGACATGTATAAACATTCAGAAATATTCATTTACAAAATATCATTCAGCATCACTATCAGCATCCCAATTATATCTTACAATCGCCACTGCTTGTATGGCTTTTGCCCATTCTTCTCTTACTTCATTTAATGCTTCCATCGTATATGGAGCATGTACATTTTTTTAAGTGTTTACCTATAGTGTGGTTAGTTTTAAACACCTGCAAAGAGAATGATGTATATATATAAGTAATAATATAAAAATAAGATTGATATATTTCATACTAACTAATGAGACTATATATAATACCTCATGTATGGTATTAATATCCAATGCGGCATGTCTGATAATCATCTGCATAAATTGCATCACATAGTATGCGCATGCCCAGCCGTTGTCTTGTATAGCGCGCTATAAATTGAAACATACAAAATATTAAAAAATACAACTAAGCACAGTTCACATAAATAATATATACATTGGAGGTGAGAACTTACTTTTACGTTCTCCCAAATTATTGGCTGGTTCTTTCTCCTTGGGACATTTCCTCCAGCATTTTTGAATGCATCTAAACCCCTACATGTTAATGTAACATAGTAAATTGCATAATTAAATAGTAATGTAATAACAGATGTTAACGGATATAAAAATAAAATATTTCTCACTAGAATAATGGCATTCTCAATATGTGTCCAATTTTAGTGTTCAATGTACTTCCCGCAGGATCTAGATAATAAACAATGAACGTTCTGGGGACAATAACTAGTAACTTCCAATGTCTACCGCTAGAGGTAAAAAAGTTAAAAATTAATAACTCAAAATTCACAATAAAATGGAATTTTCTTAAGTCCAAATTATAAATAAAGTAAACTTACTTGACATTGAATGAAGCTATTATTATCGTCTTCTTTTACTGACCGAAAATTGTAAAAGAATCTATACAGTATTGTTGAACACTATCAGGGTCTTTAGCTACCATACTAATAAATGATGGAATCAAAAATCCCACATGATCAAATGCAAATTGTTTGCATTGATCTTCGACTAAGTAGCTGCAAAACATGTATTACGTATGCATTAATATATAAGAAACCAGATCACCAGATCTTACACAAGGTATATGGATGTATAAACAAGATCTCACCTTATCCATGTCTCTATCATTGATGTATTCAACCAATCATACATAAACAGCTCAATAATATCTTGTATAAATAAAGAGCTATCGTATGATTGACCTGCATAATCTTCTTCTAAAGAAACAATTATAGGGCAATGCATATTATATGCCCATAGACAACATGCCATTCCCCTACAAGCAGGACCTAACGGGTATTTTAGGTCAGTTGGAATCCAACTTGGTAATGCAGGAAGTGGAGGTGGAGGCCTAGGTGCTCTGGGTGTCTTCTTTTTAACCTGTATATATAATTTCAGATCAGTTGACCTCATCTATACACATTAACAATCTAAAGTAATGTAAATTTATCTTACAATTTTAGTAGTGTAGACGACATCTGCTTTGGGCCACAATATCACCCCGCCTTCTGCCTCACGAAGTGTATCAATATCTGGGTGGGCATATGGCAATGCAGCTTCCCTCCAATCGGGTAATACACATATCGGGCTCACACGAACGTAGCCCTGCGGCATTGGAGTCCCATGAAATGTTGCCCCAGGAAGGGACTGGTAAGCCTGCGCCTTTGCAACAACATAGTCTTGCATTCTTAAGTGGCATGGCTTCAATGCCTACAAATTTACGTAAAGAATGTTATACATATATACATATCATCTTGAAAACATATCATCTTGAAAAGACTAGCTACAATGTCATAAACAATACTTACAGCAGATGTGCTAGGCGATGGGTCTCCAGGATTACTCGCAGTCTATGCATCAAGAGAAGAGTGGGTCGCCATAGGCTGATTGGAAGCCTGAGATGCCTGCCACCGCACTATTTCTTCCTTGACCTTCTCAGCAACTATAACATTGACCTTCTTAGCAACTATATCCTCGACTCTCTTATTCTCCTATACATGGATAAAAGAAACATTAGCTTCTTATTATTGAATTCCCTTTTGCAGTAACATTCTAAAAAAAAGAATAGGTTACCTCTTCTTGTGAAAGTCCCGCTCTGGGTTTGCGCTGGGATGGCCCAAAGAATGCTTTGATGCCCACACCAACGCCTGCACCCCTAACACGTCCAGGATGCTCTGGGTTACCCAGAGCAACTGTCAATTCATCCCTTGTGCCCTGAGGGATGAACGTGCCTTGTTTCCTCTGCTCGTGCAGCTCCCGCTAATCACCATCAATAGAAATTGGTAAGTTAACACCACAATAATCAACATTCAAACGATTGCTCTAAGAGTTGTATTTTACCATTTTCGCAGCCGCCTCAGTAGTTACGGGCTTCTTTATTTCACCCTTCTTGTTTTTCCTCCCAGCTATAAAGATATCATGGTGAGGCATGGGTGTGGCAGACTCCTAAGTAGCCGCAGACTCTGACTGTAGTCTTTGGCGAACGCTTGCATAGCCCTTTGGACCCATAGTGTGGTCATGCACATTCAGTGCATGCCTTGCTTTTTGCGCGTCACTGGGGGCCTAGTTAGTGTGCACATTAATGATTTGGTTAGTAGCACTAAATTTTAATCTTGAATAGGTGAATACAATGTATATTAATTAAATTGGGAGTGACGCCTAATACCTTGAATTCTTCAGATTTTCTTGAAGCAACAAAATCGTCCCAATCTTCTTTGTCCAAGAAGTTCCACTGTTCAAGGGCTGACTTCTTCTTCTTATCACCTTCTTTTATGTATTCTCTGTTGAGATTTGTCCTATAGTTCCTAAGCATCTTTCCAGCGTGTTGCATCACACTTTTACGATGCAGCTTCTCATCCAATGCAAATAGATTCTATAAAATAGAATTCTTATTAACTAGTATCCAAAAATAGAATTGCAAATAATATAATTTGTAATCTACAAAATAGAATTGCAAATAATAATAACTCGTGCATAAATCCTTCCATATCAAGTCTTTCTTTCCCTGAGGAACTTTATGCCAATTATCATACTTAACACCACAATGGCTTCGAGTGACACACCCAAGATAGTTTACAAAATTATTGCGGTTCACTCCAATTGCATTTCCTCCATTATCAAACTACAATACCAATTTGGATACACTGCCACTTAGCTCTATTAACTTCTTCGATAGAGTGATGCCCCTTTTCTTGTTAAGTGTTTGGTGTTGCGCATCAAGTTGCTCCAGTGCTTCAGTGGGTACCTGTGCATCATCAACCTAAAATTTGACAAAAATGAACACACTGAATTAGCGCAATATAGAAATATGGGATATATGACATAACTAGAAGATAATGAATTTGATAGAAATATAGGATATGTTTTTAGAACTTACATTGGTATCCTCTCCATGCTCGTCATGGACAGCATGCTCATCATGGACTTCAAGCTCGTCATGGACAACATGCTTATCATGGACTTCATGCTCATCATGGACATCATGCTCATCATGGTCAGCCATCTGAAAATGTCATTAAAAAGGCAAACATTTAGCATTTGTATTAACTAGAAGATAATGAAACATCAAATCTGAAAATGATCTAAAATCCAAAGCCCTAGAATGGGTCAAGTTCAAGTCAAAATGGCTACAAGTGTGTGTTTTGGGTTTTCTATGTAAACGACCTTAGAACATTTATGTAATCACTTGTAATGATGAATTGACTTGTAACTTAGAAGAGAAAAATGTTTGGGACAAATTTCACCAAGTGCTAATCACTTTAAATGCAAATTAGAAAATGGATTACAGGCACTTGGTCGGTCGAGTTTTCTTGGATTGAAACTCGACCAATCATCCTTGGTCGATTTTCTGAAGATTGCATCGGTCGAGTTCTGTGAGTGCATATATCGAGGGTGATCTTAAGGTCCAAAGAGAGTGATCATAAAAGTCTACTCAAACCAAGATCAATAATTATGAGTCAAGATTCCATAAATCAATGTCAAGAATCAAGTTTGGACATCAAAGCCATAAGTTCAAACATTTTAAAGCTAGGGTGTAGGTTGCCGAATTTGACCTTAAGGGTGATCATTCATTGTATAAAACAATCAAGAAACAAATGAGCAACAACTTGAGCATTATTCAACATTTCATAGTATCAACTTCGAGTTCATTAGCATGGTATTCAAGGTTGATGAATGATCTAAACCTAGGTCTTTCTAAGAACGTAACAGGTAACCATAGTCAATGTCATAATATTTTAAGATCATCATCAAATTGAGATTCAAGATTGAGTATCGATATCATCATAGGTCTGACCTAATCGAGACATAGGTCAAGCAATCAGAATCGGGTAGAAGGGGTTATCTTTCCATAACGTAAATAATCAACAAAATGAAAATTTAGAGGAGTTCATTATAGGGATTTGACCTATTTAGGGAAGTCATGAGTCAACTACCACCCCAATCTAGCATAGTAGCCTACATTAACCATGAGCCATCTACCATGTCCAAAGAGGGAGATTATCAATTTCAAATCATTCTTCATGAAGTCACAATATCAAAGATCAAGAGCACAATTGGGCAAGCATATTTCAAAATTTTGTATGGTCAAGGTCGTAATAGGGAAAGCAGATTCCAAGATTTCACAATATCGATCATAATTGTGTTCCGTTTCTTTCATGATCAAGGTAAGAATATATTTTAGAAATTGAGAAGTCAAATTGAGCAGTCTAAGAGTTTAGAGCACAATTGGGCAAGAGTGAGATCCATGTCCATCACATTGTTCAAGGTAGAGATTACCAAAAGGCATAGGAACCAATAGGGAAGATGCCTCTTGTATCAAAGTCCTTCATCATGATTTTGAGGGTCTAAGAGCTTAGTCATTCCAAGGCGTAATCATCATACATATCAAATAGGGGAAAAAATTGCTTAATCATGTTTGTTGTTTGGTCAAGAATAGGGCACCATGGATTCAATCAAATAGGGATTTCACAAAAAAATGAGGTATAATGTACAAATCCTCCTTATTTCATCATATTAAGATCATTATCATTATACCTCAAACAGAGAAAGCATGTAGTCTAGATTTGGCAAAGCTAAGTTAACATGATCTGAGAGGTCATACATGTGCACTTAACTCTAAGAGTACTTTCATTAGTCATAATCGAGTTTTCAGTTTAAGGTCAGATCATGGCATCATCATCATCATTTTACTCAAATTTTACCAATTCATTCACATTTTTAGTCTTTCCCCATACATAAGATACCCATAATCAAGAGATCATGTGATTGATAGTCATGAGTAGAAGAATCACATCAAGAGATGAGAAGCTAACTAGTCAGCTAATGGGTGGCTTAGGGTTGTCCTTTAAGAATAGATGAAATGCTAGAAGACTCTCTAAGGTGTGTGGAATTGGGTCATTAAACATACATAGAGGATATGTGATTGCTCTGATACCATTTATCATGGAACCATTTGTTACCCTAATTCCACACTCCTAATGGATATAAAGCCAAAGGTGAGTGGACCTGGGTGTTCATCCCTAGAATGGATCACATAACATATGCATGAATAAAACCACAAACAAGAAAAAGATAAGAGATAACAAGATATTAAAAAAATGGAGAAAAGAGACATGTACCCCTTTCTAGATTTAAGTATACCCATTGATGTTTCATTTGAGATCTTAGAGTCTTGAGCATAATAGATCTTCATTTGAGAACTACAAAATCGATAAACAAAATATATTAATGCTAAAGCATTAAGTACACTATGAAAAGGCATTTAAACAGTTTAAGAGAATAAGAAAAGTTTCTTGTCTAGAAACATCATATAAGCAAGAAGTAGAACAAGGTGTGAACATTAAACAATAATGTTTTATACATAGCGTGTTTTAAGTGTATTTTTCATTATACTTAAACAACAACATATGGCCATTGACCAACTTCCCATTGGAAGGGTCTGTAAGGGTGCTCAAGATAATCCAACCATTTTATCGATATGGTCTTCCTTATCTTGACATCTCAAGCAAAGTGCCCAACCTTGTGCCCTACCCTGAGAATATAGGTAGGTACACAAGGTTTGTTTATTGGACAAGTTCAATTATGTTCTAAGTTTTTTCAACATATTTCAAGAAAAACAAATGTACTAATCATAGTGAACAAGTAGCTCAATCCAGTAACTAACTAGCCAAGCATTCATATGAGCATACATACTGACAAGCCAATACCATAGTAAGGTTAAGAGAGTAAGCATACCTTTAGAGGAGCACATGATTAACAACTTGATTTAGAAAACCATATATAACAAGATTGACTAGATATTGGCAATTAACACTTCAAAGGGATCCTGAAAATACAAGTGAGTACAATTAGATTAATATTGTCAATATTAGGTCTCATTAATCATAATCATGGTGGTTGAATATGCCACCTAGATCTAGGTATCATATCTTTTATTTGAAAATTTTCAGCTAGGTCATGCATTAACATTATCATGTTACATCAAGTGTCATGGATTCATCTAGAACCTAGGTTGATACATCACAATAAGATTAGGGATCATATGATTAGGGTTCATGATCTTAAATAGGGTAATCATAAGATTTGAACAAGATTAGTGAACATGACCATCAATATTGGCAAACTAGTCATGTTGAGTTATAAACATGCAAGACTATCATCATTAGAGTATAGATGGGGTCTAGTTTAATTAAGTATCATATCCACACTACTGATTTGAGACCATTATAGTATAGGTATGATCATTAGGGTAAGATTTGCATAAGATTAGAGATTAGTTAATCACATGCATGCTAGATTAAATTTCAAGTCAAGACTAGGGCATTTAGACCCATTAGGGCACATGAATGTCTCACAAGGGGATTTGGGGATACAATACATGATAAGTTACTGATTTCAAGGGCAAACAAACATCTTTAAGAAACATTATATCAATAACAGAATAATATTTATCATTCATCAATAGAATGAACATAAGGCCATATTAAGACACATTAAGTGTCACAAGATCACCATTAGAGTCCAACAAAGATCATGATAGGAAAGGATTGCATTTGAAGGTGAAATATACTGATTTAGAGCAATCATAGATACTTGAAACACACTAGAACAAGTTATGACATAAGAGAAAGAATCATTTGCACATTGGTCCATAATAAGCTATTTAAGCAATAAGAGATCATTTTGTGGTACAAAAGTAGACGAAGATTCATATATTGGTGCTTATGATGTTAAAGTGAATTATATTAGGCTAGCATCCATATTTAGGGAATAAAAAGTTAAGATTGAGCATTACATGGCATCAAATACAAAGTAAGAGATCAAAAGCCACCATTCTTATCATATCAGGGGAACAACAAGCAAAAACATGTCATGAAACTAACCCCATTGGAATGATCTTGGTATCTAGATCAAATTCATACATAATATGATCAAAATGGCCCAAGGAATGATGAGATATGATCCATACAAGTTCAAGCTTGGATTTAGGAAAAAGAGGGAGGAAGCTACCTTAAACAGTGGAAAATCGAGCCAATCTGGGCCTTCAGTCTCACATCTAGTAGCCCAAGAGACTCAACATCTAGTGTGAGAAGGGAAGGGTGATGGGCGGCTGCCCCACGTTGCACCTCGACACTCGCTCTTGGCTTAGTCAAAGTGGAACCACAACCCACTGGAGGGGATCACACTGAACAACCCCCATCTAAGGGTCTGTAGCCTATCTCTTACACCTATGATGAACCATGCAAAGGGGTGCCCACATGCGAAGGTGTCGCGACAGCCCACCTCACCAGAGATGTGGATGTCACAGAAGGAGGGAGAAGGTAATCTAGAGGAGGTGTCATTCAACCTCACCTCACTAAAC
The DNA here is from genome assembly GCA_963693085.1 of Alisma plantago-aquatica. Lineage (NCBI taxonomy): Eukaryota > Viridiplantae > Streptophyta > Magnoliopsida > Alismatales > Alismataceae > Alisma > Alisma plantago-aquatica. Next base: position 807,185,380 of record OY856414.1, on the reverse strand, counting down.
GGACCTATTGGCTTATATTTCTAGTTGATGGGGTGGCTAAGGGCATGAAATTCCAAAGGCACCCAACAACGCTGCCATGGAAAAATGGGAGGAAAAAGAAGGGGAAAGGAGGACGATCTAGGGCTTGAAGAGAGAGGCAAGAAAAGGGGGATCAAAAGGGGAGGGAGAAGTGGCATGAACAGGAGGATTGGGTTATCTCCATGGAGGCGTTAGGTGGGGCGCAAGCCAACCTAGCAGCGTCATACACTACTACACTATCAAAAAGGTAGAAGAAGAAGGAGGACTGTTAGATCGTGGATGGATCTGAGAGAAAGAGATCCGATGGCTCAAATTTGAGATCCCTAAAAATGTATCATGTGATTGGTTACCAAGGATATCACTAGATTTCCAAGGTGTAAGGAAAGGAAATGGGTCGCGCACCCACAATAAGCCCAATTAGCCTTAGAAATGCATTAAATCAATTAATTCAAGTATATTTTGAGCAAAACTTGAAAGACCATAACTTCCTCATACGAGGTCCGATATTGATGAAACAATATGTCTTGGAAAGATAGTTGAATTCTACACATCATGGAATATATATGATAGAAAAAATACTTTATTGAATGGGTTGAATTTTGTATTAAAACTTTTTGGTACATTGTAAGCATGACACTTGGTTCAAAACTCAAATTTGGATTATATGTGAATGCAAAGTAATGTTTAATCAAAATTGATTCAACAATTGAGCATAATGTGACGTATCATCATTGAGGTGATGGTAAGGGAGGTTGTTGAGTATAATAGAGAATCTATAGAGTCAGGATGTGCACAAATTGATTAAGAGACAAAATCTAGGTTATCACAGAAGGATTGGTGTAACAACCTTCTCCCCATGTTATTCCCTATTCAAACGGTTAGATAGGGCAAGGGCCATTATCAATCATATAGTATCGCATGTTTAGTGCATAACCAAAAATAATTAATAAATTTCACTATATAGGAATGAATTTATATGATATTGAATATCCACAATGGAACTAAATAATATGTTGTTCTAAATGGGAAACAAGAAGAGAAACTAACTATATCCTCCAAACATTACATTACTCTTTCTTTGTTTGGTGCCTTCTTCTTAACTGTCTACTTTCCATTAAATTCATAGTAATAACATCATATTATCCTAAAACACATGAAACAAAAATGCGGTCAGTATAACGATTTATACTCGTATGTGGGGGAACAAAATGTTCACATCTACTTGTAATAACATAACCAAGCAATTATTGTTATAGAAACAAAATATATCATTTTCTTCATAACTTATCAACCATTTTTACCCAACCTCTGGTATACTCTTTCTTAGGGTTTTGTCACTGTAGCAGGCTTTAGGCTACCTCTCAATCTAGAGCTAGATACCTTATTGTCCACCTCTCAAATTGGAGCTAGGTGCCATGTAGGTCTTCCCAATCTGGGGCATGACCTCTTATGACCTTCCCAACCTGGGGCCTGGTCTGACCTTCCCAATCTGGGGCTAGATCTCTAGTCATCACCATGACATTACATTTCATTCCATTCTCAATTTCTAGAGTTGGTATGTGGTTTCGAGCAAGTTATAAGGATTATATTATAACACCCATAGAGACTTCATAGATTATAGGAAATAAATATGATCCAAGAATTTAATTTCAAGCTATTCAATAAAATGTCAAAAATTAGTGGGAAACTAAAGTGATTAGTCATAGACGTAACCACATACCTTGATCAGGTGTTCTTGATGTCCAAGAAAGAGCAATCAAACAATAAACCAAGCAAATTTATCTTGAATGTTAAAGCAATACACCCATGTATCTTTATTTTATCCAAATCATCATTAAGATTGACTTGAGTCCCAAGTTAGGGTTTTCTAAATCAACTTTAGGGTTTCATTAGGGTCTTCTCTTTCCAAACCCTAATTGCCACTTTTCATGTTCTTTTGGGTTACAAACCCTAGTTCATAAATAATTACACCTATTATCTCAAGGAAACCCTAATTATCCAAAACATGGGTTGCTATGTTCTATAACTTCAAGTTGATTTTTTTATTCATAAAATATCAATCTTTGATCATCAATATCAATCTAACATATTAAAATCATCAATTCTTTAAACTTAGGGTTTCTAGATCACAAACCATCTTAAAGATAACAACTTTATGCATTTTTTGAACTAGAAGTAGATTGAGATCCTAAATATATTTTTATTGGATTCTATAGATTTTTCAAGCAAAAAACATATATTACTTGCTATTATCTGACTATCCTACTAAGTCTAGGAATTTTACAAGTTAATCCTTTTTAGGCCAATGAGAATTTGCCAACTAAGCATTTAGTTTAATTTTGGCCATGCGAGCGGGGCCAGGTCGAGCAAATGGGCTTGTTCCAAGGTGGCACACATGTCCATGTGGTGGCTAGCTCAGGTAGGCAAAAAAAGGCAAAATGTCACGAGTACCCTTAATAGGTAAAAGGAGAGAACAGGGCAGAAGGGCCTTTTCCTCCTATCTCGTCTTCAACCTCTTGCTCGTCTCTTGTTCATGAGCTATCCTCCCCGAGCCAGTCAACTCAATAGTTTAGTTGGGAGTATCTTGCCTCCCCAATAGCCAGTGAAGGACCCAAATTGTCCGTTGCTCCTTGTCGAAGACAAAGGCAACGCCAATTGCTTGGGAAGAGGCCAGACGGAGAGCAAGGAGAAGTGGTGCTCTAATGGACAGAGGAGAAGAAAGGATGGGATATTGGGACTAGAGATGCAATTAGAGGTAGGGACGACAATGATCGGTCTCATAGAGACTCACAAAAGGATTCATAATTTTGCAGAGGGTCTGTACCCCCTATTTATACCCTTCCTTGCTAATAAGTTTGTCTCCCAAAGATGAATTGAAGGATCTGTCTAGACACTTTCAAAACAAGAAAAACCTAGGGTAGGCAAGTTATTTGTGATCTCTCGACACCAGGGGGCACTTTCCAACCTTTCTCACACATTGATTAATGAGGAATTCAATCTAGGAAACTCCAATTTCCTGTTCTTCTTTCCAAAGCAGTCGTGAGCTAGGTGATGATGGGTCCACCATCAGATTTAAGATCTACATCCCATATTGCACACACCAGATAAAGATAATTCTATTAGAAATAATATTATCATTACATTTAATGTTATTCCTCTCACTTTAGAGTTTTTTTATAAAATCCATATCTCTAAAATCTTCCATCCTTTTAATCCCGAATTTTAATGGAAATTTTTTAATGACTTATATTTGTGTGCAAATATTGGAACCAAAACTCTAAAGAAAAAGGAATTATCTTCATATGCAAGTCTCCATCAATTTTATGCATTTAAAGCATAAAAAATAATCCTTTTCTCTTTCTTCCTTTTCTATTTTCTTTATTTTTGCTATTCTTTATGTTAGAAACCATGTGCGCACAAAAAATAATTATTAGCGGCCATCCATGCCACTTTATAGAGAATTGTACACAAATCTCACATATACACACAAATATCATCTATTTCTTTTTCTTTATGCTTATTATAGGATTTTCTTTTATCCTAATTCCCTTTTATCCATCATTGGATTAATAAAACAATAGAACTCACGAAATTCATCATCCAAGGGAAATTTTTAAAGAAGTGAATTCTCTAAAATAAAGCACCCAAATTTCTAAAGAAGTGTCTTTTCATAGAATAATTTCATTTTAATTAATTAAAATACAAGCAAAATTGAGGTTATAACAATTGGACTACCCTTATCACCAAGGTCCACCTCCTTGTCAGGGAGCCCATCACTAAATAACTATGTTGTTAAGTGTGCTCAGCCCAGAGTAGTACTATGATGGGTGACCAGTCGGGAAGTTTGTCCCATTTTACATATGAGTTAGGATAAAGTGTGTAGTCAAGCTAGTGGTGGTTTGTGAGGTCAGTCGTCTTTCCTAAAAATCTACTAGAGTCTTAGGTAGGGAACCTGAGTGTTAGAAATGGTATCAAAGCCAAATCCTCTCCAATAGGTGGGGCTCACATGGGCATGTGGCATGCCAGTATTTGAGTCTTGCGGTCCAGACATATTGGAAAGGGATATCCATGGTGATGGAGCCAAGGTTTAGTTGACCTACCCTTTTTTAAGATATGACTTTCATGATGATGGATCCAAGGTTTAGTGACCTACCCTTTTTACCCTATGAATTTTTGGTTTCTCTTGTGAACTTTAGGATTGTTAAGTTAGTAGCACATAGACCTAAAATTCAAGCCTAGGTGGTTTTGACTTGTTAGTTGGATGCTTGACCTATGAATAACATAGACACCTAAAATATTCACAAAGAAATTATCCATAAATGACCCTAATACATTGATGTTTTTGAGTTTGTCTTATTAGCTTAAACGTGTTAAGGGGTGGAGAGTATTGGTTGATAAGATATGGATGTTGTGATTTGGAGGACTAAACCTTTTAAGTGGTGGAGTGGTATAATGTCCTAAAATCTAGGATCTTATCATATTCCCATAAATAGGAGATTAGAATGTTGGTTCTTTGGATTTGACCAGACAAGATAAAACTATACCTTAATGAATATTGTTAAAGGATTTAACATATTATGTGACAATATGTTCTACAATCAATAACACATACTATAATACACTCATATTAATATAATAACTTAATCATGTGCAAACATGTAAGGAACATGTATAGGAACAACAATGTTCTACAATCCACGAAATATATCACATATGTTTCCTTTGCTAACTAATATGCAAAGAATAGATAAAATGATTTTATTAACTGGCGCACATGCATAGGAGCAACAATGTGAATTTCCATGTCCATAAAAATGAATAATACTCAATTACTTAAATAAATATTTAACTAATGGATTAAATATATTACGTAAGTAAAATATGGAATTCCATGGATGATAATATAAGAAAACTCTTTTGGAAACGTTTTGGATATAATAGTATTGAATTAAGTGAATGTTGATAATAGATATATAGTATTTTGATAAATACAATTGTAATGAAAAAAAATCCTAAATGATGCAATAACTCATAAAAGGAAATATAAAAAGTGAAATCTAATGATAAAATCATGATCTTTGGGTCCCAATTATCTTGGATGACAAGTTTCACGTTATTTGGATAATACTAACTATCTTGATTTCTTTTAGAAAAGAAAATATGAGATAAAGCTAAAAATATTAAGTACATTTTCAAATGTCTTTAAAACTGAAAGAAAATCCTAAATTCGAATCCACATACCAAAATAACTCTATGTGTGAATTTTCACATTAATTAAAGAATCTTATCTATCCTAGTTGTATGTAGGGGAGAGAATATAGCTTAAAGCCAAAAATATTAAATAAAATAGTAAATTTCTCAAAAGGGAAAATTAATGGCAAAATTGGACTCCTCATGGGTCTAGGTGAATCATTCACATTATGAGTACTAAAAAACAAGGATAAACTATTATTTATAAGTCGGAGAAGCATCAACACTAAACCTTGGGTCTAGGTGAACCATCCACATTATGAGTACTATAAGATAAGGGTAAACTCTGATCTATAAGTAGGAGAAGCATGATATTTGGACCTTCATCAAGTTTTAACCATGTAATATTATAAATATTCATATTAGATCAAAATTTATGCAATATAGTTACATTTCCAAGTCATAAAAGTATTAAGTAGATCATGTAGGATTTTGAGCTATAGAAGGACAATTCTACTTATTCGAAGTCATTAATATAGCATTTCTAACCTTGGAGTATGGTCTGGAAAGGTTAAATCCCAAAAATTGACAAATGCATCTAGAACATGTTAGGGGTCATACATATGTCACAAGTAGTCAAGAGAGTACATGAGTGTGTTACATGGAATTTAGTGTCACAAGTCATAATAGGGTCTGATTTGGAAGAAAATGTACATGGTTAAACATTTAGGATCACTTTTTATTAAGGGTTTAAAGATCCACTTATATAGGTACAAAGACATCACATATTAGGGCACAAAGTAAGTACTTTATTTCATACATGGTAAACCTAGTGTTTAAGCATGAATTCTTGGTTCATTAGAGTACAAATCACAATCTAGTTATTGATTTTGAAGCTAGATGATCATAAGAAAACAAATTAGGCTAAAGTTTCCTTCTTGATCATTCATATACATAAAGGGGTCATTTTTAGGTCAAAGGAGTAAACATAAGTACATCAAGATGATCCATTTCATGATCCATACCATGTGATGGACAAAAGTTACTGATCAAAAGCATCATAAAGCATTGGGGCACATAGGATCATGGTTCAACATTTAGTAGCATTAAACATCTTTAGAAGACTTTAACCAATCATTTCAAGGAAAACAATAGAGATATCAATCAAACTAGGCCTCAAAGGGATTTTTATTGAATATATCATGTTTTTTGATTAAAAATCATATATTTTGTGTTGGATTTGGTCAAAGGAGTTGTGAGATACAAAATTTTGAAGATCACCTTGAAATCAATAATTTTGAGGGGTTGGATTCTGATCCAAGAGCCCAGGCTCCCTTGGGAAAGGGGCACCTCTCTTTTTTGGACTTCTTGGGCCTTGGAAGGTTTTGGCACAACCACCCAGTCCGGTAGTGCTGATCCGCCAACAATGCTTCTTGGTCACCGCCCACCACACACCAGCGGTTCCCAACCTCTGACCACCATCAATGAGCTATGTGTGCCACATGCGACTACTGCACCCACTGAGTAAGAAGGGAAAGAGAGAGAGGGAGAGATGGGGGTCACAGTGTTGGATTAACAAACTAGGATCATCCAACAACATCTGCATCTTCAAACTTGGCCAGCGGCCACACACGTGCATTGTCGTGTTGTGTCACTAAGCTTGTCAGAGCAGGGGTTGTGGCATGCTAGATGAATAAGGAGGCTTCAAAACCACTTCGAAAAGGTCCATCCAGTATCCGTGACTTTAGATCTAGCCTCAACTTTGGGAGAGGAGTCTTAGGGAAAAAAACCCCAAGTTCAACCCTTGTTGTGGTGCCACCAACCTAGGGAAGGAAGAGGAAGAATGGAGGAAAAGTTAGGGCACAGAAGAGGGTGGAACTAAGGGAAACAAATTCGAAAAGAATGTAGACAATAGATGGAAGTGAATGGGACGATAAATTGGGCATGAAATGGGTGGTAGATAAGGTTTCTGTAGCGCCATTGGAACCAAAAATGTACGGGGAAAGAAGATGAACAGTAGTCGTTAGATAAGAGCAGAAGATCTGAGGGGGGCAATCCAACAGTCAAAATCGACTGAAACCAACCCAAGAGCACAGATTGCTGATTTGTACAAGTAAGCGGTGGCATATCCCTTAATTGGCTGCACCACCATAATTATGGGCCCATAAGGGCCCCAAAAATAATTTAAAAGAACTAAAATTGACATTAAAATGAGGACAGTTCAAGAAGGCATATGACTTTCATCCTAGCTCAGAATTGAGCAAATTAGGTGCATTGGAAATGTGAGAGTGTCCTTTGTACAATGAGCACAAGTATTTGGTAGAGAGAGGCACATAAATGAGGTACAAATGGAAATAAATAGGATGGTGTGTAATATAGTTGTAACCTTGATTTCATGTTACATTGAGTGTTGCCACTCATCATGTAGACTCAAGTTAACCTCAAAAAGCATCAAAATAACTCAATTCATGGAAATGTTGGCTAGAGTGTGAAATTAGTGAAAAGATTAAGTGCATATCACATACATGAAGAGAAAAAATGCTAGGTTATCAAAATATCCCTCTACTTAGATCATGATGTAGTTTCTTTCATGTAAGCCTTTAGTGGGATAATATTATGTAATCTTGCATAAGTTGAATATAGTCATGAAGTACTATTCCACTGCTATATGTTGGTCTTTTGGATAACCATTTTTTTAGAAATGAAACATTTACATACGTTCGAGCATGCTTGTTACTATGTTTGGATAGATGAGTTTATTCCTCAAATTTAGTAGGGAGTTGATCCCCTCTAGGGTCCCACTGCTTACAAGTTGTTTGTCCTAAGAAATATATAAAGGAAAAGACTAATGATGATAATATACCCTTTTGTTCATTTATGATATTTTCTAATAGTACGTGTTTGATTATATATTTAAATTTTCTATATTGTGTAACACATCCTTATGTATAGGTGCACCATCACTTTCTTTGTGATTTATTTCACTGAAGGAAATCTATGTATCATATGTTGAAATGGAAAAGAAATGTATGGATATTTATAGTAAACATCAACCTATGAAATTATTTACATGCCCCTTATCTAGATGTATCTCATTCCTTTTTGCATGTACTAAAAGTGAGGTAGATTTATTTATTGCAAAATTCTGATGTTTAGATTGAAAATATATAAATTACAAATTGACATTCTTAATCTCTATTTTATGTGAAGGAAACATCTACTAAGACAAAAGTTCATATTCTTGAACTTAACATTGATTCAGATGATCTAAATGCAATTGCTAGGACATTTCTTCTTTACAATCATTTTCACCACTTGAGTATGTCCTAAAACACTTCAATTCATGACTGTTTCTATATTTTGGAAGAAGTATTCATTGACTATGTATTTTTAATAAGCACATCCCTACATAGACTATGAATACAACATGAACTCCCATGAATGTAGCCAATGACACTATGTTGTATTTTTTAGAGTCAACATATGTTATGAAAACTCTCTCAACTTCCTTTTCTTAATCGACACATACTCTCATTGGTATTGTTCTTCATCAAATTCTCCACTCAACCCCAAACCCCTAGTTTTAGATCATGTCTCTCCTCTAAATCCTCCTGACACTATTTGTACCTATTCTAAGTTCTTTTGTCCTTCTTTCCACCATTTTTAACCTATTCAAGAGTAAAACACATAACTCTATGGGAGATAGATAAGTAAATTTTCTCCAATATAATCTTAGAATGGTGTCTTCTTATCGAAATAACATTTTCCAAGCCAAGCCATTAATAAATATAATTAACTCCTCTATAAAACATATTTCCTTTTTCTTTTCTTGAGGCCTCTTTATACATGACCTTGAAGTTCAGAAAACAATTCTTTCTCATAATGTTTATCATGTTATCCCATACAAGGTCAAGTTTCACAATTCTTTATATAACAAACAATTCATGGGTTAATGTTGTACCAAATTTTTTACACCTCATTAGCATCTTAGTTCATCTTTCATCCTAATAGAAGGTGACTGTTTTGAAATCTTTGAAAAGATACAAAATCAATGCTTCATAATATTGAAATTTCTCTTTCTAAAGTAGGATTTATGCTAGTTTAATTATTTAATTTATTTCAATAATTTGTAGAAGTAGTACAACCCACCCCTATAAATCCTTGATGTATTTATGGGCATTAAGGAGTTACATAGTCTGTACTATTACTATTAGATCCTCCCTACCTTCTTCCTCATCCATGCAGTGTGAGTCATTGCAATTATCATAATTTGAATCTTCACTCAAAGAAATAGTCAAACTAACATAGACAACAATATTGTTGTTCTTGTCTATTGTCTTCTTTAGAGAATTAGGTCAAACTTGGCAAGAAATATATGATATCACATGCCCTACCATGACTTTGTTAGAAACTCCATAGTCTCCAACTATCCATAGCCCAACTTCATATGTGCTTAATTTTAGTATTAACTAAAAAATTCCTTTTTTTGAATTTGATTACAAACAAAACCATAAAGGATAGTGATACATTCCATCTATACTAGGAATATCATGGCTAGATCCAATTCCCCTTCACTTCTACCCCTAGGATTGGTTCTAGTTCACCACAAATACCACCTCCACTCCCCCTATTGAGACTAATTTTGTATTTCAAAAAGAAATTTATGTGTTACACGATTAACCAACAATCTCCATCAAACCACAAGCCATTGACATGTTGACATGACTTGGATAATGCAGTACATGATCCTTGGTGTGTTCTCTCCCTATCCTTGCTACCCGACACATACCATCCCTTCTCACCTACAAATTAGTATTTATCCTATTCATATAGTTAGTACTACCCTTCCTTGTTGATGTTGGTCCACCTTAATTGTAATCTTCTCCTCCACATGTTATCGATGTAAAAATTTGTTGCCCAAAATATTCACAAACATATAGAATTCTCATTGTTATCTAATCTATTATACGTCAATCCCACTCACAACTGGAAATATATTATCATAACATATTTTAGTATCAAACCTCAAGTATAACAATTTTGCAAATTGGTTACTCGATTTAACTGAATAAGAAAGATTACTTAACAAAAATATTGTTGTTCATTAATATAGGTCAAGAATATGAAGAATAAATTATAGTTAAGATTATTGATGGATGGAAATACAAGGTTGAGTGGGTCTCATCACTATTTCATATTTTCTCTCTCTCTCTACATCACACATAAATGTGAATAGATAACATTAATTTGGGTCGTGTTACGATGAAACTCAAAAAATAGGCTCACTATCATGTTACCAAGAAATCACAGCCCATTTCCTCAGAAATGCCTATCCGAAGTTCTCATCAAGTTTTTAAAAAATATTCAACATTCTAGATTATGTGTTCAAAGTTCTCTATACCTAAGATCATGATTAATGTGTAAACGTGTTGATCTGACAAGCATACAAATATACATAAATTGATTTAAAAGGCAAGACGGTTCATAAAGAATATGATGTTGTAAAAGAACAAAAACAATTAGTGGCGCAACTCTTTGTGCTCTAGCGTAAGAAACTACTTGGTCCCAAATGTGACATCATAACAAACAAAGGAAAAAGAAGTGATAAACATTGTATATGTTGATAGAAGATGTACAACCTTGGTGTTGCAATAACAACCTTCATGACTAGAATAAGCCTAATCCCACACAATAGTAGAATACAACCCAGATTGTCATCAAGTGACCCTTCTTCTTCCTCTTCTTTCCTTTGCTTAGAATTGAACTTTGTCTGATGACATAGCAGGTGGAGATGAATGAAAGAAAGTGGTCAGTGGAGGCATCATCACTGATCTTCCTATTTTGAGATCATTTTGAAGAGCCTTGCTGGAACGAAGATCATCAATGAAGATAACCGATGAAAATGACCAATGGAAATTATGGTCTTATTTGGGGCTGAGTATGGAGCACAACATCCTAGTGGTTGTAGAAGAGATGCCGCTTGGGGGTGATGGATAATTATATATATAGTCCAATGGTTAGTGTTTCCATCTCCCATAACAACCAATCGTGATGGCATCAAAAGGTCGAAGACAATGTGTCGCATGGCTCCCCATCTTCCCATTGGCAGATAGAGTCAAACTTTTCATTGGTTGGAAAGTAGGACAAAAACCACATTATTATATGGGAACATGACTATTATAGGTTGTTGAAGATAGAAGCTTCATTAGTTGACAATAAAGAGCATCATCATTTGTATTCTCAATGAATAGTGAGATCAATAGAGTTCTATCGATCAATGGAGTTAAAACTCTAACCATTCATGATACTGATTTTGATCAGTTGACAGAGTGCAAGACTTTATTGGTTGGAGAAGGAGAACCTTCATTGGTTGGTGTGATATATTTTGCATCAGTTGCCAACCAATTAATTCTCATCAGTTTACGAACAATTACCATGTTGAATGTTGTTGTAAAGAAGTGAAATCACCTCCTTACTAAAAATTTGAACAATAAAACCTCCAGTCCAAACACACTCAGAAGGTATGATGGAGTGGGTGTAAAATTTTCAAATCTTTATATAATGGTAACAAAAGACCAAAGTATAGCAGCGGAATAAAAACATGACTATATTCAAATATAAAACAAAGGGTTACAACTTACATCATAAGGATCCATGTAGAATAAATCTAAACCACCTCAAGATTGTCTCCAAGCTTTAACTTCACAATCTAAGTCTAGGTCAACATGACAAGTCATCCAAGTCCTCCACCTAGGGTCGGAAGCATACCCCAGCAAAAGACAAACAACAGGAGACATCAACAAAGGTTGGTATGTGCATACTAAAAAGCACATTGAGCAATTTATAAAGGATAAGGGACATCAAAATAAAAGGCTTCCCATGCAAGAGATAAGTACCACCCAAATGGGTATCAAGAGAAAATTAACATAACAAAAGGGATACTTGCCATAAAATAACATATAAAAGGATTGTGCCATAAATAAATCCACTACCATGGTGGGAAACAAAGCACAAGTAGGGCACACACCATAATCAATATCTGACATGTATGTGAGATAAACATAGCCCTAGAACAATATAAACACAATCGACGGAAAACCCCCATAAAGCTGAAGCTTGATAGAGAAAGGAATACTACCAATCTCCCAAATATATAAAACGGGTCAAGACACACATCTTGCCCTGGGTACGAGGTTCCTTGTCATCCCAAAAAGAGCAGGAAATATCACATCTGCTATAAACAAAACCAATGCACTTACACTACTCTAGTGCTACTGAATCACATAACATGTTTAATGTAGAGGCAAGTAGAAAGTATAGTCAGATTTATACAATGTTGCCATCACACAATGACAACACAAACATATAAACAAATCCACTTCAAAGTGGGCATATATCACCAAGTAAACTTCCACATCACAGTGGGTATATAATATCAAAAGTCCAAATTGCACCAAGGCAACAAGATAAGATTCCAAGAGAATATCCATGATTACAAGATCAATAACAAATAAAAGGTAGTTCACATGAACCATGATTTCAAAAGAAAAGAGCAATGTGTATAGGCTATTGTCCATAGGACCAAGATAAAGAAGAAACATAGGTTAATTGCTCAAAAGAATAATCGAGGATGCAAACATACCTCAACTTCAGAGTCAAACAGATCCAAAGTCACGTCTAGGTCCAATCCTAGGCTTCCAAAGACCTATTAGAATATATGTGGGATTAGGGTTAGGTTTCCATTAATATACAAAACCCTAAAAATTGACTATTATTAGTGAATTAGGTTATGAAAACTACACCATATCTTAGGTTATATTTTCGTGAGTTCAAAACATATTTTATTGTATTTTTCTGACTTATAAATTATTAGTTATGAATTATACAAGTTAATTCATTATTAATTAGACCTATTGAAAACACATGTTATTAATCTTTAGATTTAGTTATCAAAACATATACTATTATTTATATCTTACTTTTCTGATTCCAACGAATATTTTTCCATAATTTTCGGATCATCCATTAATTAGTTATCAATTTTTAATCACCAGCCAATCAGGAAATTACACATCATTGAACTGATTTGCAACATATAAGAGAGAGAGAGAGAGACCATGTGGACCTGGGTCGGCCAATCAGAACTACCCAAATTAGTAGGGCACTCGACCAGCTCAATGAGTCCAAGCGTAAAAGAAAAAGAAAAAGGGACACGCAAAAAGACTAATTTGCCCCTAATCGAAAACAAAAATGTGAAAGACAGTGCAGAGGGTAAAGATGAGAAAACATAACGGGGCATCTTCCTCCCCCGATCTTGCCTCCCCGACAGACGAGCCATGGCTCAAGGCTGCTCCAGGTGCGAGAGCGATGGCAGAAGTTGGGAGCCCAACACCCACAACGAAGACCGCCACTGACATTACGGTCATCCGCCAGCCACAGAGAACCAAAATCCAGTGAAAACCACGATGACATGGCCGAGAAAGAACCCATAATTAGAGAGAGAGTAGCGGATGAAGAAAGCCACAAAGAAGAAAGCAAAACAAAAACTAAAGCCACAACAAGGTTTGGGATGAAGAAACGAAGCCAATAGATCACTCTGGCAAGGACGCCAGTGATAGAAACACCACACCCAAAAGGTCAAAACTTGAACAGCTAACCTCAAAAGCGGAAACTAAGAACCAGGGAAAGAAGCTATGATCTAAATGTAGAAAAGGGAAGGTGAAGGTGCCAGGTAACTTACCAACTAAGCAATTGATTCGAAGATGGCGCACAGAGTCTGGTCGAGGTCGCGGCCACTGGAAACCCAAAACGGAGTAAGTCGAGCATCTCCATGAATCCATTGTTCCAATTGATATGAGAGAAGAACTAAGTTAGGGATGAGGATGCTCCAGGGTACCTATATATATAGGGGAGGAAGAGCGGAGTCACGAGAAGGAAACAAGGTTGTTGGGGACCTTTTGGGGGTTTTAGATTGGGAAAGCAAAATATCGGGAAAGTAGGGGTCATCGGATGCACCATCCTCTCCTGAGCACAAGGAAACAAAAATCATTGAGAAAGGTGGAGGAGTGAGAGAGAACGAGCGAAAAAAAAAGAAACATACTACAATACACATCCTGGTCGATCTCCTACTCAAGGTAGGAGATGACTGGATGTCGTCCATACAGAAGATCCAACAGTCACAATAGGTATGCGCATAAGTAAAGTGCGTGACACATGAAGCTTAGGAGAAAAGTCAGATTCAAATCGTGACAATTAAACCTAAATTTATTCGTATAAAACCAAAGTGGGGTCACATTAGTATGCCTTTTTCTCTCCCTTTGATTTAGGGGTCTATCATTATCCAATTTAAACCAAACTTGGCACACAAGTTATGTTAAACGTGTAGATTCTAAATCCTCAATTGGATTTTACTTTTGGCAATCGAGGATAGGTTATTTAATGCATTCTTTGTTTCTCTTTCTTGATTCATTAATGACACATAGATTATCCAAATTAGGTGAAACTTCATCCATACGTTATCTTAAGTGTATTGAATACGAATTTGTCTTTATTTCCAACTCTTGGTTCCAAGAATTATATTTAATTATTAGTTACACCTTTTAGGTAGTTTTCTCTCTCCTAACACACCATGTTAAATCAAGGTTGTCCAAATTAGATGAAAATTGACACGTAGGCTTATTGTGATGTGTAGATTATGAATTTGGAGTTTATTATTTAATTTGAGGCTTTCTTACATGGGTTATATCATCTAGCCCATTAGAGGCTCATTAACCATATTATGCATGAAATTAAGTTATTTATCATTTTATTATCACCAAGTGAATTATTTGACGTATTATATTACATTATTCACGCATTAGATTATTAGGATCACTCTAACCTTAACCTTGTTTGGTCAAACCCAAAAGGTTAAACTTCTAGGGTGGGTCCAAGGTCCGGTATGTTACAACACTCCACCCCTTAAAAAGATTTCATCCTCAAAATCTATTAATCCAAACATCAAACAAACAACTATTCTCCACCCCTTAAAAGGGTTCAACCTAATAAGTCAAACTAAACAACTTTTTAGAGCTACCCACATCTCTTAGTTTTGAAATTTTTAGAGATTTATGTTTCTCATGTATCCAACTAAAAGCCACCATCTAGGGTTTAAATTTTAGGTCCTTGTGTCTCTAACATATCAACCCTACATGAACATCCAAAAAGTCATAGGGTATGTCAACTACACCAATATATCAATCCTAGTCACAAAACTAGGGTTAGATTCTACTTAACTACAATTTCTCTTCATTGTGACTTAGTTCAAGAAAACATTGATAAAATCCAGAGAAAGCATTTTCTTTTGTACATATAGTACTATATGGAAAATATTTTTTTTGTGAAAAACCTTTACGATTGAAAACTGAAATTTAGGGCCCAAAATCAAAGCGAGAAACCAAGTCACAATATTTCTATAACAAGATTTCCTAACATATTCTCATCCTCAAAACAAACCTTGTTGCACAAAAGATCTTCATTGATCAACTCTAGGGTCAACATCTCACTTAGAGGTAACTAACTAAGTCAAGGGTTCTAATGGGGAGACAAAATTGAAATATTCAGATTTCGACTACCAGGGCTCTGATACCATGCTGTAAAGAAGTGAAATCACCTCCTTACTAAAAATTTGAACAATAAAACTTCCAGTCCAAACACACTCAGAAGGTATGATGGAGTGGGTGTAAAATTTTCAAATCTTTATATAATGGTAACAAAAGACCAAAGTATAGCAGCAGAATAAAAACATGACTATATTCAAATATAAAACAAAGGGTTACAACTTACATCATAAGGATCCATGTAGAGGAAATCTAAACTACCTCAAGATTGTCTCCAAGCTTTAACTTCACAATCTAAGTCCAGGTCAACATGACAAATCATCCAAGTCCTCCACCTAGGGTTGGAAGCATACCCCAACAAAAGAGAAACAATAGGAGACATCAGCAAAGGCTGGTATGTACATACTAAAAAGCAAATTGAGCAATTTATAAAGGATAAGGGACGTCAAAATAAAAGGCTTCCCATGCAAGAGATAAGTACCACCCAAACGGGTATCCAGAGAAAAGTAACATAACAAAAGGGATACTTGCCATAAAATAACATATAAAAGGATTGTGCCATAAATAAATCCACTACCATGGTGGGAAACAAAGCACAAGTAGGGCGCACACCCTATAATCAATATCCGACATGTATGTGAGATAAACATAGACCTAGAACAATATAAACAAAATTGGTGGCCAACCCCCATAAAGCCGAAGCCTGATAGAGAAAGGAATACTGCCAATCTCCCAAATATATAAAACGGGTCAAGACACACATCTTGCCCTGGGTACGAGGTTCCTTGTCATCCCAAAAAGAGCAGGAAATATCACATCTACTATAAACAAAACCAATGCACTTACACTACTCTAGTGCTGTTGAATCACATAGCATGTTTAATGTAGAGGCAAGTAGAAAGTATAGTCAGATTTATTCAATGTTTCCATCAGACAATGGACAACACAAACATATAAACAAATCCACTTCAAAGTGGGCATATATCACCAAGTAAACTTCCACATCACAGACTCACAGTGGGTATATAATATCAAAAGTCCAAATTGCACCAAGGCAACAAGATAAGATTCCAAGAGAATATCCATGATCACAAGATCAATAACAAATAAAAGGTAGTTCACATGAACCATGATTTCAAAAGAAAAGAGCAATGTGTATAGGCTATTGTCCATAGGACCAAGAGAAACAAGAAACATAGGCTAATTGCTCAAAAGAATAACAGAGGATGTAAACATACCTCAACTTCAGAGTCAAACAGATCCAAAGTCACTTCTAGGTCCAATCCTATGCTTCCAAAGCACCTATTAGCATATATGTGGGATTAGGGTTAGGTTTCCATTAATATACAAAACCCTAAAAATTGACTTTCTATTATTAGTGAATTAGGTTATTAAAACTACACCATATCCTAGGTTATATTTTCGTGAGTTCAAAACATATTTTATTGTATTTTTCTGACTTATAAATTATTAGTTATGAATTATACAAGTTAATTCATCATTAATTAGACCTATTGAAAACACATGTTATTAATCTTTATATTTAGTTATCAAAACATATACCATTATTTAGATCTTACTTTTTTGATTCCAACAAATATTTTTCCATAATTTTCTGATCATCCATTAATTAGTTATCAATTTTTAATCACCAGCCAATTAGGAAATTACACATCATTGAACTGATTTGCAACATATAAGAGAGAGAGAGAGAGAGACCATGTGGACTTGGGTCGGCCAATCAAAACTGCCCAAATTAGTGGGGCACTCGACCAGCTCAATGAGTCCAAGTGCAAAAGCAAAAGAAAAAGCGACACACGAACAGACTAATTTTCCCCTAATCGAAAACAAAAACGTGAAAGGCAGTGCGGAGTGTAAAGATGAGAAAACATAACATGGCATCTTCCTCCCTGGTTCTTGCCTCCCCGATAGACGAGCCATGGCTCAAGTCTGCTCCAGGTGCGAGACCGATGGTAGAAGCTGGGGGCCCAGCACCCACAGTAAAGACTACCACTGACATCGCGGTCACCCGCCGACCACAGAGAACCAAAAGCCAGTGAAAACCATGATGACATGGCCGAGAAAGAACCCAGAATCAGAGAGAGTAGCGGATGAAGAAAGTCGAAAAGAAGAAAGCAAAACAACAACTAAAGCCACGATGAGGTTTGGGATGAAGAGACGAAGCCAATAGATCACTCTGGCAAGGATGCCAGTGATAGAAACACCACACCCAAAAGGTCAAAACTTGAACATCTAACCTCAAAAGCGGAAACTGAGAACCAGGGAAAGAAGCTAAGATCTAACTGTAGAAAAGGGAAGGCAAAGGTTCCAGGTAACTTAACAACTAAGCAATTGAGTCGAAGATGGCGCACAAAGTCTGGTCAAGGTCGCAGCCACTGGAAACCCAAAACGGAGTAATTCAAGCGTCTCCATGAAGCGATTGTTCCAATTGAATTGAGAGAAGAACTAAGTTAGGGTTGAGGATGCTCCGGGGTACCTATATATATAGGGGAGGAAGAGCGGAGTCACGAGAAGGAAATAGGGTTGTTGGGGACCTTTTGGGAGTTTTAGATTGGGAAAGCAAACTATAGGCAAAGTAGGGGTCATCATATGCGCCATCCTCTCCCTAGCACAAGGAAATAAAAATCATTGAGAAAGGTGGAGGAGGGAGAGAGAACGAGTGTAAAAAAGAAACATACTACAATACACATCATGGTCGATCTCCTACTCAAGGTAGGAGATGGCCGGATGTCGTCCATACAAAAGATCCAACGATCACAATAGGTATGCACATAAGTAAAGCGCGTGACACAGAAAGCTTAGGTGAAAAGTCAGATTCAAATCGTGACAATTAAACCTAAATTTGATTCGTATAAAACCGAAGTGGGGTCATATTAGTATGCCTTTTTCTCTCCCTTCGATTTAGGGGTCTATCATTATCCAAATTAAACCAAACTTGGCACACAAGTTAAGTTAAACGTGTAGATTCTGAATCTTCAATTGGATTTTACTTTTATCAATATAGGATAGGTTATTTAATATATTCTTTGTTTCTCTTTCTTGATGCATTAATGACACAGATTATCCAAATTAGGTGAAACTTCATCCATAAGTTATCTTAAGTGTATTGAATATGAATTTGTCTTTATTTCCAACTCTTGGTGCCAAGAATTATATTTAATTATTAGTTACACCTTTTAGGCAATTTTCTCTCTCCTAACACACCATGTTAAATCAAGGTCGTCCAAATTAGATGAAAATTGACATGTAGGCTTATTTTGATGTGTAGATTACGAATTTGGAGTTTATTATTTAATTTGAGGCTTTATTACATGGGTTATATCATCCAGCCCATTAGAGGCCCATTAACCATATTATGCATGAAATTAAGTTATTTATCATTTTATTATCACCAAATGAATTATTTGACGTATTATATTACATTATTCACGCATTAGATTATTAGGATCACTCTAACCTTAACCTTGTTTGGTCAAACCCAAAAGGTTAAACTTCTAGGGTAGGGTCCAAGGTCCGGTATGTTACAGTTGTGAATCGATGATGATTTTGACAGATACAAACATATGGAAGCACATAACGATAAAGACACAAATCCATAGAAATTAAGGCTCATCATGGGATATGAAGGATGGACTTGGGCCTAAAATTGGATGAGTTTCCCATGTGTCCTCAATGAAAATTTGTTTTGGACTAGGGATTTGCCCTGCACCTTAGGTGATGTGGCCTCATCTTCAATCCCTATGGCGTGCTGGCATAAATAGGTTATGCTCAAGCCTGCAAGTCCATTAAATAATTGAAAACCCTAACAAACTAACACAAGACTAAAAAACAAATGATAGAGTAATAGTTGGAATTAAAAAGTAATTCTATGTAATATAGAGTAATTGTTGAAAATATAAAGTAATTGTTCAAAAAGAATGTAGCAAAAGATTTTGAAATGTATATACTAAGGAATTCTTAATAAGTTTACAACTATATGAAAATAAGGTGCAACATTTTTTGTGATATTGAGGCTAAAATTGCAAATTATGATCGTTCTAGATATAAATTGCCTATATGAAATGAAAAGTAACTTTGTCAACCTAAAAGCAACAACATGATGTACCATGTAACTATATCAAACTGAAAGTAACATTGTGGATGAAAATGCAACTGCTACACACTATTAAGTAAAATTGAGTACATGAGAGTAACGTAGAGTTTCACAATGTAACTAAAAGTGATTCTTTCTCTTTTCAAAATGGCCATGTTCAATTAGAACGGTCATGTTATACATCTGAGCTATATATATATGAGAATGAAGACTTTCTTTATGATCAGCATGTTCATAAGGTTCAAAAAATTCATGTGACTAGTGTTGAATAACAATGTGTGATTATTCTAGCTGTAAAATAACAATGTGAACACAAACGAAAATATGAAAACTGAAAAGTAACACTTTGAACACAAAAGTAAATGTATCATATAAGACATAACTTATTAAACTGGAAGTTGATTCTAAAGTAGAATGAGAATTATGAATGCAAAAGTAAGATAAACATATAACTAAAACTACGATAATAAGCAAGAATAATTTGCTTCTACATGATAATGAGGAATTGTTACTTCCTTTTGTTCCATCAACTATGGCTCTATCTAGATATGATTGGGTGTCTGCTCCTACCATTGAGATGGTCCACAAGCTTGTGGATCATAGGTTCATAATTGGAATATCATTAATAAACAATTCAAAAAGTGACAATTTATTGAATATCTAGACATAGAAGAGGATTCTAGTAATGAACATGAAGAAGAAGGAGATGAAATGTGAGTTAAAAAAGTCATCTACGATGAATATGATTCTCAGACATATGATCAATACCCTTATATTTCCATAGATGATCTTAATGATGAAGACTATGATACCACAAGGGTTATTTTAGATACAGTGTCATTGTCCTTTTACTTATGTGTATCATAAGATTAATCATGTAAAATTTAAGGGCCCTTGAAGTTTGCTAATAAGGCTTCTATTTTTTGGTCTACATACTTACATATTTTGGTGATACACTATGGAATTGCTTGTAAGATTGTTCAATCAAATTGCTAAATTTTATTTTCTTTGAGAATCCTTCTTTTCATCTTGTCGTTCTACCTTAACACATTTTTGCATGATAATTTAGAAGAAGACTTTTGATGTGGATATATTGAAATATTCACATATATACAACAATTTTTTGAATTAAAATCTTATTGAAATCATATGTGATTCATTTTATATTTTTTTTATAAATAAAATATACGATGAGAGTGTAAAATGTGAGGGATTTAATAAACCCAAGTCATATAAAACCCCAATTATGCTAAGAGTATGAAGTTGCTATATTCATGCTACCAATATATTTGGAACATAATTTTCATATTAAAAAAGGGAAGAATGTTGACCACATATATTATGTAGTACAAATTTGGATGATGAATTTGCCATTATATGCATGCATGTCTAATACATCTATTGAGATTACTAAACACTAACAAACTTCCCAAAATTGATAAATCATTTGATTTAAGAAGAAGACAAGTCATACAAAAAGATCAAAAATTTTAAGGACAAGGTAGTATATATTCTTAGACCTTTGATTCAAATCAGACATGTTTTATGAACTACTAGTAATTAATCACAAAACAAATAATAGAACTATTTGAAATTGATTTTTGGCACGCTTAATTGTAGCAAAAACCCTAACAAACCTTACAATATGAACTTTCCCTAATGATATTTAAGCAAACAGGTCGTGAGGGGTTTCCCAATATATTTATGTTAACCATATTCCTTTTAGAAGATTTAGACAAGAAGACTATTATCTAGAGATATAAGGACTCGTTGTCTGAATTACCATTTTCAATGTTCAACTGACAAACCTAAGAAATTTCACCAATGGCTATGATTTGATGGTGAATTTCTTAATGAAACTAAAACCTTCTATTATTATTGTAGCTTTTTATTAGGTCTCAAATATCCATTATAGGATGCAAAAAGGTGGAAATAGTATATATGTTGAGTTCCCACCTATTCCCCCTAAACTGGTTAGCAATTATCTAAGAAAAATCTACTATGTATTAGGAACTGGATGCTATAAATAAGGCCTACATGAAGCTTCCCAAGGTTACTAAGTTGCCCTTATTATATAGTTATATATTTTTTCTTTGAAGACCCCACAATAAATCCCATGACATTGATTATTTTCTTAGTTCACATAGAGAGGAAGGAGTACATTGCAGAAAGTCACAACTATTTCTTCCCTTGTGAGGATCTCATCTTTCTTTTCTTATGTGTCTCTATCATAGACTTATTGAAGATTATCCGTGTCTATGGAAGGTGATTCTCAACTATTCTACGTATGGTTGGTAAACCCTTACATAGGTTTTAATGTCCTTGTTTGAGAAAGGAAGATAAATATTTTTGAACTAAGAAGAGAGTAAACTTGGTGTATGTGTGTTGTTAGGTAATACAAGGTGGTACTCATGTGGGTTAGGAAATCCTACGGGTGATCTATCTAGGTAGTGCATTTATGGCATATCAAGTTAAAACCAATATAAACACTTGCCTTCCTTTTGTTCTTTTTTATTCTTTTTCATCCTTTTTTTCTTTCTAGTCTGATTAAATGTTAAGTTCAAACAAGTATTGATTAAGTTTTTAATAGATGAATTACCCCTCATCCTCTGAGATGAGATCTTACATGAATATTTACTTTAATGGGGGACAACACTTGACAAGGTTAAGTATTTGAGAATTGTTGGCTAAATTGGACATTGTTATAATCCCTTTGTTTTGATAATGAAAAACATTTCATTCTTGTTGATCTAACGTGCTACTTGAGTGTTGAAGGAACAAGGTGGATGACAAAACCTTTGGAAGATCTATATGCTCAAACTGTTTTAATTTCATGATTGTAATCAAATGTAAAAACTTGTATAAGTATATAATGTACAAGTACTTAGATATCATGTAAATCAAGCATTTAGATCTTCCCTAGCCACACACAACACTTAGATAGGTCATCCCCTACAATAGTGTCACAACTACACACTGATACACACACTTAGTACATAGTTTAAAACATTGAAACAGAGTCATTCTCGGTTGACAAACTCCTCGACCGAGACACTCTCGGTCGAAAAACTTCTCGACCGAGAATTGACTCAAATAGCCGTTAGACACAGCAGACATGGTAGTTGGGAGTTGGAATCGAATGTTATATACACTTGCTCCAGACTATCCCTCGGTCGACAAAGACTTCGACTGACAGGACTCTCAGTCGACAATTCCTCGACCGAGATTGTCTCTGTCTGCTCTTTTCAGAATTAATTAACTAGCCATTGCTAAAGAAATTAGTGGACAACTAACGGCTAGTTAAGAATTAAGAACCCATAGAAAGTGTCTAGAACTTCCTTAAGCACTCATAGGCCATTCCTATAAATAGGACATGCCTTAGGACACCCAAAATACACTTGTGCAATACTTGAGCATACATACTTGCAATTGGCAATCCACTCTTATGAGCAATTGAGCAACTCCAACATTTGCAATTCATTTCCACTGCTCCAAATTCGTGTCCTATAGGATAGCACCTCCTACCCACTGCACTTGCACTTCCATATACATTGGTTAGGAGATCAAAATGCTTGTTATAGGAAATCAAGCCTTGTGCTACAACGATAATTGTAATTTCCATTTTCCCTTCTTGTTCTTTCTTATTGCTTGTACTCTCCTTGCTACTCCTAGGGTTGGAGGCTGCGGATTGGAGACGGTTTGATCTTCTCGCTGGAGAAGGAGGACTTTGGACTACTTCAAGAAGGTTGTCTCAATGGGAAGCTACTTCAAGAGGAAGTCTACTTCAAGGGGGATCTTGAAGTTACTTCAAGGAAGGCTGCTTCGAGGTTGCTAGGACTACTTGTAGGTGAAGGCTGTCCAAAGGGTGGTGAAAGTATTTGTAATTTTATGTAACATCCTTGCGACGTAATAAAATTTAAATACTTTCAAAATCCCAATTGGAAACAATTGGGTAGTGGACTGACTCCTTTAGTTTTTTCTAAAGGTGGAACCACTCTAAACACCTTGCCTCTTTCTCCTTATCTCAATTGTGGTTGTTTGAGTTGAATTATTGTTAAAATATTTATAAGACCCTATTCACCCCCCCCCTCTAGTGGTTTTTAATTTGGTATCAGAGAAGGCTTCAAGGAGCTCTAATCGAGACTTGAAGAATGGAGGGTAATAGTGTCTACAACCACAAGCAAAGGAGAAGCTTGGACCAATCTTCAACAAGATGTAATTGGTGTTTAGGAACAAGGCACACAACACCTAGATGTCAATGGAGGTTAAAGAAGGAAGATGTGCATAAAGAATGCCTTATTGCTACAATAAGTAAAGAAGAAGAAGAGGTAAGCCTTTTTTATTTATCTAAAGAAGAGTTAATTGCTAGCCTTCAAGAGACACATGATAAGTATATTGAGTGCAAGAAGAAATTAAAGAAATCTAATAAAGAAAATGATGAGTTACATGCTAAACTTCTTGCTCTCACATCTGAAAATGAAAATTTGTATGCTAAATTAAATGATCTTGGATTTGAAAAGGATAGTATTATTTGTGAAAATAGTACTTTGAAATTATCTTTAAGTGATTGTAAGGTGAAGGTTTTTACTCTAGAAACAAATTATGATATTCTTTCTCAAGAAAAGGTTGGACTGCTTGCAAAGTTAAATGATTTTCAAACTCAACCTATCCTATGCACTCATCTAGATTACGATACTATTGTGAAAGAAAGAGATTCTTTATCATCTAATCTAGATCAAGCAAAGTTAGATATCAAAAAGAGAATGGATGATATTGCTAAGTTACAACAAGAAGTTAGTAGCTTAAGAAACAATGATGTTCTTGATAAGATATTAAATGATTCTCATGGTCAAATTGGAAGGAGAGGACTAGGTTACAAGCCTAAAGGGAAATCAGATCAAAAACCTAGTGGGGGAAGGACACAAGTGCCAAACACTCAATCTATGTATGTACCTAAAGGCAAGTATACATATGTACCCAAGAACAATCTAGATCAAACTCATAAAAAGAGAAATGAGATTGATTCTATATGTTGCCATTATATGTTTGTCGCGATCACTTCTCGCGTCTCGCGTCTGGAGATAGTAGGGGCGACTAGGGCCGGTGCTCCTGTGCATGACGGCTGGCTTGGGGAGGGGTTACGGCTATTGGTGTGTGCCGACCTGCTCCCCCCGGGCTCTCTCTTTGCTTGGGTAGGGCGGATCCAGATGTTGGTGGTCAGCTGTGGCAAGATCAGCTTCCTCCTCTTCTGCTCCGAGCAGCGCCGGCTTTTGGACCCTAGGGTCTGGTTCTCGACGGTACTCACGGTGGGGGTGGTGGCTGCGACGCAAGGGGCACAGAGGCAAACCTCGACTCCCCTCTTTGCTATTGTGATCGCTTTCTGCCACATGTTACCCGCTTTCTGGGACTGCGTAACCCAAGTTCCCACTTCCTTCCTTTGTGCGTTTATCAGTCTACGTTGTTTCCCTTTTTTTGTTATGTCTTGGCTTGTTGAGTCAGTGGTTTTTGGCAGTTTTATCTGCCTATTTTGTCGCCACTAGTCAGCATTTATCTGTCGCACTTCACTGCGACCTCTCTTCGGGAGAGCGATGAGATATCTTGCTATGGCTAGATCTCATCTTTGCTTTGGATTGATCTTATTACTCAGTTGTATGGCTTCGTTTGAGTTGATATATGAGCAGAATATCACCTTGTTCCAGCCCCTCTACCACTACTCAACACTCAAGTTGAAGGAATTATTTAGGAAAAGCTGCTTAAGACAGCCTCAAGGAAGAAGAATCAATGCATAAGTGTCTTTTTCTTGTTCCAATATGAGTTGTAGGGGTCTTGGGTTACTGAACGTGATGTTTGTATATTATGTTTGTATGTTTCTTCCCAATTGTAGATGTCGTAAGGCTAACAAGTAATGAATCAATCCATTTGCTCTCAAAAAAATATATGTTGCCATCATTGTTTGCGTCTTGGACATTATTCTGTCTCATGTCCTTACAAGAAAAAGGATGTTGAGTTGGTATGCGTTCCAAAACCCCCAAACTAAATAGATTGAATTAAGTTGAGATATGACCAAAGACTCTAAATTGTATATCTTTATGTCTATCTCAACTTAACATAATGAGATAACAAATTGATTCAAGTAATTAAAATTCCGAACTTGAAAATACACATTTTATGTAAACCTGCAGAGACACATATTTAATAACTTGTTTTAGTTTAGGTTCCTAAAACCTAGAGATTTGAATATGATTAGTAGAGATTTGACTCAAGTGTTACTTTGATACTTAAATGTTTTATCTCAACTAAACTTAGTTTTAAATTGCATAATTGAATTGGAAGTGATCTATGATTTACTTGCAAATAATTACTGAAAAATGATACAGAAACATTCTAAGTCGAGGAAATGTTCGAACAAGAACACGGTCGGTCGAGAATTAGTCGACCAAGCAGGTTACTTCTTTTAAGCTTGAAAACATCTGATAAAACATGTACAAACAGTAGAATACTCGGTCGAGAAAATCTTCGACCGAGATAAATTTGATCGAAGAAAAGTCAGACCGAATCAAGTTTTGCTGAACCTGTTCTAATTGATCTAGTTTGCTATCAATTTGCTATTAATGATTGATTTATTATGCAAATCAAGAATGAATCTTGGAGAAAATTCTTTAAACATATACCATAAATTGCAAGTTCATTTTTAATTTCTATAATCACCTACATGGTTTAGCTTAAAACTGAAAATATGAACCATGATTGGTTTAATCAAGGAAATTAGTATTTTATCACAATCTACATGGTTTTTCCTAAGTATTCCTTGGTCCATCTATATAAAAACCATGTGTCTTGAAATTTTCTTTTAAATGATCATAATTATTGCATTTCATAAAATTATGGATATGCTTCTATTATTCCATTATAATCATGGATATGCCTTTACTATTTCACCATGATCATTGTGTATTCATCTTTTACTTGGTTTGCCTAAAATAATCTTTGATCGATACAAACCATGAATGGATATTGCTTTCAAAATGATCATTGTGATTCATCTCATTACATATTAAGATGAATCTCTATGGCACAAATGCATCTTGACATATTAGTTAAATGATTATCTTGTGCTTAGCTTATGGAAAATGATATTCTTGTTATACATGATTAATACTCTATAAGTTATGAAAATGATTAAATTGGAAATATGTAGAAATTGCCTCTTGGTTGAAATCAAATATGACCAAGGGGCGCTATGGTCGAAGTCAAGGTCAACCTAAAATAAGCTTGACCAAATGCTTAATTGTAAATCATTTCCTTGCACTTAATCTTAGTATATTGATAACAAGATTTTAGTGCATAACACTCATAAAAGGTTAACTTATTATAATTGAATGATTATTATGACCTTAGAATCCTTAAATTATCTTAATTATAAGATTAAGGGCAAGCTCACAAAAACTATCCTGACTATAAGATTAAGCGGGAACTTGTAAACATCTTAAAGAAAATTTGAAACTAGTTATGACCTTAGTATTCTTAAGGTAATCTTGGCTATGAAAATAAAGGAGCCTACCATATTCATGAATGTGATATATATCTTGCTCTTAATAGAGTTCTCTAAACAAATTTGGGCTTAACATCCCATGTATTTGGCTAGAGATACATTCATATACTCTACTATAAGCTTAAAGGATTCTCATGCCATTTTTAGTGCTTAACAAAATCAAAACACACATGCCATGAATCTAGAAGGATATCATATCATTTCAAGGCTTAACATCCTTTGCAAATGATTGAGAAATAAATTGTGGCTAAATTTGACAATAAGTGGTTTGCATCCCTTGTTTTTAAAACTAAATATCTTATTAAAGGGGAGCATCTAATTATCAAATTAAGGGGGTGTAATAAAAGTACTACTTAATGATTATCTTGGTTATCTTTTTGAAATGACAAAGGGGGAGAAATAATATAAAATCAATAACATAAAGAAAAATATGAGTTTCATAATCTATCAGCCATCACATACTTTCAAACAAGAAAATGGCTACAAAAGGTAAACTTCAGGTACGAAACTCATATGATTTATATTTCCTTATTTTATATTTTGGAAATGTTTGTCACCTTCAAAAAGGGGGAGATTGTTGGATAAATTGTACGTTGTTATAATCCCTTTGTTTTGATGATGACAAACATTTCATTCTTGTTGATCTAATGTGTTACTTGAGTGTTGCAGGAACAAGGTGGATGACAAAAACCTTTGGAAGATCTATATGCTCAAAATGCTTTAATTGCATGATTGTAATCAAATATAAAAACTTGTACAAGTATATAATGTACAAGTACTTAGATATCATGTAAATCAAGAATTTAGATCATATAGATCTTCCAAAGGTTTTGTCATCCACCTTGTTCCTGCAACACTCAAGTAGCACGTTAGATCAAAAAGAATGAAATGTTTGTCATCATCAAAACAAAGGGATTATAACAATGTCCAATTTTGCCAACAATCTCCCCCTTTTTGAAGATGACAAACATTTCCAAAATATAAAATAAGGAAATATAAATCATATGAGTTTCATACCTGAAGTTTACCTTTTGTAGCCATTCTCTTATTTGCAAGTATGTGCTGGCCGAGAGATTATGAAACTCATATTTTTCTTTATGTTATTGATTTTATATTATGTTGGCTAAATTGGACATTGTTATAATCCCTTTGTTTTGATGATGACAAACATTTCATTCTTGTTGATCTAACATACTACTCGAGTGTTGCAGGAACAAGGTGGATGACAAAACCTTTGAAAGATCTATATGCTCAAAATGCTTTAATTTCATGATTGTAATCAAATGTAAAAACTTTTACAAGTATATAATGTATAAGTAGTTAGATATCATGTAAATCAAGCGTTTAGATCTTCCCTAGCCACATACAACACTTAGATAGATCATCCCCTACAATAGTGTCACAACTGCACACTGATACACACACTTAGTACATAGTTTAAAACATTGAAACAGAGTCATTCTCGGTCGACAAACTCCTCGACCGAGACACTCTCGGTCGATAAACTTCTCGACCGAGAATTGACTCAAATAGATGTTAGACACAGTAGACAAGGTAGTTGGGAGTTGTAATCAAACGTTATATACACTTGCTCCAGACTGTCCCTCGGTCGACAAAGACTTCGACCGACAGGACTCTCGGTCGACAATTCCTCGACCGTGATTGTCTCTGTCTGCACTTTTCAGAATTAATTAACTAGTCATTGCTAAAGCAATTAGTGGACAACTAATGGATAGTTAAGCACTAAGAACCCCCTAGAAAGTGTCTAGAATGTTATTAAGCACTCATAGGCCATTCCTATAAATAGGACATGCCTTAGAACACCCAAAATACACTTGTACAATACTTGAGCATACATACTTGCAATTGGCAATCCACTCTTGTGAGCAATTGAGAAACTCCAACATTTGCTATTCATTTCCACTTCTCCAAATTCGTGTCCTATAGGCTAGCATCTCCTACCCACTACACTTGAACTTCCATATACATTGGTAAGGAGATCAAAACGCTTGATATAGGAAATCAAGCCTTGGGCTACAACAGTAATTGTAATTTCCATTTTCCCTTCTTGTTCTTTCTTATTGCTTATACTCTCCTTGCTACTCCTAGGGTTGGAGTCTATGGATTGGAGAGGGTTTGATCTTCTCGGTGGAGAAGGAGGACTTTGGACTACTTCAAGAAGGTTGTCTCAATGGGAAGCTACTTTAAGAGGAAAGTTACTTCAAGGGGGAGCTTGAAGTTACTTCAAGGAAGGCTGCTTCGAGGTTGGTGGGACTACTTCTAGGTGAAGGTTTTCCAAAGGGTGGTGAAAGTATTTGTAATTTTATGTAACATCCTTGTGAGGTAATAAAATTTAAATACTTTCAAAATCCCAATTGGAAACAATTAGGTAGTGGACTATCTCCTTTAGTTTTTGCTAAAGGTGGAACCACTCTAAACACCTTGCCTCTTTCTCCTTATCTCAATTGTGGTTGTTTGAGTTGAATTATTGTTAAAATATTTATAAAACCCTATTCACCCCCCTTCTAGTGGTTTTTCAAGAATATCCATTGACAATAATCTTAAAATAGGTTTATGTTCATTGACAACATCTATTTCAGTTAGTTAAGTTGGATATCATAAATATAAATGATGTCATATGATGCATGATATTCATTCATATTCAAACTTCATCTCAATTTATTATACTAATTTAAATGTTTTTGTAATATGATCATCTTAGTTGTTCAATTATATCTCTAGTAAGAATTTTAATATCGCTATAGGAATTTTTATTACTACATAGATCTCAAGCTCTCATACCTTTACTAGATATCTATCATTAACACTTAAACTATAAGTTCGGATTGATAAATATTTTTACTTTACATAAATTATTGAAATTTGATACAAGTGTTTTTAGGGATTAAAATTGATGATATCCTTTTGAATCATGTTTTGAAAACACTCGTGTTAAAATTACAATAATTTTCATACATGTTTTTTATTGATTAAAATTGACAATATCATTTTGAATCAGGTTCTGAACATTACATATTCAATAAATTTAAATTTACTTGATCATATATTCACAAACTATTGGAGTCATATTTTCACATAACTATTACTTTCCTATGATTTTTCAAATAAAAAAATAATGAATTTTCATAAGTGAGTATTCAAATTTATATATCTCTTCATGATTTTGATGAATTAAATCCAAATATCATGTATATGGATATCATTCATGGTCATGCTTTGATATGGATATTTTCATGGTATATTGGAGTATACCAGTCATCTTCAAAATAAAATAAATGACTCATATAATTAGGATTCTTTAGGATAAGTATGCACACATATATATACAAATATATATATAAACATATACATATTATATATATATTTGAGGTTTAGGTATGATTTGTACATGTCAGTGAATTTCTCTCCCTTTTCCATCTGTTAAAAGACATACATACTTCTTGTTATAGGTGGAAGGAATTTACTAAAACACTTCAATATGATGAATAAAAAGTTATATGAAAATGACCCTTAATACATGTGTTGTAACCCTAATATGATCAATGAACGTGACATAGTGTTGATATGTTTACCTAATGATGGAAAACAAGAGTATCAGTTAACGAGGCAACAATATGTAATATGACATCAGTAATATAATTCCAAGAAGATAATAATACAAGTAAAATGGGAATATCCTAATGCACCAAGCTAAACCCTAAAATGTATATAGTTCAGGTTAACATGATGAGAACCTGGTGATATGTGATCTTGTTTTGATCAGGGGTTGATAAGGATATAGTTGACATCAAGAATGTGGTGATTAGGAATATCTTGATCAAGGTACACCCTTACCTCTTACTTAACCTACTATTTAGTATGGCCGTATTATATGTGTAGTAAAGTACTACGAATATGATATTGGATGAAATGATTATTCTCGTATGATATGTTTCTTGAGTTATATCTTAAGCCTATAATTGTTAATCGTCGTTGTCGAGGTGCTAGGAGCGTCTGCGTACGACTAGGGCTTCCACTCCCTTCAAGCTTGGGGGAGGAGGTCAGCGGCCGGCGTGCGGCTACCTCGCTCCCCCTGGGCTTCCGTCTTCAACCTTGCTCCTGTTGGTCTCTGTCCTCAGATCTAGTTGGTCGCCGCTTCCTCGCATTCACACCTTCCCTTCTCCTTGTTGGAAGGCATCCCAGATCCAGATCTAGTTCGTGGTCTCTTGGGTGTGAGGAGGTGTCCCAAAGTGTGGCTTCGTTTCCTGGCGTCGACATCATTCTTCGGTGTGAGGAGGTAGCTTTGTCTGGTTTTCTAGAACGTTGTTCTCCGTGGGTGTGGGTTTTGTTTCTTACCCTTCTTGCTTTCTGTTTGTGGGTCTGTTCGGTTTGGTTATAGTCATAGGTTTGGGGGGTTGTTCTTTGCGTTTGCTTTTGTGTTGTTTTTCTTTTGGTCTTCACTTGTCTAGGTTTTTGGTATCCTATGTCGTCATGCCTCGGGTTCCTTCGTGGGTGGACGGGGAGTGGGAGCCCCTTAGTGCTTTAGGAAGAGGAGGAGGAAGCTGGGGTTTGTGCTTTGTGCGGGTCTTCTGGTCCCTGCTCGCATTGGTGGTCGGGAGTGGTGGTGGGGTTCCCGGCACCCTCTACCCCACATCATTGTACCCGCATGAGCCATCCTTCCTTTGTATATGCACAGTTGGGGTTTGGCCTCCTTCTCGGGTCTCTTGGTTGGTGCACTCCTAGTGCTCGACGTTTGTCCGGTGCTTGTTTTTCCTTTTGTTTTCTTAGTCGGTAGTTGTGTCTCTTGACCAGTTTGTGGGGTGTTGTGTTTGTGTTGGTTCTTGGTGGTCAAGCTCTTTTTCAGGTGACCATTCATTGTATTCATGATGGTAATCTCTTCCAACGGCTATGCAAACTTCTATCTCGATGTACTCATAGGCTCTTGTAGATTGATGAATTCCATCCTGGATAGCTGTTTGAGACAGTCACTACAAGAGGTGGACAGAGCAAAAGTGTACCTTTCGCATCCCAATCTGAGCCTTGTGTTATGTCTTTCTACAATAGGAGTTGCTTCTTGGTTATTTGTTCTGAGATGTCTATCTTGTAGATGTCGTATGGCTTACTTTTAATGATATTGAGCTATTTTAAAAAAAAAATGTTTCTTGAGTTTTTCATACTTATATATATGAACACATGAAATATAAGATATTTGATCCATCATATAATAGAACTAAACTCTTTGGTAGTACAATGCATTGAAGTGATCTAACATTTTGGTAGGAGATCACATTGTATATATGATCTAATTCATTCGTAGGAGATCATAAGGCCAAAAAGCATCTATCCCTTTGGTGGAAGATGTACGATAGATATGATGGAAATGTTCTTAAAATATGTGTTCTCTTTTGTTAATAAACATATCTTTGTTCAAGTATGCTTTTGCTATATTTCTTTTGTTACTACCAAGTACTAGTTTTATCTTATTGCCAAGCTTAGAAATCAGAGGTATATAAAAAGACACGTAGACGTACTCAGTACAATATTCTTGAATTCTGCTGACATGTACCACATGTAATCTTTTATTTAGGTTGTGGACATCTGATCTTGAAGAACATGAATAGTCGAGAGTTGTGTGGCGAGCAGGTGTATAGGTGGGCCTATTGTCTTAAGATCGTATAGTTAAGTGGTAGTACATGCATATGTAAGAGTTTGTTGTTCAATATGTAATATCAAATGTTGCAACAATTCACATGTAATTATATGTTGAATGGTGAACATGTGGTATGGTTTTATTATTGTTCATATGCATGTGCTACTGTTGTGTCCTTCTAACTTCCTATGATTTTCTTCTTCTTAGCCTAGTGTGTGGGGTTTAAATTGGAATTCTAGTGGAGGTGAGGTTTCCATTTGGATGTCACAAATCAAATTAAGTTTTTAAAAATCTGGGGACATCATATGTTACGACCCCACCTCCTGATAACCCCCAATTAAGGGAGACCAAGAGGTCGAAGCTGCACCCATAACTTCTGAATCAAAGGTTTGGCAGTTAACCAAGAATAATTATCAAATTTTAACAGACTAAATGGGAAAAGTGTAAGAAAATAAAATTTTGCATACCTTTTTGAAAACTTGGATCTCTAAACTTCTATCCACTTATGGATTCTATTCTAACTATTCCTCCTTGTATTTTACTTCATGTATTTCACAATATGACAATTTATTGTTTGTCCTTTTGGCTTGTACCTAAAACGCCGACAAACAAAATGTCGGTCAGCCGAAGCTGGTATGTGGGGGAAACAATACACGTGTAACTATGATAACAATGTAATCATTCAATTAATCATTTAACAACCAAGATTATGTTTTAAATATAACTCCACGATCCATGAGTACCCTATCCTCTGTTTTATCCCTACAGTGGACCTGGATACTACCTTCCTTATGGTAGATCCCCATTAAACCCCTCATGGTCCCACCTATAAGTGAACCAGTTTCTAGGGTTGAGTCACATGGCACAACTCGTAAGTAGCCCACTCCTTAACTCATGGCATGCTAATGGGTTTCATGGCACTATACTTGATATCCCAATTTCTAACCCAAGATAACCTAGACCTTACTCTAGGTTACCCCTTTTTAGCCTTTACAAGCCCCAGAGGTGGACCCGGATCTAGCCAGTTATACATGTATATTCATAGTGATAGTCATAGTCACTCTATAGTTGCATGAAATAAATGCATCCAACAGTTATTTCAAGCCACGAGGGAAATGTCGATAAAATCCTCGGAAAACTAGTCATGATAATCATAAGCGTAACCACATACATGTTCTGCTTTTATCAAGATCCCTCTTTTTGAGATAGAGTCAACCATGTAGGTAAATCCAATCAAGAAAACAAGTATACACAAAGATCCTGAAATAAACATACAACTTCCTTTTATCAAGATCTATCCAATCCAACTTACTTCTTAGAATTTCTATTTCTTTTTAGGGTTTCATTTTGCAATTAGGGTTTCCCTTCATCTTTTACCATATTAAACCCTAATTTTATGCCATTACTCATAAACCCTAATTATTTCATCTATTCTTCAATATTAAGGTTATCTTAACAACATATAACTCTATTTTCATATTACAGGCACATTAATCATCAATTAATTTCATTAAGCTTCTTTTAAATTAAAGATATTATTTTTATCCTTTTAATCCATGACAAGATCATTATACGCACCTATCATCAAGTCAAAGTTCATTCGGGTCTAATCACTACTACAGAAGTGGCCTTTGGCGTCGGTCGTTTAACCCCATTTGGCGTCGGTTTTCGACCGACGCCTATGTGGGCGCCGCTAAAGGTCGAACACTTCGGCGTCGGTTGTTTAACCGACGCCTATTTAACCTATCAGCGTCGGTCGTTTAGTAGATAACCGATGCCAAAAGGGTTCGCGCCACATAAAACGGCGTCAGCTAGGGCACTTTCTGCATCGGTTATTTACTAACGGACCGACGCCTATATTGCTTATAGCGTCGGTTATTTAGTAGATAACCGACGCATAAAGTGTCCTAAATGACGCCATTTTTTGTGGCGCGGACACTTTTGGCGTCGGTTATATACCAAAAGACCGACGCCTCTAATTTAAATAGGCGTCGGTTTGATACGAATATCCGACGCCATTTCGAGGACTGCTTTGGCCACATAAGGCGTCGGTTATCTATAAATAACCGACGCTGTAGATCTTTGCTGACGGTTTTTTATAAATAACCGACGTCTATTTATATATATTTTTTTTTCATATCAGTTTGCAGGCATGCTGTGGCTGGTCAGTAGGATGAGAACCTGCAGTTCAGTTTTCTGAACTACAGGTTTACGACATCCATTGATATCAGCCTACAAACAGGCCGCAAACCTGCAAAAGTCATAAGCAAAATTTCACACAAGTATATACATTCAGACATCAATTCAATTCTCACATTCACACATATAGAAACATTCAAATACATGTATTAACATTCAGAAATATTCATTTACAAAGTATCATTCATTATCGCTATCAACATCCCAATTATATCTTACAGTTGCCACTGCTTGTATGGCTTTTGCCCATTCTTCTCTTACTTCATTTAATAATTCCCTCGTATATGGAGCATGTACATTTTTTAAGCGTTTGCCTATAGTGTGGTCAGTTTTAAACACCTGCAAAGAGAATGATGTATATATATAAGTAATAATATAAAAATAAGATTGATATATTTCATACTAACTAATGAGACTATATATAATACCTCATGTATGCAATCGATTTCCAATGCGGCATGTTTGATAATCATCTGCATAAATCGCATCACATAGTATGCGCATGCCCAACCATTGTCTTGTGTAGCACACTATAAATTGAAACATACAAAATAATACAACTAAGCACAATTCACATCAATAATATATACATTGGAGTCGGGAACTTACTTGTACGTTCTCCCAATTTATTGGCTGGTTCTTTTTCCTTGGGACCGTTCCTCCAGCCTTTTTGAATGCATCTAAACCCCTACATGTTAATATAACATAGTAAATTACATAAGTAAATAGTAATGTAATAACAGATGTTAACAGATACAAAAATGAAATATTTCTCACCAGAATAATGGCATTCTCATTACGTGTCCAATTTTAGTGTTTAATGTACTTCCCGCGGGATCTAGATAATAAACAGTGAACTTCCCGGGGACAATAACTAGTAACTCCTAATGTTTACCGCTAGAGGTAAAAAGTTAACAACTAATAACTCAAAATGCACAATAAAAATGGAATTTTCTTAAGTCCAAATTATAAATAAAGTAAACTTACTTGACATTGAATGGAGCTATTATTATCGTCTTCTTTTGCTGACCAAAAATTGTAAAAGCATTTATACAGTATTTTTGAACATTATCAGGGTCTTTAGCTACCATACTAATCAATGATGGAATCAAAAATCCCACATGATCAAATACAAATTGTTTGCAATGATCTTCGACTAAGTAGCTGCAAAACATGTATTACGTATGCATTAATATATAAGAAACCAGATCACCGGATCTTACACAAGGTATATGGATGTATAAACAAGATCTCACCTTATCCATGTCTCTATCATTGATGTATTCATCCAATCATACATAAACAACTCAATAATATCTTGTATAAATAAAGAGCTATCGTATGATCGACCTGCATAATCTGCATCTAAAGAAACTATTATAGGGCAATTTATATTATGTGCACGTAGCCAACATGCCATTCCCCTACAAGCAGGACCTAACGGGTATGTTAGGTCAGTTGGAACCCAATCGGGTAATGCGGGAAGTGGAGGTGGAGGCCTAGGTGCTCCTGGTGTCTTCTTTTTAACCTGTATATATAATTTCAGATCAGTTGACATAATATATACACATTAACAGTCTAAATCAATGTAAATTTATCTTACAATTTCAGTCGTGTAGACGACATCTGCTTTGGGCCACAATATGACCCCGCCTTCTGCCTCACCAAGTGTATCAATATCTGGGTGGGCATATGGCAACGCAACTTCCCTCCAATCGGGTAACACACGTAATGGGCCCACACAAACATAGCCCTGTGGCATTGGAGTCCCGTGAAACCTTTCCCCAGGAAGGGACGGGTAAGCTTGCGCCTCTGCAACAACATAGTCTTCTATTCTTAAGCGGCATGGCTTCAATGCCTACAAATTTACGTAAAGAATGTTATACATATATACATATAATCTTGAAAACATATCATCTTGAAAAGACTAGCTACAATGTCATAAACAATACTTACAGCAGACGTGCTAGGTGATGGGTCTCCAGGATTACTCGCAGTCTGTGCATCAGGAGAAGAGTGGGTCGCCATAGGCGTATTGGAAGCCTGAGATGCCTGCCACCGCAACAATTCTTCCTTGACCTTCTCAGCAACTACATCGTTGACCTTCTTAGCAACTAAATCATCAACTCTCTTATTCTCCTATACATGGATAAAAGAAACATTAGCTTCTTATTAATGAATTTTCTTTTGCAGTAACATTCTAAAAAAAGAATAGGTTACCTCTTCTTGAGAAAGTCCCGCTCTGGGTTTGCGCTGGGATGGCCCAAAGAATGCTTTGATGCCAACACCAGCGCCGACACCTCTAACACGTCCAGGATGCTCTGGGTTACCCAGAGCAACTGTCAATTCATCCCTTGTGCCCTGAGGGATGAACGTGCCTTGTTTCCTCTGCTCGTGAAGCTCCCGCTAATCACCATAAACAGAAATTGGTAAGTTAACACCACAAATAATCAATATTCAAACGATTTCTCTAAGAGTTGTATTTTACCATTTTTGCAGCCGCCTCAGCAGTTACAGGCTTCTTTATTTCACCCTTCTTATTTTGCCTGCCAGCTATCCAGATATCATGGCGAGGCATGGGTGTGGCAGACTCTTGAGTAGGAGCAGACTCCTGAGTAGCCGCAGACTCCGCCTGTAGTCTTTGGCGAACGCTTGCATAGCCTTTTAGACCCATAGTGTGGTCATGCACATTCAGTGCACGCCTTGCTTTTTGTGCATCACTGAGGGCCTAGTTAGTATGCACATTAAATATTTGGTTAGTAGCACTAAATGTTAATCTTGAATAGGTGAATACAATGTATATTAATTAAATTGGGAGTGACGCCTAATACCTTGAATTCTTCAGATTTTCTTGAAGCAACAAAATTGTCCCAATCTTCTTTGTCCAAGAAGTTCCATTGTTCAAGGGCTGACTTCTTCTTCTTATCACCCTCTTTTATGTATTCTCTGTTCAGATTTGTCCTATAATTTCTAAGCATCTTTCCAGCGCGTTGCATCACATTTTTACGATGCAACTTCTCATCCAATGCAAACAGATTCTGTAAAATAGAAATGTTATTAACTAGTATCCAAAATAGAATTGCAAATAATAGAATTTGTAATCTACAAAATAGAATTGCAAATAATAATAACTCACGCATAAATCCTTCCATATCAAGTCTTTTTTCCCTTGAGGAACTTTATGCCAATTGTCATACTTAACACCACAATGGCTCCGAGTGGTACACCCAAGATAGTTTACAAAATTATTGCGGTTCACTCCAATTGGATTTCCTCCATTATCAAACTCCACCACCAATTTGGATCCACTACCACTCAGCGCTAATAACTTCTTCAACAGAGTGATGCCCCTTTTCTTGTTAAGTGTTTGGTGCTGCACATCAAGTTGCTCCAGTGCTTCAGTGGGTACAGGTGCATCAACCTAAAATTTGACAAAAATAAAACACACTAAATTAGCCCAATATAGAAATATAGGATATATGACATAACTAGAAGATAATGAATTTTATAGAAATACAGGATATGTTTTTAGAACTTACATTAGTATCCTCGCCATGCTCGTCATGGACAGCATGCTCATCATGGACTTCATGCTCATCATGGACATCATGCTCATCATGGTCAGCCGTCTGAAAATGTCATTTAAAATGCAAACATTTAGCATTTGTATTAACTAGAAAAAGGCAAACATTTAGCATTTGTATTAACTAGAAAAAGGCAAACATTTAGCATTTGTATTAACATACATGTCTCTAAAATTGTGATCTTTTATCAATTAACAATCCTTCATTGTGATCTCCGCGCACATATAAGTCATCATTAGCTTCAATATTTTGTGGAGTGGGCAACCCAACTGAGAATGGACTGGAGTCATCATACTTATCATAGTACTCTTCTTCATCTATAGGATCTTCAATGAACTGTCTTTTACCATGAAGAACAACCGACCATTTATCATTCACAGGATCATCGATATAGAATATTTGTTTCTCCTGTGATGCCAATATGAATGGTTCACCCTTCTCGCCAATCTTTTCAAAGTTCACCAAAGTGAAACCCAATTCATCCACTATAACTCCTTTGGTGTTATCAACCCAATTACATTTAAAGAGCGGAATTTTGAAATCTATGTAGTCAAACTCCCAAATGTCCTCAATGACACCGTAATATGACATTTTAGCTTCACGTGGACTCTTATCCTTTGCACTTGCAAAGTACATAGTCGACGCTTGAAGAGTGACCCCACTATTTTGGACGACACTCTTATCATCTTGGTGCTTTGTGTAATATGTGAATCCATTAATGTCAAACCCTTCATAAGACATAACATTCAGTTTTGGTTTAAAGGCGAGGCATTTGATAGTTTCTGTAATATCATTTGGTGTTTGAGATAGTTGGTGTAAGACTTTATCTTCAAACCACTTAGTAAAAGTCTTATTATGCTCTCTAGAAAGCCACATTGAACTTGCTCGAGGATGTTGTCTCTTTATGAAATTGGTATGTTCCTCGATATAAACACTCACTTCGTCCATATTGTGTAAAATATACAAGTGAGCTTGTTCCAACTGCTCACGGTTGATTACTTTCACCCGTAATCCCAAAATTCCTTTGCCCTCCTCAATATTCTTGTCATTATCAGGAGTTTCATTACCACTGAGAAAGTCATTGCAAAAATCCATAACCTCTCTCGCCACATAACCTTCAATAATACTCCCTTCAGGCCGATAACGGTTTCGAACATCACCTTTAAAAACGCTCATGTATCGTTCAAAGGGATACATCCAATGCAAGAAAACTGGTCCCAACATTTTCACTTCCCTAGTCAAGTGGACAATAAGATGTACCATGATATCAAAGAACGAAGGAGGGAAATACATCTCAAGCTGACATAGGGTAACAACCACTTCTCTTTGCAAATTATCGAGAGTATCAGGGTCAATAACTTTGCTGCATAGACTGTTGAAAAAGAAACAAAGTCTGGTAATTGCAAACCTTACATGCTTCGGCAATATAGATCGAATTGCCACGGGCAATATTTGTTGCATTAGAGTGTGACAATCATGAGATTTAAGACCTATCAACTTCAGATCTTTCATTGATACCAATCTACGGATGTTGGATGAGTAACCATGTGGCACCTTAACATTTACCAAGCATTCACAAAAAGTTTTCTTCTCCTTTATTACCCATTTCACGTAATTCTGTTAATTTTGACCTTATTCCCATTTCACGTAGGTCCAGTCTGGATTTTATCCCATCTTTAGTCTTACCTGGTATATTTAATAGAGTACCAATGATGCTATCACAGACATTTTTCTCAACGTGCATTACATCGATACAATGCCTGACTGTCAAAGAACTCCAATAAGGAAGATCCCAAAATATTGACTTCTTCTTGAATGAAGAATTGTCACTCCGTGTGGCCATACTACATTGTGATTTCTTACCAAATTCATTGACAATGTCTTTTACTCTTTCATAAACAACATCCCCTGGTATAGGTTTAGGTGCACTCCGTTCATCATTCCATCCATTGAATGCTTTGCGCTTCCTACGATACGGATGGAATTTTGAAAGAAACCTTCGATGACCAAGATATACAGTCTTGCCGCCATGTTTTAGTCTTATTGAATCAGTGTTTTCTTCACATATAAGACACACTTTAGCTCCTTTGACACTATATCCAGACAAATTCCCATATGCTGGAAAGTCATTAATAGTGCAAAACAACATAGCGTGCAAACGAAATGTCTCTCTTGCTGAAGCATCATAGGTCATCACACCTTCAGCCCAAAGTTTCTTTAAGTCATCAATCAAAGGTTCAAGATAAACATCGATATCATTTCCGGGTTGTTTAGGGCCCGATATCAACAATGACAACATAACGTACTTATTTTTCATACA
Source organism: Alisma plantago-aquatica (assembly GCA_963693085.1). Lineage (NCBI taxonomy): Eukaryota > Viridiplantae > Streptophyta > Magnoliopsida > Alismatales > Alismataceae > Alisma > Alisma plantago-aquatica. The sequence continues at coordinate 807,144,155 of OY856414.1, read as the reverse complement.
CATCCAGGGAGGAAGATTGTATATAACAAGCATGACTGGCCAAGTGCTATGTTGGCTGTTCAATGTCCCGTGCGGATTCATCCCATCTGTACAAAGCCCAAGTCTTAGATTCCTATCTTCTTCACCAAATTTAGGGTACAATAGATCAATCTTCTTCCACTGTGGGGAATCAGACGCATGTCGTAGGATCCCATCATTATTTTTCTTAACATCTACATGCCACCTCAAATTCTTCGCATCTTTCGGATTTGCAAACAAGCGTTGAAACCGTGATATTATAGGTAGATACCACAACACCTTGGCAGGAGAACCAGTTTTGGACTCCCCCGAAGTCGTCAATTTATACCGTGACGCACCACATTTTGGAGAATCTTTCAAATCTACAAAGTCCTTTTGAAATAATACACAATCATTCGGGCATGCGTGTATCTTCTTGGCCTCCATTCCCATTGGGCACAACATTTTCTTTACCTGGTATGTTGAGATTGGAAGCTCGTTTCCTTCAGGAAGCATTTCTTTCAACAAAGTCAACAATGAAGTGAAGCTTTTGTCACTCCATCTATTGTTAGCTTTCAACTTATACAATCTCAACACAGCGCTAAGCTTCGTAAACTTAGCAGAGCCTGTGTATAACGGTATCTCAGCATCATGCACAATGTTTGTAAAGATAGGAGGTGGATCGGTGTGCTCTACCCTACAACTATCCAGCATCGCATCAACGATGTCTGCTGGAACTGGTTCATTCACATTTACGTCATCGGAGGCAATTTCTTCTTCCACCCAAGCACTGCTATCGACATCTACTGGTTTCGATTTTGAAATCTCTCCATGCCAGTGCCATTCTGTATAGCCTTGTACAATCTCGTTGCACATGACATGACTTTTGATTTCCTCACCAGTGTTGACTTTCAAGTTGTTACCGCAATGCCTACATGGATAGTAGAACCTATCTGTAGGTTTTTTCCTATGTTCCTTGGCAAATCTAATAAACTGATCAAGACCAGATATAAACTCTGGGGTGCAACGATTACGAATGGACATCCATGATCTATCCATTCTATGATCAGAGAAAACAAGTATATATTAGGAAACAAGTATATATTAGGAAAAGATTAGGCAGCATTTCCCCGCTGTTCTCTAAGTACATATGTACTTAGAGAACAAATGGGGAAATGCCAACAAACACATGTGATGTCATTCTTATATATAATAAATGTGTACCACCTATCCCATCCTTGAACACCTAATCTCACTAGTAAGTGTATAATGTGTATTGGGTTTTCGAGAAAATTTCGGCAGCATTTCCCCGTTTGTTCTCTAAGTACCAAAATTTTCTCGAAAACCCAATACACATTATACACTTACATCCTAAGTGAGATTAGGTGTTCAAGAACAGTCCCAAACCGGGGACTATCCAAGATTTACTCCTAATGAGTCAATCTTGGATGGGTTTCTAGGCCAACAAACACAATAATAGATATCTACAATGAAGCCGGACTCCATACAAATAGTATATAATTTAGTGATTGTTCATTCTAATTTATACCAATGTACAAGTAATATAAAAAACAATGATTGTTCACATTCTAGGCCAACAAACACATGTGATGTCATTCTTATATATAATAAATGTGTACCACCTATCCCATCCTTGAACACCTAATCTCACTAGTAAGTGTATAATGTGTATTGGGTTTTCGAGAAAATTTCGGCAGCATTTCCCCGCTGTTATCTAAGTACATATGTACTTAGAGAACAAACGGGGAAATGCTACCAAAATTTTCTCGAAAACCCAATACACATTATACACTTACATCCTAAGTGAGATTAGGTGTTCAAGAACAGTCCCAAACCGGGGACTATCCAAGATTTACTCCTAATGAGTCAATCTTGGACGGGTTTCTAGGCCAACAAACACAATAATAGATATCTACAATGAAGCTGGACTCCATACAAACAGTATATAATTTAGTGATTGTTCATTCTAATTTATACCAATGTACAAGTAATATAAAAAACAATGATTGTTCACATTCTAGGCCAACAAACACATGTGATGTCATTCTTATATATAATAAATGTGTACCACCTATCCCATCCTTGAACACCTAATCTCACTAGTAAGTGTATAATGTGTATTGGGTTTTCGAGAAAATTTCGGAAGCATTTCCCCGCTGTTCTCTAAGTACATATGTACTTAGAGAACAAACGGGGAAATGCTACCAAAATTTTCTCGAAAACCCAATACACATTATACACTAACATCCTAAGTGAGATTAGGTGTTCAAGAACAGTCCCAAACCGGGGACTATCCAAGATTTACTCCTAATGAGTCAATCTTGGACGGGTTTCTAGGCCAACAAACACAATAATAGATATCTAAAATGAAGCCGGACTCCATACAAACAGTATATAATTTAGTGATTGTTCATTCTAATTTATACCAATGTACAAGTAATATAAAAAAAATGATTGTTCACATTCTAGGCCAACAAACACATGTGATGTCATTCTTATATATAATAAATGTGTACCACCTATCCCATCCTTGAACACCTAATCTCACTAGTAAGTGTATAATGTGTATTGGGTTTTCGAGAAAATTTCGGGAGCATTTCCCCGCTGTTCTCTAAGTACATATGTACTTAGAGAACAAATGGGGAAATGCTACCAAAATTTTCTCGAAAACCCAATACACATTATAAACTTACATCCTAAGTGAGATTAGGTGTTCAAGAACAGTCCCAAACCGGGGACTATCCAAGATTTACTCCTAATGAGTCAATCTTGGACGGGTTTCTAGGCCAACAAACACAATAATAGATATGTACATGTTAGGGTTTCATCACAATTGATGTTAGGGTTTAAACAATGTTAGGGTTTAATCAAATCAAATTAGGATGCTAGAATGGACAAGTTTAAATCAAATTAGGATTTAAATTAGGGTTCCAATAGGATTCAATTTAATTAATTTTTATGTGAAAGATGTAATATTATAATACATACAATGGCAATGAAATGAAACCCTAATTGTATTGGAACTCATAAAAGGATGTCTCAAAGGTTGAATCTAATATATGCATCCTAAAAAAGGTATCACATCACAAATGTGCATTTCAATAATCATATTTTATTTCCTTCCAATTAGTGTGGGTGCCAAGTTTGGAATTGTTTTCTAATCATGGGTCCCTTAATTTTATTTAGGATAGAAGATAAAATCAAGGATTTCAAATAGTATAAGGCGCACCCCCAAAAGTAAAAAAATGGATATATATTATGCATCATACCTTGGTTGCTGATTTTGTTTTGATGCACGACAAATAGTTACCATTGGGTCTTGGTCCACGGGAGGATAATCTATCTTCTACCTATTTAGAATGCTTCCTTGTGTGCACATCCACATAGTATATGTGTCTAAATTGACATTCTCCTATTTAGAATGTTTCATTCATAAACACATATGTGTTCTTGAGTTTTGGGATTCTAATTATAGCCAATTTAAATCATGTTAGTTAGTAGTATTTTTTTTGGATCAATTATGCTTGAGATGCAGATATTTCTGTAAAGGATGGTCATTGACTCCTGAAAATGGGAATGCCACACGAACATGGATAGAATAGGTAGATGTTTTTGAGCATGGGCTTGACATCAGCCAAGTTATGGTGTGGAACGAGGAGATGAGACTATTACTGAATGGAAAGAATGGCAGAGGAAGGGCTTGATGCTAGTACCTTGTGAGAAACGGAGTTAGGGCATGATCAAGGAGACGCAGAGCAGAGCAGCAACAAGGAGGAAGGAGCAAGCGGCGGCGGCGGCGGCGAGCAGGAGTGGTGGCGAGCAGGCGGCGAGCAGGGCGGTGAGCAGGCGGCGAGCAGGAGCAGTGGCGAGCAGGCGGCGGCGACGCAGAGCAGCAGGATCTTCGTCGAGTAGGAGTGGCAGCTAGCAGGTGTCCAACGGCGGCAGGAGCGGCGGCGAGCAGGAGTGGTGGCGGAGAAAGGGGCGCCGGAGAAGGGGGTGCCGGAGAAGGGGAGCTGGAGAAGAAATCACCGGAGAGAAATCGGCGGCAGTAGAGAAGAAATCGCTCACAATGAAACAGAAGAAAGGGGAAGAGTCGGGCGATCGAGGGTAATGAAGTTCCCAAATAGCGTCGGTTGTTTAAAACAACCGACGCCTAAAATATTTAGCGTCGGTTGTTTGAAAAAACCGACGTCCAATTGGACGATATTTTCATGAAATTGTTTGGCGGGAACCACCTTCAGCGTCGGTTATCCTTGAATAACCGACGCTGAAGGTGACACTTTTCGCGCAAATTTTCATCGCACATAGGTGTCGGTTTCTACCTTAATAACTGACGCTGAAAATGACACTATTTTTTTTTGATCGAAATTTGGATTTCGCGGGCGACTTTAAGCGTCGGTTTGTTATAAACAACCGACGCTGAAGACAAAGCGGTACCCGTGACTGGCTGGTCTTTGAATATAGACGTCGGTTTTCGTAAACAACCGACGCCTAACATAGAAGGCGTCGGTTTTCCTTAATAACCGACGCCCAGAAAAGTGTCACTGAATGCTATTTCTGTAGTAGTGAATTAATATATGAACTCGTTTTACCATCATTTCCAACTTTTATTCATGAGAAAACCCTAATTACTACCTATAGGGTATTTATCCAGAATTAAGGACTTTTGTATTCAAAATAATTTATAACCATAATTTAACAACATATTTTCACCTTTTTCAAATCATATATGATCTTATCCTCTTTTACCCTAAATTAGGGTTTCTAAGGTTTCTTACAAAATCCTAATCATCGTAATTATCTTCATTAAGGATTCTCTAATCCAAACTATGTTCAAGAATCATTATATTATAGTTGTATTCTTGCAATATCGTGTTATGACCACTAAAACTCATATTTACTCAAATCAGGGTTTTTAGTCCATTAAACAATGTTCATGATCATAAAACCCTAAAACCAACATACTAATCATCCTTTTATGATTTTACCATTTCCTTTACTCTTAACTGGTTAAGATTGATCAAAAACATATAAAAGATTCATCATGTTCATTTTTATATCATTCTAGGGTTTTTCTATCAATTAATGCATCAAAAGATGTAAATCCCTATACTTTTTGAGTTTCAAGCAGAATTAGGCTTCAAACATAATTTCTTTGTATTCCTCTCGTTCCGAGGATCAATTTTCATTTATGACTTATTTTAATCCGAGTTTCCTAGAATTAGTTATGATTTTAGCAAATAAAATTTAAAGCAACCAATAGGGAGGTGCCACGTAGGCAAAGAACTCCCATGCATGTATCTTGCGGGTCGACATAAAATTAGAATTGATTGTCGCTTTTACCCATGGGTTGTGGACTGTTTCCTCATGCCCAAGAGGGGCACTTTCGTCAAACAAGATATGTTCATCTTCAACCCCGCGATAGGGCGTCGCTACCACACTAGCTGCTACCTGCGATGCTCCTCGTCCCTCTCTTGGATACCACTGACCTCTGGAGATGGTCCCTCCACCTCCGACGCTTCTCAGCACTCCTATGGGTACAGCGATCTCATGGCCAAAGTTGTTGGACCGTGCTGGCCAGGCCTGCCTATGCGGCTGACCTTACAGCCGTCTTGGGGTTGTTGCGTCATGGGTAGGGTGAAGGGACGACCGTCAGGCTCTCCTTCGGTTGCGTGGGTGCATTGAGCCTCCAACAGAACCAAACCACAACCCTCACTCATTCCAGGGTGTCTCTACCCATCTCGGCTAGGTTTTACATGTAAAGAACAAAGAGGAGAGGTAGAGTTAGGTGAGATCTTCCTTGAACTCGAACCAGGGTTTCTACCCCTTATATAGGGGAGGATATCCTCACCCTAAGATGTCCATCTAAGAGGAAACAAGCCCTCTCATAATAGGAATCATATTCCTTCAATGAGAAGCAAGATTTCTCTCTCCTCACTTTCCCTTGATTTTCTTTATTACTTGGATATATTAGTATTTCGAAAATCACTTCCTTTATCTTCTTAGCACTTTCCCATTAATCTATTGGCACAAAATAATGTTTTCTTTTAATAGAAAAACTTTCTTTTTATCAATATCACAAAATTCATTAATAATGTATCACTTACCCTTTTATTTTGCAATTTTGGTATTTTCTATTTGTTTCCTATTTATTGGGACTCCTTGGATCCCAAGAAACTCTATTATTTCAAAATCCTTTTTATTGGATACTCATTATCCTTCTAGATGCATCTAAATGCATTACTTCACATTATCTTGTTTATTTCTCTTTAAAATATCTCTTTTTGAGGATTTCTCTTTATTTATCTTTTATTTTCCTCATTGGTATTCCTTTTAATATTAGGAATCCTTGGGATACGAAATCCCACTAAGGATAACTCAACTCCACCTTTTTCCACTTATTTTCCACATTTTATCATTGTTTTCAATTTCTTTCTTAATAAAGAAATACTTTATTGATCCTTTCTTTTCTTATTGCATTCTCTATGCAACTTTGGACTCCTTGGAACCCAAGGAACCCAAGAGGCACAAAATCCTCTTTGGATGTGCCTTCTAGAGGTTTCCACAAATTCTTTTCTCAAATATTCAATTATTCATTTACCAATTTAATAATTGAATTTCCTTTCTTCATTTCCTTTGTTATTGGGTACAATAGCCAATAAAGACCACAACACAATCATCAAGGCTATTGTAAATTAAATCCATTTATTCAAAACAAATTATATCATTATTTGTTTAATTATCATTAATATGAGAAATTGCATTTCTCACCAATTGAACCCAAAAATTGGGGTCGTAACATCCTTCCCTTCTTATAGGAATTTTTTCCTCAAAATTCTATTAAGCAAACAAATAATTCAGGATAAGACTTTTCCATGTCCATCATTGGCCCCTATGTGGCTTTACCTTACTCATGGATCTTCCAAAGAACCTTTATCATCACATATTCTTTTCTCTGAGTTCTCTCATCCTGGCATCTATAAACTGCACAGGTGGACTCGGGCCATTTTAGCCTCCCTTGGGCTCACTAGGTTCATTGCTTAGCACATGGTCGAGGTACCTCACATAGTGCTCTAAATTGGACACATGGAACTCATCACACATTACTTTATCATGAGGGGTAAGATCAAACTTAACCTTCTCCACCAAACTGTGTCAAAAGAACCCATGCATCGGGGACTCAGCTTTCTTAGCTATAACTTAGAGGGGTCGGATTCTAATGTCACATATTCTCCCACAGTGAACTTCATGTCTGTCTACTTTGCATCTGCTCACGACTTTCATCGTCTCTAGGCTCCTTTCAGCCATTGCATGATCAAATCGACTTCATTTACACGCACTATGGTCCTTTTCTAACAATCACATGGTCCTTTCACCAACATCACCTTACTGAAGTGGTGACTGACACAACCTCCCTTACAGAGCTTCTGTAAATCCCAATACTGGCTATGGTGGTCATCGTCACATCTTTCATAGGACAAGAACTATCTCTAACTATCACCCTGAATGAGCACATATGCTCTCATCAGACCCTTTAGTCTGGATTATACTAACCATTAGTTAGGGGTGATAAACTATACTAACATCGAGTTCTTCATGTACCTACTTCCACCTTTTGGAAGGAATCCTTTAGGTCAAACTCAAGAACCTTTATACTCAACCTCATGATGTAGTTGAACCACCTCTCTCATATGTAGTTCAACCCGATCTATCCCTTGACAGTACTCTTTCTTTCTCATGTCATCTAGGTAAGGCGATCTACCATAACCCATATTGCATCTCGATCTTCCTTGATCCAGGGGAGACTTACAACATCCATAGCGATGAACTCCCTTTCTCTTTTGAGAACTCTTTATCCTCTATGTCAACGTACTGGGTTACCGGTGCTCATCCTTCACTTTCTGTCATGCATGGAAACATATCACATGCAACCTCATCTCCAGCATCCATAGTACTACTACCACTCATTATCTCAGTAATACCATGGTATAAGGTGATCTCAACATCATTATTTCTTATATGTCATGATTCCTCAAGATCGATTCCTCGGAACCCTAAACCATTCTCATCAGGGTTTTATTACCTTCCGACCCAAAGAAGTGTATCTGAGGTTCCATCACCATCCTTTCATTACCTCAAGGACTAGACTGGATAACTAAACAACCATTAACTTGTTCAACATAATTTGTTACCTCTGAGTGTTCGCCAAACATATCTTTTTTCCAAACTTAGGGTTAGCCTAACAACCTCTTCTAGCTTCTAGCCAAACTAGTAAGATATATCTCAACCAGAACATCCATTACCACTTCACATCCTTAGGTATTAGGTAACATTTCCATGTATTTCACTTATCCTCTCAAACTCAAATTCTAAGTCTATCTTAATCAAGAAAACTCTGAGCTCATTCCTTTGGTTTTCGAAATCATCCTTGTATAACTCGTAGCTCATGCTAAAACATCCTTATAAGGTGACTACCTCATTCCTCTTAGTGTTTACAAACCATCCATGGATCATTCACTTTACTAGGGTATGTTATCTTCTTTGTCCCCATATCTCGTGGCAACGTTCCAACCCACATCATCTTTATCCTTGGTGTAAGGCATGCGTACTGTCCTATCTCTCACTCCCATAACAAGGGGAAATAAGCATTTGGCGGCCGTCCAAACACAAATTTCTTCATGTTCCAAGAGTAGAGATGGTACATCCCACTTTACCAATACACCTTTAAATCTAAGTTGCAACATGCCACATATGTCTCTACATCCCAATCATCATGGTATCAAAGTTACTTCCATGGATAACTGGTCTCGAACCTACTTAGGTCACTACACAATCCTTGGTCATCTCCTCTAGGTCTATAGGGTGCCGGCACTTTTAGGGTCATCCCTCTTCACTTATGCATTTAGAAGTGCCCTACTCATCTGCCCTTTGGGTCCCATGAGTTCATGAAGGTGATCAATCTCCTAACCCATGGCCCTCAGACAATGATAGTTGTTACCTCTCGACCCTATGGTCATGTGTAACTAGGGAATTAGGCTACTCCTACTTCCATCAGTCTTATCCCTATCTGACCCTAGGATAGACTTAGGATTCTCTTATAGTACATGTTCAACTTAGAACCTTACCCAAGCCTTCATCATCTCTCTCTATGCATTCATGGGCTGACTTTCATCCTTTCATAGGGGTCATGGCAACCTGCCTACCTTGGTCAAGCCCCATACCGGTTACCTCCATGGTAACACATCCATATGCACTGAGAGATGGTTATCTATGGGTCTACAGGTTCATTCTCAGACCATGTACTTTTCACTTAGCTTCTCAAGATCCTATGAGACCTCTTTAGGTTTCCTCAAAACCCACAAAACTGGTATACACCCTACCAAAGGGTCCCTCTCCCAGGATGGGAGGAAAACTATCTCTTGACAACAAGGTCACAAATGCCCTTAGGTCTAGGGTTTACATCCATATGCTTAACCCTAGTAAGCTATTAAGGCACAAGCAGACCACTAAACCAGGCTGGGTCATCTGGGTTCTCATTCCTCATCATTAGATCAAGATCATACCTTCCTTTATCATCAACTTAGTTGTGAGGGGTTCGTCATACCTTTGACTTAAGGAGTTTCCCCTTTTTCCTCTATACATGAGGAGTATCATGATCGAAACTATAACAACTTAATTCTCATCATGAGCATTAGGTACACCACTTCCCCTCTTGGGCCTAGAAACCCTAGGTTCACTTTTTGGGTGTCCAACTGCATGCTCAACCTCTTAACCACAAACCAAACATGTATTGGGTCATCCTTTTTCCTCGATCAACACTTTAATGCGGAGTCTTCCTCGAGGACAAAAAACAAGGTACAAGGCCTCATAACCTATTACTAAACCTCTCTAGGGTATACAGAACTTCTTCTTCCTTTCTCAAAAGGTAAACACTTAAACCATAGGCACATAGGTGCCAGAAGCCTCATCCTCTCTCTAGGGTTTGGTTCCTCCCATGGCAACCAAGACATCATCAACCTCTAGGAATCAAGAATGTGGTGACCACTATCATCCACTTAGGTCACATCATCCTCAACTCCTGACGTCTCCTCGTATCTTGGAGTCTAGGATTCCAACCTTCTTGCTTGGTTCCTGCTCTCTCTCTAGAGCTAACTCCACATCCAACTTTACTATTAGAGGTCCCCTTTTCATGAAGGATCAAGCTCACAAGCATACCCCTACCTTATGAAGCTTATGTTTGATCAAGGTTATCCATAGCTCCAGATGCTTATCTCATAAGTTATTCCCTCATACTCTCCTGGCCAGGGTTTCAACCTATTGTTCATACTACTAACACAATCTGGGTGCATATTATACCATGCTCATATAAGCTCATAGGGTTTCCATAGGTTCTTCTCTAACCTCATCAATGAATGAGCTACCCTTCACTCAAACATGCACGACCCTTCCCAAGGTTGGGTCGCCTGAGGTACTAGGTCATCCAACCTCTTATGGCTCATACATCATCCAAGGTATGTCCATCCAAACACCTCGTTTACCATGACATCTAACTCATCATGTTGTCTCTCTCTATAACCTTCACTTAGGGTTCACTTAGGGTTAGGGTTAACATCATCCTCAGAGGATGTGTCAGGTCTCTGCTTGAAATGGAGATCTCTATCTCCAAAACTAGCCCCCTTTATCTATCCTCCCGACAAGAAAGTTTAGCCTCAGGTCTCTCCTGAGGGCATGACAACTTATGTCATATGACCTAAGCATGTATCTATCCTTTAGCTTACGCTTAATCTATTATGATTATGTCCATGACATCTTATTTACATGTTTTTCATTAATTTGATGGAGGATTCCTTAGACCTTATTAACCTTACCCATACCTCAAAAGCGTGAGGAGAAGAGAGAAAACCTTAATCCTTAAGTTCCTTAATAGAATTTGTGATGAGAAGGGATGAATAAGATGAGAAAGTCCTAAAGGTATCTTATTTTGATTCATACCCTAAGACTTTGGCCAGGCAATCACACGGATCCGGGAGTCCTCGTATCCCGACTAGCGGTGTGGAGGAAAATATTGCCAGCCCCCGATCGTGATACTTTTCTAGACACCTTCGTCTTTCGGATAATCCTGAAATAACTCCCTTGGGTTCTATGGAGTTTGTAAAATTTAATAATTATTAATGGTTAAGTGAGGAACCTACACTCTGATACCAAATGTTATGACCCCACCTCTCAATAACCCCCAATTAAGGGAGACTGAGAGGTCGAAGCTGCACCCATAACTTTCAGATCAAAGGTTCGGCAATTAACCAAGAATAATTATCAAATTTAACAGACTAAACGGGAAAACTGTAAGAAAATAAACTTTTGCATACCTTTTTGAAAACTTGGATCTCTAAACTTCTATCCACTTATGGATTCTATTCTAACTATTCCTCCTTGTATTTTACTTCATGTATTTCACAATATGACGATTTACTATTTGTCCTTTTGGCTTGTACCTAAAACGCCGACAAACAAAACGTCGATCAGCCGAAGCTGGTATGTGGGGGAAACAATACACATGCAACTATGATAACAACGTAATCATTCAATTAATCATTTAACAACCAAGATTACGTTTTAAATATAACTTTGTGATCCATGAGTACCCTATCCTCTGTTCTATCCCTGCAGTGGACCTAGATACTACCTTCCTTATGGTAGATCCCCATTAAACCCCTCATGGTCCCACCTATAGGTGAACCAGTTTCTAGGGTTGAGTCACATGGCACTACTCGTAAGTATCCCACTCCTTAACTCATGGCAGGCTAATGGGTCTCATGGCAATACACTTGGTAGCCCAATTTCTAACCCACGATAACCTAGACCTTACTCTAGCTTACACCTTTTTAGCCTTTCCAAGCCCTAGAGGTGGACCCGGATCTAGCCAGTTATACATGTATATTCTTAGTGATAGTCATAGTCACTCTATAGTTGCATGAAATAAAAGCATCCAACAGTTATTTCAAGCCATGAGGGAAACGTCGATAAAATCCTCAGAAAACTAGTCGGGATAATCATAAGCATAACCACATACCTGTTATGCTTTTATCAGATCCTTCTTTTTGAGATAGGGTCAACCATGTAGGGAAATCCAATCAAGCAAACAAGTATACAAAAAGATCCTGAAATAAGCATATAACTTCCTTTTATAAAGATCTATCTAATCCAACTTACTTGTTAGGATTTCTATTTCTTTTTAGGGTTTCATTTTGCAATTAGGGTTTCCCTTCATCTTTTACCATATTAAATCCTAATTTTATGCCATTACTCATAAACCCTAATTATTTCATCTATTCTTCAATATTAAGGTTATCTTAACAACATATAACTCTATTTTCATATTACAGGCACATTAATCATCAATTAATTTCATTAAGCTTCTTTTACATTAAAGCTATTATTTTTATCCTTTTAATCCATGACAAGATCATTATACACACCTATCATCAATTCAAAGTTCATTAGGGTCTAATTAACATATGAACTCGTTTTACCATCATTTCCACCTTTTATTCATGAGAAAACCCTAATTACTACATATACGGTATTTATCCAGAATTAAGGACTTTTGTATTCAAAATAATTTATAACCATCATTTAACAATGTATTTTCACCTTTTTCAAATCATATATGATCTTATCCTCTTTTACCCTAAATTAGGGTTTCTAAGGTTTCTTACAAAATCTTAATCATCTTAATTATTTCATTAAGGATTCTCTAATCCAAACTATGTTCAAGAATCATTATATACAGTTGTATTCTTGCAAAATCATGTTATGACCACTAAAACTCATATTTACTCAAATCAAGGTTTTTAGTCCATTAAACCATGTTCATGATCATAAAACCCTAAAACCAACATACTAATCATCCTTTTATGATTTTACCATTCCTTTTACTCTTAACATGTTAAGATTGATCAAAAACATATAAAAGATTCATCATGTTCGTTTTTATATCATTCTAGGGTTTTTATATCAATTAATGCATCAAAAGATGTAAAACCCTATACTTTTTGAGTTTCAAGCAGAATTAAGCTTCAAACATAATTTCTTTGCGTTCCTCTCGTTCCGAGGATCAATTTTCATATATGACTTGTTTTAATCCGAGTTTCCTAGAATTAGTTACGATTTTAACAAATAAAATATAAAGCAACCAATAGGGAGGTGTAACGTAGGCAAAGAACTCCCATGCATGTACCTTGCGGGTCGACTTAAAATTAGAATTGATTGTCACTTTTACCCCTGGGTCGCAGACTATTTCCTCACGCCCAGGAGGGGCACTTTCGTCAAATAAGATATGTTCATCTTCAACACCGCGACAGGGCATCGCTGCCGCCCTAGCTGCTACCTACGCTGCTCCTCGTCCCTCTCCTGGATACCACTGACCTCCGGAGATGGTCCTTCCACCTCCGATGCTTCTCGGCACTCCTCTGGGTATAGCGATCTTATGGCCAAAGTTGTTGGACCGTGCTGGATAGGTCTGCGTATGCGGCCGACCTTACAGCCGTCTTGGGGTCACTGCGTCAAGGGAAGGGCGAAGGGACGACCTCCAGGCTCTCCTTTGGCTGTGTGGGTGCATTGAGCCACCAAAAGAACCAAACCACAACCCTCACTCGTTCCAGGGTGTCTCTACCCATCTCGGCTAGGTTTTGCATGTAAAGAACAAAGAGGAGAGGTAGAGTTACGTGAGATCTTCCTTGAACTCGAATCGGGGTTTATACCCTTTATATAGGGGAGGATATCCTCGCCCTAACATGTCCATCTAAGAGGAAACATGCCCTCTCATAATAGGAATATTATTCCTTCAATGAGAAGCAAGCTTTATCTCTCCTCAATATCCCTTGATTTTCTTTATTACTTGGATATATTAGAATTTCGAAAATCACTTCCTTTATCCTCTTAGTACTTTCCCATTAATCTATTGGCACGAAATAATGTTTTCTTTTAATAGAAAAAACTTTCTTTTTATCAATATCAAAAATTCATTAATAATGTATCACTTATCCTTTTATTTTTCAATTTTGGTATTTTCTCTTTCTTTCCTATTTATTGGGACTCCTTGGATCACAAGAAACTCTATTATTTCGAAATCCTTATATTGGATACTCATTATCCTTCTAGATGCATCTAAATGCATTCTTCACATTATCTTGTTTACTTCTCTAAAAAATATCTCTTTTTGAGGATTTCTCTTTATTTCTCTTTTATTTTCCTCATTGGTATTCCTTTTAATATTAGGAATCCTTGGGATATGAAATCCCATTAAGGATAACTCAACTCCACCTTTTTCCACTTATTGTCCACATTTTATCATTGTTTTCAATTTCTTTCTTAATAAAGAAATATTTAATTGATCTTTTCTTTTCTTATTGCATTCTCTATGCAACTTTGGACTCCTTGGAATCCAAGGAACCCAAGAGGCACGAAATCCTCTTTGGATGTGCCTTCTATAGGTTTCCACATTTTCTTTTCTCAAATATTCAATTATTCATTCACCAATTTAATAATTGAATTTCCTTTGTTATTGGGCCCAATAGCCAATAAAGCCCACAACACAATCATCAGGGCTATTGTAAATTAAATCCATTTATTCAAAACAAAATATATCATTATTTGTTTAATTATCTTTAATATGAGAAACTGCATTTATCACCAATTGAACCCAAAAATTGGGGTTGTAACATCATAGGTGGTATCAGAGCGTAAACAATAGTAAAGCCTGGCATTTGCTCACTATGCAACTCAAAATAAAGAAAACATTGAACTTGAAAAATCTTTAGGGTGTCATTAGTCATCTTTTAAAGACTAGATCTAACCTAGCTTCTTGGTTATCACCTAGATGTCTCATAACTAGGTGTAGACTGGTGCTTGTTGTATAGCAGGTCCTTAGATGTTGTTCTTTCCTTATAGTGCATCGGTATGGGATGGTGCATTATTTGGAAATGACGTACATCACAGGAAGAAAAACCTTTGGCATATGATGCATATATGTTTTGGGTAGCTACACCAGTCTACACCCTATTCTCACCCTTTTCACTAGATGACATGGAACTAGACTCTCTACTATGTGTGGGACACTCGTTTTGTGGATTTGGTTTTTGAGTCTAATCGGATTGAACCTTGATACTTTTCTCTGACGCTTGTTTTATCAAAGAAAAACTATATAATATTTTATTATATATGTAAGTATTACAAAAATGTGTCCCCACACATGTACGAGTAGGAGGTGGTCATGCAACCTAAGTGAAGGTGAGTGACATCAGTCTAGAAGAGAGAGTAGTTCTAGATTAGATGTCTAAAGCCTTGTTGGAATATGTGATAGATGGAATAGATGAAATAAGTTTTGATGATATGATGTAGGTCTTATATAGACGATTAAAGATGGTTTATGATGATCAATGTTTGTCTTTGAGGACCTAAGTTCAGATTTGAGGATTTGAGATAAGCTTAATGATGCAAGTAAATAGGATTTTACAAGATAAGATAAGATAAGTTAATATCAGATATGTAAGACAAGGTTGTGAATCATCATGAGACTCAAACTCTTTCATGAAGGAGGACCTCTAGTGTTAGGACCAGTTTTAGGGTTAACTACAGAGAGAGTGAGACCCATTGGGAGAATGTCAGAGAACCTATACTCCAAGTTATGAGAATTATGAGAAATTTGTGAAATGAGATGTCCTAAACCAGAATACTCCTGAGTGATTGAGTTGAGTCACTTTATGCATGATTCTTATAGTCTTATTGAACCTTAGAATTCCTTGGGAGGGAAAATGCTATAGTTATAGAGAGGTTGGCTATGTATGCATATGTGAATAGAAGAGGTTGGTTATGTATGCATATGTGAATAAGAAAATGTGAAAACCTACCATCTGGGTGAGGGAGTGAGAGTCCCAAGACCCTAGAGGAGGTAAATGATGTTAGTATGTTGAGAAGCCTCATTCTCGGGTTGGTGTTTCCCCTCATAGGACTCTAGTGGCATATGTAAGAGAGATAGTTGGGTAAGAATAACTCATGGGTATAACCTATGAAGAGAATGACATAGCATGTTTTGGTTTGTGCTTATCTGACTAGAGCTTGTAAGGCTATAACTAGTGCTAATGAGGTAGACCATAGAACCCTAGACTGAGAGGAAAGATAAATTTTTTCATATGATATACACATAGAGTTGAGTTAGATTAGAGAGACTGATCGTGGCATTACCCTCATGATACATGTTAGAAGAACCTCAATTGGGATAGATAAAGTTTTGATATATGTTTAACAAACCACTCACATAAGTTTGATTAGCATACCAATGATATAATATATGTAAGGATGTGATCTAATCTCGATACGTGATATATAGACATGATATGATGGAACCCTAGAGATGATTTAATATGTATCAATGCATAAATGGTTAACCATATACATGAATAATGATGATAATGTGATATTGTTGGTTAATCTTGTGATAAATCACTAGTAAATGTTGCAATCTAATATGAACAATGAAATAAGATCATATGAATGAAACATGTTACATGAGTTGTTAAACTTAGTAATTAATAAAGATGAAAAATATAGTTTGACTATTAGCACAACATAATGTTTATGACACCTTGATATGATCTAGATGAAAAAATTGGGTTAACTATAGTTAACACTCTTCTAAAATGCATATGTTAATGTTGAACATGTTCTAACAATTAGCTCAATAAAATGTTGGTGACAACTTGATATAATGGGTTAACATTAGTTAACTTCTTTAGAACATGGACATATGATGTGGGAACCATAATGCATGGGTAAATATAATGAAGCAACCCTAACATATGAGATATGCCATGCCATAACTAGAATTTCTAAACTGTTATCTCAATATTTTATGAAGGAGTGATTCACCTTAGATGTTTTAAAACCTCTGAATAGTGGTTTGGATATGATTATGGGGCATTGTTTTTGGATATGTTGAACATAGATTGGTGTCCTACATATGGATCAAGAACTTTTGGTTTTTTTCCTTGAAGTAAGAGGATGGATTAATTTTGAGGATGAAATTTCTTTTAAGACATATATGATGTGATAGTGGATTTTACTTTAATTTTGAGGGTGCAATTTCTTTTAAGTTGTGTAGGATGTGACAGAGTGCTCTTTTTAAACATTTAGTCTTCAATAACATATTGTAATTCATATCTTGAGTTACCTTGACAGTTCCACGTGTATAGGTAAAGTTTGAGTGTTGATGATATATATTGATATCATGATTAAGATCCTTAAATTTATACCTTTGTGAAGTATTTAATTAAATGGTCAAATAGCTGGGTTTTATCACCAAATTTGAGTAGCATGTTTTTTGAGAGGTAGTGAATCTATGGTTAAAATTTGGTGGCAATTGGAGTATCCTAGAAGAAGTTATTTATATTTGAAGTTTGTGAAATGATGTGCATTATTTGGTGTTTGATGGACCACAATTTAATGTTCCTACCCTAGGTTGGATGTGTCACGTGCCCCTTTCAAATGTGACGGGCTGCATGGCCTCTTGTGATCCTTGGATTCCCAATCAAGTGGTCACAAGGAATCATAAGAGAAGCCACATATTGGCTTGAGTGGCAGGTGATTCAGTCCCTAGGATGCTAAATGAGGGCTGACAGGTTGCCTTCGACCTTGTAGTTGGAGCAAGGTAGTGGAGCAGTTAGCCTTACGGTCCTCCCCTCTACAACACATTGTGGTCGTGGCTTGAGGGGGGAAGTGAAGTGGACAATTATGTTTTTCTTGGTTGGAGGAGTGAGAAGACCTTTGAAACCATATGTGAGGCTGCTCCAGTAGAGAGAACAAGCTCCCCATTCCTCACAACTTCTTCATTACAACGAGCAGGTCCAAACCAGTATGAGGGAATAGATATAGAGTGGGAGTTTTAGGGAATTTAAGAAGAGATAATGATCCCCATAGTCCAGAGAAGCTAGTCGAAGCAAGAGGCGGCGAGCTTGAAGGGATCAGAGATCTAGAATATGATGCGGCGAACTAAGAAACCGATAGGGAAAATCTTGAGGCGATGAGCCTATTGGAGGCGGAAGGAAAGGAGGAAGCTTAGTGGAGAAATACCGATTCCTCACCTGAGTAAAACCCATATGACGGTGCCCAAAGTAGGGCATGTGGACTCACACACAGAGATCTATTCAACACAACAAAAGAAAGCAAGAACACAAAGTGGAGTCGAACTGGATCCAAATCACCAAACCAGCCAGTCCAACACATCAGATTAATAGGCCCCTGTACCATCGAGAAGATAGGAGCTGGGATGCACCCAAGTGGCCATGTGACGATGAACGATTGACCTAAAAAAGGTAAAAACTAGATAATGTAGAGATCTTGAATAATTCATAGAAATTAGTACAATTGTTAGAAAATTACAAATAATATACTAAAATTCTCAAAAAATGCGTAAAACACAGTGGAAGCATTATATCAGGATTTTGATGCACTAATCTTAGTGTTATCATGTAAGTTGTGAAATGCTTATTGCATGGATAAAAAATATCAAACGATGGCCTAAAGTTATGAGAATATGTCACTAAATCCATATTCATGTTTATAATCCATTTAAGTCGGTGATTATGATGTTGATGAATGAATTATGTAATTTTCTTTATATGGATAATTAGGGTTAAAAACCCTAATTGATGTGTGATATTTAAAAATATGCTCAAGAAATCCTAGAAATTATAGAGTAAGCTCATACTAGTAACTGCAAGCTAAAATGTAAGTGTGATATTAGTTAGATACACATAATTCATATTATATGAAAATGACCCTTAATACATGTGTTGTAACCCTAATATGATCAATGAATGAGACATAGTGTTGATATGTTTACCTAATGATGGAAAACAGGAGTATTAGTTAATGAGGCAACAATATGGAATATGACATCAGTATTATAACTCCAAGAAGACAAAAATACAAGTAAAAGTGGGAATATCCTAATGCACCGAGCTAAACCCTAAAATGGACATAGTTTGGGTTAATATGATGAGAACCTGGTGGTGATATGTGATGTTGTTTTGATCAGGGGTTGACAAGGATATAGTTGGCATAAAGAATGTGGAGATTAGGAATATCTTGATCAAGGTATGCCCTTACCTCTTACTTGGCCAACTATTCAATATGGTCATATTATATGTGTAGTAAAGTACTTGGAATATGATATTGGATGAAATGATTGTTCTTCATGATATGTTTCTTGAGTTTTTCATACTTATATTTATGAACCCATGAAACATAAGATATTTGATCCATCATATGATAGAACTAAACTCTTTGGTAGTATAGTGCATTGAAAAGATCTAACTCTTTGGTTGGAGATCACATTGTATATATGATCTAATTCATTGGTAGGAGATCATAAGGCCTAAAAGCATCTATCCCTTTGACGGAAGATGTACGAGAGATATGATGGAAATGTTCTTAAAATATGTGTTCTCTTTTGTTAATAAACATATCTTTGTTCAAATATGCTTTTGTTATATTTCTTTTGTTACTACCAAGTACTAGTTTTATCTTATTGCCAAGCTTAGCAATGAGAGGTATATAAAAAGACATGTAGACGTACTTAGTACAATATTATTGAATATTGTGCTGACATGTACCACATGTAATCTTTTATTTAGGTTGTGGACATATGATCTTGAAGAACCTGAATAGTCAAGAGTTGTGTGGCGAGCTGGTGTACAGGTGGGCTTGTTGTCTTAAGATCCTATAGTTAAGTGGTAGTACATGCATATGTAAGAGTTTGTTGTTCAATATGTAATATCAAATATTGTAACAATTCATATGTAATTATATGTTGAATGGTGAACATGTGGTATGGTTTTATTATTTTTCTTGTGCATGTGCTACTGTTGTTTCCTTCTGACTTCCTCTGATTTTATTCTTCTTAGCTTAGTGTGTGGTGTTTAAATTGGAATCCTCACTGAGCTGAGGTTTCAATTCGGACGTCACACACAAGATTATTTTTTGAAAATCTAGGGACGTCACAATAACATTACACTAAAACAACTCAATAATCAACTCCAACAACAGAAGTAGCAGCAGATCAGCATCATGAAGCTAACATCAGAAGAAACATTAGCAAAACAAATTTGGTGGAGCATGGAGCATCATTACAGATCAACCAAGACAAGTAAGATATCAATCATGAACACCACAATTCAGAAAAGTATCACTATGAATAGAAGAGTAATATGATAACATAAAAATAACTATGTGAACTAAAAAGTAATTGTGTATACTGGGAAGTAATTACTGGACATATAAAGTAACTCTGGGTCAAAAAAGTAACAAAAGGTTCTGAAATGTAACTACAAAGGAACACTTATAGATGAACCACTATAAAATCACCAACCACAACTTTCAAGAAAGAACATGCTCAGTTCTGCACATTAACAAAAATAAAGTTAAGACAACAATTATGTAGGTTTGTAAAATTTATCTGCTTAGTAGGATACACACCCACCTATTTTTTTGAAGGATAGTTTCTTCTATCATGATTGAAACTATATTATAAGTAGTTTTTACATTATCTCGCTTTAGAGTGGGAAATTTCAACTCCAGATCTATACCATAGATTAGTCGCTCTGGGTCTTCCTTTCGTTTTGGAAATACTAGGAATGTTGACCTTGACAACAGTAGAAGAAGTTGTATTAGAACTAGTTACACCAACATCATCAACATCTAATTCTTGATAGCTCCTTCTGCAAAGCAACAAGCCTATCATGACAAATATCTATAGCATTGTTCCTGCACACTATGTTCACAACTGAATTGCAAGCGAAAACCAGTCGAAGTGCACTTCTAGTGGATGAATGCATAACAAATACTTTTCTAAAAGACAAAGGGTGAATTCTATATCCCTTGCTCCACCATATATATATATATATATATATATATATATATATATATATATATATATATATATATATATATATATATATATATATATATATATATATATATATATATATATATATATGGCTCAGGAAGAGTACAAAAATCACAACACTTTAGATAAGCAAGAATGTGCCTACGTGGAATTTCTTTGAATTCTAACATGAAACAATTACAGGATATCATATCAATAGATAAATCTTTCTTCAAAACACGAGGACAACTAGAACCACCAACACGATAGACCTCAAACACACCTTCATCAGAAGTATCCTTCACTTTATACACCATATTTTAATGAAATTCAGATTGAATGATCGTAAAAATAGACATGGTGTATGTAGCTCTCATTTGCTCCTCCAAAGGCCACAATGAATCCAAAGGTAGATTGCTTTACTAGTCGTCAAAATCCTTAAAATTTTCTATCTCCCACACATGATAATAGCTGCAAACAAGTTCAAAGAGTGTTTTTCTATTGTTGACATGGCTTCTAAAGAATGCATTAAGGTTTTCTCTTCTTTGGGTTGTCCTCATGGCATTAAAGAAAGCATCATGCATAAAATAAGGCACCCACTACCATCGCATGGCATACACATCACAAAACCAATTAATGGACAATAAGACATTCTCTTCAACTACATATCTCCATCTCTCTTCAAAATTGTCTATATCACCTACATTCTAGACATAATCATTCAAAGCACTAATGATCTGATCCTTGTTAGGTACTCCACCAGGAATGAAGGGGAGTTTCTATAGAATTTTCCAACTGCAAAAATGATGCTTACATGATGGAAAAGCAATATTGATCGCAACATTCATTGTTGGGTCTGATCAGTTATGATGGAGACTGGATCTTTGCCAAAACACAATAAATATTGAATGAAAACCCATTGAAATAACTTTACTTCTCATCTAAAAACAAGGATGAAGCAAATAACACTATTTTGTGATGGTGATCAATACCACCAAACATTTCAAAAATCATTGAATACTTATTGGTATGATAAGTGGTATCAAATAGAATGACATCACCAAAGAGCGTAAAATTATCAACAAAAACTAGATCAAACCTAAACAAATGTGTCAAACAACCATTAGAATCTTTTTGATACATATAAAAGAATTTAGAATCCAAGACTTTGAAGCTTGCAAAATGATCTAACACCATATCCTCATCATATTAGATGACTCCTTCTCTTGCTACTGAGGTGTCCATGAGCTTGTCTACATGTAAATGTTAACTTTTTATAACCACTAGACTCAGTTTCTATTCATGCAAGTTTTTTGGAGATAGGAATGTTTGCTTGACACATAGAAGAAAGCATCTTTTTTTTTTAGTTTGGTTAATAGAAGAATTACACTTCAAGTAGCACAAGTGAGCGTCATCGACAAGAACATGGTTGTGTTCATAAAAAAAAGTAGTAACAAGGCATTTAGATGAGGACTTGTCTAGTGTAAATCAGATCATGGCTTTGCACCTACACCTTTTCACATAACACTTATGCTTCCTGGACAACTTCTCATGTAGATCACCAACTTCATCACAAAGAGGCCTCAAAAGACCTTTAGATCTCTTACAATGACTAATATGATGCTGCTTATCACAAACCAAATCTTTATCAAGCAAAATCTTGGTACCTCATTCATAACAATTGTCATCTTTCCTAACATTAAACCCAATCATACCAGCATATCTAGAATAAAAAGTTATACAATCATCTAAACTTCTGAATTCAAGTCCAATTTTAGAGACATCAACAAAGGACATAATATCAGTGTCGATAAATGAATAAGACTGAACATTATCATCATCACATTAAATCATATGATGATTAGCATCAGCATCGAGACAATGATCCATAATAGAAACAACCTGTAGGAAAACCTACATAAAAACAATGCATAAATTATTCATAAATAGACATACAAAAATCTATTTTAGATCACATAAAAACGAATGAGTATTGTTGGAATAAAATAGATACAAAAGACACCCATTTCATGTACATACCCATCCAACTATGTTTTAATATAAATTGATTTCAGACAATAGAAAATAATGAATTCAGTAACTACCTATATGTATTACAATAGTTAATTCCAACAACTAAATTACAATTACTAATCATATTCAATAGTACTTTAGTGAAATGTGCCCCATGTGTATAAACCACTAAAAAGTACTTATCTAAACATCACTACATATTTGAAAATGATTACAACAAGGACAAGTAACAACAACAACTAGAAAGTAACTATCTGAACTTTAAATTATCACAGTGAACAACAAAGTAACTATTTAATAGATAAAGTCAATGTGGGTAAACAAAGGTAAATGTTTGTTACATAAAGTAACTCCAATGAAAGAGAGGTAACTATTAAAACTAAGTATTTGATTTAGAGACTTACCTATGCATCAAGTTTTATTTAAGCTCTAGCAGAGTGAAAGGTAATCAAGAGGAATGAATAGAATTGTCTTTAGATTAAGAACGTAAAGAAGGAAATTCAAGAGGAAGCTAGTTAGAAAAAGAATGGGTGAATGAAACCAGACAGGATGAAGGAACCAATCCCCAAAAAAGTTTGATAATCTATGACAGATAGGGATAAGGTCTAGGAGAGGCATGGGATGCTTCCTACCTAGTTTTCACCTGAGCAACGTCGTCGTCATCAATGTTTGCAATCTAGGCCACCTGTACCTCCTCCTCCCACCACTAGAAAAATGTCCTCAACCTAGAAATCTGGGATGCGGGAAATTAGGGATGTTCACCATCTTTGGGTGTAGGAAATCATTGTCGAGGTCATCAATGATCGCCATCTTCAGATGCGGGAAATCAGGGATATAGGTCATCACTTGTTCAGGAAGACAACAAAATCAAAGGAAGTGGGGGCCAAATGAAAAGAAGCACGAGCCAAAACAAAAGAAGTTGAAACCAATATTTACAACACTTCCACTGTGTCTTTAGGAATAGGTAGCGTAGCTAAAGTACCTGCATAGATATTAAATGAACAGCTTATATATATGTATGTATGTATGTATGTATGTATGTATGTATGTATGTATGTATGTATGTATGTATGTATATATATATATATATATATATATAAGTATGTATATATAGGGTAGTGATCTAGTGAGAAACATTCTACGGAGAGAGCATGAGAAGCATTTAAATAACTACAAAGTTGTATCTTATTTTCAATATCCAACCTAATGGATGGAAAGAACATCATTACATTTACCTTCACACCAAAAATCATCACAATCAGACATCATTTACATGTCCATATATACAATATACACATTTTACATCCAACAAAGTGTTGAAAAGTATTTTCTTGTTGTGCATACAATACAAGTCCTATGATGATTATATTTTTTGGGAAGGTAACTAATAGGGTATATTTTTAATCCATATTGTTTGATTATGAAATTTTGATAATTGTGAAAACTTATTCAGATGACTGTCATGCTCTCACCAATATATGTTTCTCACTGGATCATTGTCCTATATATATATATATATATATATATATATATATATATATATATATATATATATATATATATATATATATATATATATATATATATATATATATATATATATATATATGAGTATGCTTTTACTGTAAGCTCTGTGTATAACAAGGATACTTTATAGGTTTTGACTTGGTCCCATATGATGAATAATGTATACATGTGGATGATGTATGAAATGTGAACCCTTGTGTATTCTTTTATTTTTAAATCTTGTTGGAAATTTTATTTGAGTAATTTCTATTTCGCTTATTGGATGATGGCAGTTAAGATCACATTCTCATTTTGATATTCAGTTAACTCGTGTTATGGTTCACTTAGCCACATGATGTGCTTAAGCACTGGACCTAGGGTTGAGTTCCACATCTAGCTCGAAGGACTCCCAACATGTATAGAATTTTTAGAACACAATGAACTTCTTAGTAATTTTCATATTTGCTTTTAAAATTTGTTAGAAATAATGGTGGTGTGTTTATATAATAACACTTCTTCTTAACCATATGATACTTTAGGAAATAGGACACATTATACTTTGTGATGCAATGAAATAAGTATTGTATTTTAGGAAGGGTGCAATGGTGTTGAAGTTGAGAGCCAATTATCACAGGCCATTTTTCGGAGGATGAGGGTAAGATAGACCTCTGAAACCAGTAGTGGGGGAGGAAATAGGCCATGCCATAGAGGGAATGAAGGTGCATGGGTTAGTGACTGTAGAGGAGGGGGTGTACACAATGCAAGTGAATTTGGAAGCAGGAAAATAGGTCCTAAATTACAAGTTCTTGAAAACTTGGGCATAATCCTAAATTACAAGTTGCACGATCATCACCAATGGAAGGTCAATTCCCACCAATACAAATCGATGGGAGGATAAACGGTACATAGGAAATGGATGGCAGAGACGTTCACATGACTTTGAGTGGTGAGGGGACGAATCCAAACCACCCACATATCTCCTACAAGGACGTGGTGGAAAACACACAAAGATCGAATGAGTTTGATGAACTGGATATGGGTGCACAACTGAAACCTGAGGATATCATAGTTGAAATCAAAGAAGGGACACCATCCTTTGACATCAAGGACGAATCCATTGAAGGGATTTTTAAACCATGGAGTTATGCAGTGGTGGTTAAGCTCATGTTAAGGGAGATATGATGCCTTACTCTCAAAGACAAAATCAGGTTGTTGTGGAAACCAACTGGCATGTTCAACTTAATTGAGCTTGATAATGATTATTTCATGGTTCAACTTCAACATAAAGAAAATTGTCTCAGGGTGTTGGTAGAAGGGCCATGGATGTTGTTTAGTTCTTATCTAGCAATTCAAAGATGGAACACTTTCTTTTTGATAGATAGAACCTACCCAGAATAAATAATTGTGTGGGTGAGGATCCCCAAACTACCAATCCATATTTATTAAGAGTTGTTCTTAAATGCTATGGGAAATCAAATAGGGAGAATTGTTAAAATTGACATCAAAATGACATTGCAAAGGAGGGGCAGATTTGCGAGATTGGTGATTGAAATATCAGTTGAAAAAACTCTTATCTGACAATTCACATATCAGGAAGGGAATATAGGGTCCAATATGAAAACAACCCCTAAATCTTAACAAACTGCTGAAAGTAGGCAACACTGACAAAGAATTCCTTACTAGGAATTGTAATATCCAAGATGGAAATACGGATGAAAATTAATCAATTAATCAACCGAGGCAAGAAATAGTTTGACATGAGTTTTCTGAAGAGATACATACAAAACTAACATTCAAGAAACCAAGGATAAAGAGTGGTACATGTTAGGATAATAACGTATTTAACCGAAACAAATTCCAAGAACTATAGGAATCTGAACACAAGGATGAAATCTAGGAAATCATGAGGGAGGGCTCTCAAGTGATAGAACAAAAAGATCATAAATTCAATTGGAGGGAGAAGAAAAGAATCACGAGTAGTACCAAGGGAATACACAGGAGCATATAGAGAATATCACAAATAGGGTGATTGAAACACTTGCATAAGAGATTGCAGGGCAAGGGGGTGGAAATTGTGGGAGCTTCACAAGACATACCACCATTCATTTGAATGGGGATGACATAATGGATGGATTTGAATTCAATCAAAAACCACCAAAAAATGTTTGGCTTACTACTGGGGAGGATGATCCAGTCGGAGGGATACTAAGGAAATCAAAAACACTCGTTGGGGTGCACCTATGCAACATGAAGAAGATTTCTATTACTGATCATGGTAGGTCTAACACAAGGAAAAGGGGAAAACAATCCAATCAAGAAGAGTTCGATAAGGAGGTTTAGGATGAGGAAGGGGAGGAAATACCTACAGAGGTCACTAAATGATAGTCATGACATGAAATGTACATGGTATTCTAGACAAGGATACCCAAATTTCTTCTACACAATTGGTTTAGAAATACAAAGTGTTTGTATTAGTTGGTGCTTGAACCTTGTAATAGTGGGACATTGCTGCTAGTGCAATTGAGAACCTGGGGTTCACAAGATCCAACAGAGTTGAGACCCATGGTTTCTTTGGGGTTATCTGGAATCTTTGTAAGGACTACATTACTTCCCTTGAGATTATTCAATCACATAAGAAGTTTATCTATTGCAAGATGGATGAGTGAGTTTTCTTCACTTGTGTATGGAAGCACCTGCCAATGCAAACAAAGACTATTATGGAATAGATTGAGAAGAATAGGGAAAGTATGTGAGGATGCATGGGTTGTAGTCAGTGACTTTAACGCCAACATATTCCCACATGAGAATATAAGAGGTAAAATGCTAGATTTAGTCAGTTGTCGTGAGTTTTCAGAGACTTTAAGCGATTGTGGGCTTGTCAATCGAGGAGCAAATGGACCCGTGATAACGTTTAAATGAGATTTTCTCTAGATGATATTGGATAGAGCATGCATTAATTAGAAATTCATAGAGGGGTACACTGAATCCATTGTGGATATCATCAAATGTGTTTAATCCAATCATGCTCCCCTTTTAATAAACATAAATGAGGAGAATGGAAGACGGAGAAAAAGAAGTCAAACATACACTCACTAATAGATGCAAAATGGGTTATGATCCCATTCAAAACCATTGGAGCAATGACACTTTCATGGATATCTCTAAAAATGTTTTAAGCCATTCAATGTTGTTGGATAAGAAGTATGATGTGTGAGGTGGAAGAAGATGATTTCATTACAAATATGACTCCTTCTAGTATAGAAATATTTAGCAAAGTAATATGATCCATAAGTGGAAAACACAATCACAGATCTACAATACCAAATCATGGAGGAAATGCATTTGGAAGAGATGGAGCGGAGGCGAAAGGCACATTGTGAATGGATCACATTGGGTGACAATAATACTAGCTATTTTCACATGCCAGTTAGGGTGAGATAATGGTCGAACAAGATCACAAGGTTGATGTACACCAAAGAAGAATGGATACATGGAAAAGGTAATCTAGGCACCATGGTCTCAAATCATTTTTCTAACCTATTAATAGATCTAACTCCAGGAACTAGGTCACCCTATGTGAGAAAATATACTAGTATGTTTCCATAACTGAACCAAGAATAGGTTGGTTATATAGAAAGGACCACCAATGAGGAAAAAGTTAAATCAAGTTTGTTATACATTTCCTCGATGGATGCCCCAGGACTTATGGAATGGATGTCGGCTTCTTGCAATAAAATTGGACCAATACAAAGCAATGCCTAGTATCCTTATTTCAAAAACCCTTCACCTCATGCCAGTTTGAGGAGCATGCAACTACCTCATTTATTGTGTTAATTCCTAAGATCAATTCTCAAATCACTTGTAACCATTTTTTGTCCAATCTCAAACAATAATATTTGTATCAAAGTTTTATCTAAAATGATTGAAAATAGGATAAAACATGTGCTAGATGAATTCATTACTCCCATCCAAACTATTTGCACCCTAAGTAGAAGCATTCAACATAATATCATCCTCATGCAGGAGGTTGTATATTAATTTTGTGGATAGTTTGGTGTTGTTTGGGGAAGCATCAATTACACAAGATAAATGTATGTTGGGTTATATGCATGTTTTTGATAAGGAGTTGGGATAAGAAGTGGTGAGGGACAAATCAGTTTTGTTCTTCTCTTAAGTAACCTTGAGTAGGGAGGATGATATGTGCAAAAATAGTAGTACTAGAGGTGACCAAGTTAGGTAAGTATCTTGACATTCCCATTGTTCATAGGAAGAACTCAAAAGCTTTATCTTGAATTTAGTTAACAACTATCAAGTAGATGTTAGCTCATGGGTAAGTAGGGAACTATTCATGGGTAGACAAATAACACTAACAAACTTGGTGCTATCTCCTGTTGCGACATAGATAATAAATACTCCAATCTGTCCATATCAGTGTGTGATATAATAGACCATATCACAAGGAACTTCATATGGGTAGGACAACCTTCAGGGAGAGGGACAAATTTGGTTGCTTGGAATAGACTAATTGCCGTGTGCAAGGAGGGGGATTGGGGATTCGAGCTACTGGGGAGTTCAATGATGCCTTATTAATGAAAGTGGTTGATAGATTCTTGGGGAAACAAAGCACAATATGGAAACCCTTTTTAAGGTGAACTATGAGAGAACCGACTCCTTGAGATAGTCGGTCTTGATGACATGGAGGGGGGTGTTATCATTGCTAGATGTAGCCAAGTCTGACACAATGATTTCACTTGTAAAAGCTCATGATACATAACTTTGGAAAGATAACTGGTTGTGCAATGCCACGACACCTACATTGAAACAGTACATGACAATCTTGGAAGAACTAATGGACTTGAAGGTCTCTAGTCTCGTGTTGCAAGAGAATAAGTGGGATAAGAAGTTTCTAAACATATATTGTGAGAAGGACACAATAGAGAAAATTATTCTAATGCACACACCTAGTAAGGAAGAAGGGTTAGATGATATCTACTAGCACACTAACCCACAAGGTAATTACTCTGTGAAGCAAATTTACATGTCCCTTCTTTAGGGAAAGGTATTATCCATAAATGGGGATTGTAACATCATATGGGCTCAAAAGATTACTCCACGTATCAAGACTTTTTTGTGGTTAATGCAACATGAGAGATTTCTTAGAAATGTGTTGACAAAGATAAGGAATATGGAAGATATGAGCACTTTCACTTGATGTGGTATAGGAGATGAAACCTATAGGGATTGTCCACTAACTAGAGTCAGATAATGTTTGGATTGGATCAAATGGAATCTGGGGTGCAATGTGACAACACCCAATTGGAACATTAATTCATGACTTCATGTTGGATGATATGGAAAACCAAGAACATGTGGATTTTTGAAACAGTTAAAGGGTATGTGTTTGATATAGATCTGGACATCCATGTGCATGTATTGAACAATCATTCTATCTTTGAATATACTAACCCAAAAAGACAACAAAGGACTCTACAGACCTAGAAGCCAACACCCTTGGGGTGGCATCGGGCCTTGGTCGATGCTACCTTAAACCAAAACTTAGAGAAAGTGTACCTGAGCTTCATAGTCAAAGATGATAAGGGAAGATGGATTGGAGGAGGTGCTCAAAAATATATCAGTACTACTCCATGGGAAGGCAAGCTAACTACATTATTGAGGGGACTTCAAGGAGCATCTAAACTGTAGTGCAGTAGGATACAAGTATGTTCAGATACAAAGCTATTAGTTGAGCTATTAGGAGTGGTACTAAATGCCCAAACAAATGATATCTTCTAGTACAAAGAATCAAGCTGAGAGAAAGAGCCCAAGAATGTCAAATAAAAAAGATTTTCAGAGAAGCTATGTCCCAACGGACAAATTGGCAAAATGGTTTCTAAATCAACTAGGTGAAGTGTACTTCCCTAAGGAATGTAATAGAGAGATAGAAAGAGTATTAGTTCAAGATGGTGAACATAGTATAGAGTAGTGTATTTCTCATTACAATCACTCAAAAAAATAAGTATTGTATTCTCTATCGGCAATTATACATAGTCTCTTAGTTGTGTATCAACAATAGACACACATACTGACACAATATATATATATAGAGAGAGAGATAGAGAGAGAGAGTCAAGCTAGAATACACTTGAGTGTATTCAGAGAAAAATACATTCAAGTAGTTTTTTATGATGCAATTTTTTTTTCAAAAATTTAATCTGTTGATCTTCTTAAACATCTTGTCAATAGCTCACATACAAAATTTGAGCACATTTGGACATTTGTAGGTCATGTTATAAAGACCGCAAAAATTATGCATTTCAAATTAGTTTCGCGTGTCGATTTTGTTGCCCTTGGATGAGTGACTTACACTCATCCAAAGGGGCTCAAAATTTGTATGCAGCCAAGCTATAGTATGACAATGAATATCAATGGTTTACATTTTGCAAAAAAATAGTCTTGATATGCAAACATGTTTTAGTGTATTCTAGCCTGATCTCTCTCTCTATATATATATACATATATATATATATATATATATATATATATATATATATATATATATATATATATATATATATATGTATATATATATATATATGTATATATCCATATAATAGTAAACTTGAAGGTACATAAGCATGTGAACCGTTATAGTTGTCATTTTCTTCATAATGTTATACAAAGTAAAAAAATACAAAATTCAAACAAGAAGTAAATATTTTCACATGTATTAACAATTTTTCAAAAAAAAATTAATACTAAAGAAAAATCATTTCATATAAAAATGTTTAATAATGTGGTGATTATTTTTTCTAGATTTGGGTTATTATAAATTCATTATCGCTTATGTGTGTTTGCATTTACTTTTTATAGAATGTCGTGTTTTTTATTTTTTTAATGCTTGAGCTATATTTGAAATATCAGTAATGCCATTTGTATTTTAAAAATTATTAAAATTTAAAACGAAATATAATTGTTTTTTCTAAATTGTTTATGTGAAATTTTTTCTTGTGTTTAACTTCATTCTATTAAGTTCAAGTTCAATTTTTTCATGGAAATGGCATATTACATGCATCATTTTATTTTCTAGTCAATGCCATGGTGAATATATTACTATTTTATAAATAATAGATAGGACTTGACATCCTAACATATTATATAGAATCCTTAGTTTGGAGAGACATATGAATAAATTATAATCTGATTAGTGGATAGAAATGAAGAAATACAAATACCCATATTATAACAATATCGAATAATCATGGCTTGTGTATTATTTGTATGAATAAATGACATCTTGAGATGCAAATTCACATGCTTTCCTTTAGTTACATATATATTAGATATGAATAGAATGATGAAACCTTTATAAAAAAGAAATGAAACTACTACAAAAATTTTCTATATCAAATATTCAGTTTATATAACCACATTCATCTCATGACTGTTACCCACATTCAAAAAATGGAATTTAAATATAGACACACCAAACCAGAAACATGTATAACTAGCACCATTACATCCCTTGCCTTACTAATTGCTTGAATGATCTCTATTAAAATTTGCACTATTAATAAAATAGTCTAGTGATATTCCTTTCAAACATTCATAATGTTTTGTTATTGTATTGTTCAACTCATTAAACCTAAAAAATATATTGATGAAGTATACATTTTTGATATCTGGAGAATAAGATGGATATCAAACAAAAGTTACATATCTTCTTAGTAAAACCAAATTCAAGAAAAATACAAAAATCATCTCTACGAACTCTATGGGAAGCACCATCAATTCTATTCTAGTATTTTTTTAATGAAGGTTTACTCTATTACCTGAAAATCCATAAAATAACCCATCTTCCTGAATCTGAAATGAGAGCATGAAAAATTCTATTGTATAGCAATGAACTATTGGAATTTTAGTATGGATGTTCATGCTCTTCTCATGACCGTCTATGATGGAAGGTTTAAGTTCCCATGAAATGGTCAAGAATAATATTGGCTAGGGATGATGCAAGGTACTCTTAAGTGTAAATTGAAACCTAATCAACATGGCATTTGTCATACTGACCTAAAATAATAACTTCATGAATGCAATTCACTTTCACATTGTCAGACAATGCACATGAAAATAGGAAAAAAATCGCAAAATGAGATAGAATCTATAGTTTGGTAGGTTGGAAGACCTCCTAATGTCTTGGAAAATCTTTAAAAAATATATTAGAGGTTGTAATATATTACACAATAATTCATATATAATGATGATTTAGAGCACATGCATAATAAATATAACATCAAAAAACAAAAATTCTGGGAAACTAACTAGACATGTTTAGGAATAGACAAATGTCAATACTAAAAAGAAATAATACCTTTTACAAAGTTTATGGGAGGAAAGTAAATAACTTGCAGCTAGAACCTATAGTTAAAAGAGAAAAAATAAATTGGACTATGTGATATCTACCTCAGTGAGAAAGAGTCATGTGAAAGCATGAAGTTGTCATATAAGAGGGTCATACAAACATAGTCAAACACCTTGAGATTCTAGGGAAAGGAATTTATTAAAGTAGCTAAATTTAGTCAATACCCAAACAACCAATAACATAGAGACAAAGAATATTAGAAGACCATTTTACCTTTGCATTTCAAAAAAGGAAAAATGTTCTACCTAGAATCCACAACCCTTAATCATATTTAACAAGATCCAAAGAACCATGTGTAATTTAAAGCTAGTTTTATATACTGGTTAGATCAACTTTAGAAGGTAAGATTGAAATAGTGAAAACAATATAGTTGCCAAATGAAGGTGGAGTAGCCTAGACCAGGAAACTAATAGTGAAATAAAGGGATATAAAGATAAGTTGTGAGAGAATAAGAAATATATTACTTGGAGTGAGAAAGGAGAAAAATGATGGTTTTGATTGTACATGTAGGTTTTGACTAAAAATCAAGATTTAAAATACTAAAGAAGGGTCAAGTGTTAGTATACTTCTTACAATGGAAGATGGGGGGATAGAGGCATGGATGTTTATTCCCATTCTACCTCTCTAAAATTTTCTTTTATAATGTCTTCTCCATGATGAAAAAAATACATATGAAAATCAATTATATTTTATATGAAGGATGAACTATATGTCAAACTTAGAATTAAGAGTATTTCAACAACTCTAAGAATAGGTTGATTGTTTAAAATATTTCATTTATAGGTTGTTTGTTTCAATATAGGTGGAGTGATTTGTGTTCTACCTAAGATAAGGTTTATCCATTTGTTTTATAGGAAACCTTTATTGATTAATCTCAAGTGACTTGGATAACATTTTTGATGTGCAGCCGACCAACTGAAACGTGGAGAAAAAGGATAGTAAAGTGAACACAGAGGCAACATTGTACTTACTTTTACTTACATGTGTACGTATTGATAATGGGTATAGTGGTGAGTTACTAAAATGTTACTAACTATTTTGCCTATGTTTTCTAGAAACATAAAAGAAGCTAAAAAATGTGAGAAGTGAGGAGAATGTAGGAATTTTGAAACGTTGATTGTGATTGGTTGGAGTTTTCTAGAGAAAATAAAGTGGTATTCTTGTAACTAGATGTACAAACTCCATGTTGTTATAGTAGCAGTAGTAATAGTAGCAGTAACAACAACAGTCATCGTAGTAGTTGTAGTAGTAGTAGTAGTAGTAGTAGAAATAGAAGTAGTAGTAGTCTATATATATATATATAAATATATATATATATATACATACATAGACACACACACACATATATATATACACACACATGGTAGCATATCGTATATGCCTTGATGAAACTTCCTTCAAACAAAAACTCCCTCTCATTCCAATTTGTGGGTTTAGTTGAACCTCTCAAGTCACTGTCATTTGGTTTCGAGGATTCTTGTTCCACAAAGTCCAACATTCCAACAATAGTAAGTCAAAATTTCATCCAACTTTCTCACCAATTAAAATGGGCATCATAGCATGTACCAAACATCTCAAGTCAATGTTCGAGTGTACAGATCTTAGATATGACATTAGCTATGACATATTATGATTCTTTGAGGTTGTTATAAATAATAGTTTCACAAGAAACAAGAAGCATATTGCATAAATTGTTGATATGTTTATTTCAAAAAGATTCATAGATTCTATGTAATTCATATGTTAAAAAAATCCATGGAATCTAAGATAAAAAAGTACTAGAAAGAAGATTATTGAAAAGGAAGATAATTATAGGAGTAAGTGTTCCTATATTTGTGGAAACCATGTTGTTCTTGAAAGAGATTTGAACCATGTATGTTTCTAGACCTGTTTTGAAAAATATAAAGGATACAACGGCCGTGGAAACAATAAAAAAGCAAAAAAGAAAATATTGAATTGACAAAGATCATACTTGCCACCCGATTTCATTGATACAATAAGGAAAAATTGGCATTCAAATCATTGGGAAAATACAAAAAACCTAATTTTGACTCCACCCAAAGGCTGATAAGAAATATAAGCATTAAGTTAGAGATCAGATTTGACTATCTTGTTATCAGTGGGGAAGGTCTTAGCACCCTCATCTCACCCGATAATGATATTGCAACCTTTTTAGTCATCTAAGATAAAAATAGGGGTGGTAAAGATAATTGTTAGATAAAATAGTGAAAATACGACCAAAAAGTGTTTCTAAAGTTGGTGGACCTTTAGGGTTAGGTACGAATATGGAATTTATGAATATAAGAAATTAGAGTAATCATCAATTATTGTTATTGATATAATAGAAAAGCCATTAGTTATTGTTGAGCAACCTATCAGCGTTATCAGGCAGTTCGTGTCTGAGGCAGTTCGATTTTAAGGATCAGGATTTCCAACTCGAAGATTCTAGAAGAGATGGCAAGATGTCGTGATGTGCCACCAAGCCTGGCCCACATATTAGGATCATCTACCATGTGGCACATGATAGATGGCTAGGATCTATCTGGTGGTTTGGGCTACATAAAATTGATTTTCTAATATTCTGGATATGTTACGAATGTTTTGGACAAAATCTTGGAAAAGGGGGATTTTGAATAAAAGTCAAATAAAATAGTGAAGATATAAATACATTAATTTAGTATTATCATCCATTATTATGCAAATGATATGTATTCTTTGGATAAAAGAAATTGAATTATTTATTGAGGAAAAGGAAATATTTAGTTCAAGATAATTCAGTTGGGAAATTAATAAAAAGTGTTGTAAAAATTGGAAATAATAAGCAAATTGCACTTAAATACCAATAAAAGATTTACTCGTAGAATGCCCCTAACTAGGTAAAGTTGGTGAATTAAATAGGCAGAAAATGTGTGAAAATGTTAAAAATGTGAAAAAAAAAGATGAAATGTGTAAAATGGGATGAACTTTGTCATAATCTAAAGAATTAACATTTAAGAAATGAATTTCTATTAAATGAGAAAAAATGGAGTGTCAAAAGATTACCACTTTCAAGCCAAGGTTTGAGATAATAATGAGAATCATAGACTTGAGCATGATCTAACCCCCATTTTTGGTCACTAAAGGTCAAAAAGGTTGCACTCGTCAAAGATGCTTTGACGATCATTGTGGCGGGTGAAAAGCATATGTTGTGTCTTTTTTTCCTAAGGATGTATAAATGTGAAAAAGATTGGGAATAAATGATTTCTCCATAGCAAGTGAAGTCTTCTACTTAGGAATTCTTTTATATATGACTAATCAATCATTCTCCTAGAGTTTTCGTGTTCCTAAAGATGTTTTTGGCTACAAAATTGACTCTCATAATTTCTTCAAATCTTGGATCAATACATGTTTGATTATCTCAATATGTCATGCCATAGTGAGAAAAGGTGGATTTGAAAAGCTCATGGGATTTGTGGTTTGTTAGACATATTAACATCAGGAGTCTGTAGTCATTGAGAATTATGGCAACTTCATGAATATAAAAAGATCATGAAAAGTATTCATTGTCTATCTTCTCTTTCTATGAATTTTAGGTTAGGTTTTTCATTTTTTTTAAATGGAGGAGTGCACCAAATTAGGGTTAGGACCATGATCCTAAAAAGGTAAAATTGTGTGAGTTCACCTATCTAATAACATGGATTTAATTGCTAAATATTTTAGATTGGGGCACTACATAGATACCCATTTAAGGTTACCTTTATGGCTAGTGCATGTGCTAGTTAATTGTCTTCTCCCTAGAGCTTGCATGTACTCTTGTAAGATAAGTTCATAGGGAGAGTTAAAAATGCTGAGATAGGACATCATGTGCTCCTCAAGTGTTAAGGTATTCTCCATGAAGTGTTCCTCAATGGGTCCATTATTTGTTCCCCTAGATTATTGATGTGTTCCTCGAATGGTCCATCATATGTTCCCCTAGATTAAAGGTAGTCACCCTTGACTCTCTCATTCTCACTTGATTTGATTAACCTCTATTGATCGACATACACACTGCAAAAGGATCATCATATATGAAAATAATAGACCACTAGAAGCTCCTACTAGATGTAGGGATTGTAAATCTTGGTATATGTTCAGAAAATGATTGGTGTAGTCTTAGGTCATGATCTTTGATCTTAAAAGATTTGGAAACATGAGCGCATGATTGGTTCAGTAGGACCCGAAATGATTTGGAAATATGAGAATGGAAATGGCCCAATTTTAGGCCATGATCTGGGATCATAGAATGATTAGGAAATGACATTTTCTTTATAGGTATGAGTTAGGACCATGGATTGATTATTAAATAGATTTTTAGATTTACAATGTGTACAATTTTCAAAAGTTCTCAAGATAGATAAGCTTGGGCACTAGACTAATTTAAGGATTTAAAGTGGTGTTAATGATGAGTGATTGTATCAGTCAGTTATCAAATGTGTAGAGTATCAACTAAATATTTGAAGAGTTCCGGGTTGCTTGTTGGGATTTTTGAGAATGTTGTTTTGTTTGCTCTAGTTCTTTGAACATGCTCTAGATGAATAAGATTGGGAACTAGACAAATATACCGAGTTCATGTGGTGTTCATGACCCATGACTGTAGTGGGTTGATCATCTATTTCTTAGTGTATTTATAATATTACAGGATATGGTTCATGGGAAGAGTGATAAAAGAAATTTTCGATCAGGAATTGGGTGATTATCTAGCATTAAGAGGGGCCTCCACAGCATGTTCCTCCACTGTCCTATCATATGTCCCCTAGAGTGTCACCAATCAATCGCCTGCAACTCTCTAGTTCTCACTTAATTTGATCATCCTTCTTTTGAACTGTATCCTAACTAGGTAATGTACATTCTTGAGGTGATATTGAGTCTAATTTGATTTGAAGATATAAGTCGTTGAAGTCTTCAAAAAATGATTGATAGATATGGAAATGGAAGTATATGATCATTGGAAAATATCTGACCAAATGTTGGGACCAACATAGTATCAACATATAATTGGATACAAGGTTTTCTTGTTAGGACCTTCGAAAACATAATCTTAGATTTTGTAGATCTGTAAGAGTGCTTCAAGATGAATATGTTGGGTATCAAATAAGTTTACACATATAAGGTGATTCACAACTAGTGGTTGTATCGGTCATTTGTTTGCTCCCTAGAGGATCTCCTTTATCAAATTGATTGATTATTGATAAGATTGATAAAATTGGGATCTAGTCAAATTTCTCAATTTAAGGTGGCCTTCATGATCATTGGCTATATTAGGCAATTATTTGTTCGCCCAATCATTTCCTATTTTCTAGAAGTGGTCAAGATTGATAAGGTTCAGCTCTACATAAGTTTTCTAGATTTAAGATGGCCTTTATGACCAATGATTGTATCGGACAATTTTCTTCTCCCTAGAGTGTCTCTTAAATATTGGATGGTTTATCATAATAAGAGAAACGTTTACCTATTGCTAGTAGGTATTTGATTGATGTGCCTATCTGTTGACATGGCCTTTGGAAGGAGTAACCTCTCAAATGTAGGGTTCTATCAGGTGTTCCTGCCTAGGGATTGAGTTTAAGGAGACACCTATTCAGAATAGGACATGGATGTGGAAGCATGTTTAGGATAGGAATTGGTTCATGAAAAATGCCTATTTGAGATAAGACACATCACATTTTTCATAATCGGTTGATGTATGCCCATTCAGAATAGGTATTTAGCCTAAATTCTTGTCTGATTTTAGGGATTTGGTCTGAATACCTACCTAAATGTAGGGCTTTGCTCCAGTGGGATCCCTAATAATGATAGTGTTAAAATCATGGTCTTACCTATGGGGATTAAATTAGAGGGAATTCAAATATGGATTAGGATTTGGAAAAAGGCACCTAGAGGATATAGGGATCAGACTGGAAGAAATAACTATTCCATATATGGATCGGATAAAGGTGCTTATTGGATGTAAGTCTAAGATAGGACAAAATGCATATTCCAAATAAGTCTTGGGTAAAGGTTCCTATTGAATGTTGGGCTTAGACTTGGAGGAATGATTATTCTAGATAATCCATGGTGAAAGGTTCCTAGTGGATGTAGGGATTTCATCAAAGGTGCCTATTTAAGAATAGGGCTTAGACTAGAGGAAATTCCTATTTGAGATAGGGATTATGGAGATGCCTACATGAATGTAGGGCTTTCAACAAAAGTTGTTATCTAAGAGAAGGGATTAGACTATACAAAACACCTATTCATGATAGGTCTTGTGGAGATGCCTACTTGAATGTAGGGGTTGAACTGGATGGATTCATATACATGATAGGGCTTCGGGAGATGCCTACTTGAGCATAGCACTTGTTAAGGGATACCTATCATGTTATTATACTTTGTTGGGAGTGCCTATATGGAATAGGGCTTGATATGATGCCTACATGAATATTGGTATTTAACAAGGGGAATTTCCTACTCATGATATGTAACGAACCACACTTATGAGTATATAAAATACCTTAAAGTCATGAATCGTCACTCATGAATTCCAAGATAAGATTCAAGGAATAATACAGAATAGTAAACCATTTCCATTAATGATCAAATATCTACATGTTTACATAAAAAGCTCCTCTAAGGAGTTACATAACTTTTAAACAAAACTACTATTACATATGTGAAGATAAACCATTAAGACTAAAATTTCATGATTAAACCATAGTGTCTTCAACATCTTTATCTGTACCCTCGTGTCTACAAATCAAGTATATCTGATACCTAAAACGTCGACAAACAAATACATGGTCAGTATATTGCTATACTGGTACATGGGTTCAACCAATAATTGCAAGTACACATATAAGAAAACATCTTTCTCTTGGATATAAGACCATAAACTTGGTTACATATTCTAACCCATATCTGGTCTACTACCTCAAGTGTAATCACTATCCCACTGAATTGTTAATACTTTATATGATACTCATAGGAACTTTATAGTTTGCATTACCCTTAAGATCAATTTAACCCAGGGTTAAGAATATTGTTAATACTTTATATGATACTCATAGGAACTTTATAGTTTGCAAGAACTAAATAAACAAGCAAGCAGTTTATTTATCGTTCCATCACATCGAGAAAACTCAAAAATCTCAGAATTCGATACAAGTATTCATAAGTGTAACCACGTACATTATGCCATCGCAAAAACCATGCAGAACATCATATACTTTAAGAGTGTATCCAAACATCCAAGCAATAAGGCATTCAATCTGAAACAAGCATACTACATCTGTGTCATCATGTATTCACATTACATTACTCAAATCTAGATGTGCTACTAAACTAGGGTTTAGGACTATCTCATGTTTGGACTAGGGATTAGGGTTACAAACCCTAATTCCATCATATCCTGGTTTCTAATATTACAAACCCAGTTATGCATATTAGGTGAAACCCTAATCATCAACTTAAGCATACTCGACGATTCATGATACCTAGATCACATTATCAACATTATATCATAGCATGATGTCGACATTGGTTTCAAAACCCTAAATCTACATGTATGAGATTATTAGTCATCATTATCAATGATTCCTTCATTTTACATGTCTAGATCAAGTATTAGCTTAACATGAATGAACATATTCAATTAAGCATCAGATTAAGGCAAATTTAGGTTTTCCTTTACATTAAACACACCTAAACATGTATTGCACATACTTTTGCAACAATAAGCATAATTAGACTCTAAAACTATTTTATTTTGATTCTTCGTGTTCTCTTGATCAATTAACATATATTACTTATCTTCATCTGAGCATCCTAAAAATTTCTATCGTTTTTTAATGATAAAGATAATTGGGCCAATAAAAGGCCACCACATCACCTTTATATCCTGTTATTAATTTGTCAAAGAAACAACTCAGGATAGGGTGAAAGGACTAACCTATCCTTGGGTCTTGAATAGTGGGATGGGGGCATAAGAGTCTTTTAGTTACGTCCTTCTCTTCCTCACATGGGGCGTGACCTAGGCTGGATGCCTGGTCGTGTTCGTACGACACGATGCATCGACTCCCGCAAGTATACGAGAGTATTTGTAGTCAAGGTTAAACACAAGGAGTGTTGGTTAGTTAGGCACAAGAGTTATGATTTTCAATAATCTAGATTGTTGTACACAAGATGATTGGATTAGAACAACTAAATTATAGATTTAAAACAAAATAGTAAATTATCACTTAAGAAAGGTTAAGATTTAAATTTAGAAGGATCCTAGACTAGAGATTTCACTATCACATCATAGCTTATATTAAAATACAAATTTAAACATGTTAATTAACTTGCAAAGAAGGTTTGAAGTCATCACTCACCTCCCAATGAAGTGATGATGATTTTAACTCCATACATCACTTTCGTGTATGTATTTCATTTCAAATAAAAAACCTTGCTCCTCAACATAATCCTAGCCACTATCACGGTCAAGGACAAGTTGCCAAAAGAGTAACTCCATACTCTCAAACACATCTTCTCAGATAATGAAAGAAAGCAAAAAACATGCAAGTATGATGGCCAATCACACAAACAAGCA
Source organism: Alisma plantago-aquatica (assembly GCA_963693085.1). Taxonomy (NCBI): domain Eukaryota; kingdom Viridiplantae; phylum Streptophyta; class Magnoliopsida; order Alismatales; family Alismataceae; genus Alisma; species Alisma plantago-aquatica. Next base: position 807,102,662 of record OY856414.1, on the reverse strand, counting down.
TTTCAAATCTGAAACAACTCTTGGAACATACAAGAAACTAACATTTAGTACGAAATTCATATGTTCGTACAAGCTATGACATGGGAGCTACTCTCCCATGCCTAAGAAAAAGGAACTACTCGTCCATGATAGTATACAGTAGAGAATGTGCAGAATTTTCAGAATTCAACATGATTTAGAGAAGGAAAAGTTAAGTAATCCCAAGGTGTAACCCAAGAAAGGTCGAATTCCAACTTGAGGACAAAATTCCACTCCTATAACTGCTCCAAAACAGACTAGCTCGTTTCCCAAGAAACTGCATGGAGTTGGGGAAGCTTGGTTGCACCTTGGAGAAGACAATGGAGAAGAAGAGAAGAAGAAATGGGCTCATTTGGCAAGAAACCACCTCTTTTCTCCTCCAAATCACCCTCCTCTGCTCTAGGCTTGCTCTGGGATGAGAGAACTGACACAAAGGACCGAGCATAACCACCCATTAAGTTCCCACTTCATTTTAAACAAAAACGCGTATTTTTCAAAATGTTGAAACTGCCAGGTGCACGCCGTGCACCCAAAGTGCACGTCGTGCAACTTTCCAGAAACTTTCAGTTTGCTCCAGAATGAACTACGCACGGCGTGCGCTAAAGTAATGCATGCCGTGCAACTTTCCAAAAACTTTCAGTCTGCTCCAGAATGCATTGTGTACGGCGTGCGCTGAAGTAACGCATGTCGTGCAACTTTCCAAAAGCTTTGGTCTGCTTGACGCTCCCAGGTGTACGGCGTGCACCTGACTGTTCTGGGTTTTTGTGTATTCTGCTCATAACTTTCAGTGTGTAGGTTTGATTTACATGTTGTAAAAAGTGGTATTTGCACACTTTCGAACCCCAAAACATGTAGATACTTGAGGAGTGATCCAATAAGTGATAATATGATATATTCCTCATCATTTCATTACAAAATATAGTACCTAAAATTCAAACCATGAGACAAGTAAGAATAGCAAAAAAATATAGAACCTTGCATGAATGAGAGTGATAAGAAGCTAATGATCTCACCACAATTAGCATGGAGTAGCTCATTGGCAATCTAGAGACTCATGAGGTGACTATTGAAGAAGAAGAAAGATTAGCAGCCAAACACAAGAAGGAGAAAAGGAAGGATATTTCTTTTAAGGTAGAATCCAAAGAAAGTAATGAAACAAGTGAAGAAGATAGTGAAGAGGAGGCACTCATTGTAAACACTAAGCACTATAGAAGATTTAAAACTAACAAAAATTCTTCTGTTTCTTCCTCTTCTTCCCTTAGATGCTTTGAATGTGGTAAGAAGGGGCGTTTAAAAAATGAGTGTCCCAAAGTCAAGAAGGGAAAGAAATCTTCTCTGAAGAAGAAAGAAAAAGCCTACAAAGCAGTTTGGGATGACTCAAGCAATGATAGCAAAAGTGAGGAGGAAGCAAAATGTCTCATTACTAAAGAAGACAAGGTAAGTTGTTTCATTGCAACTAGAAATGAAGAAGAAAATGAGGTAAACTTCTTAATTTATCTAAATAAGAGTTAGTCAGTAGTATTGAAGAATTACATGATAAGTATGTTTATTATAAAAGGAAATTAAAAGGTTTACAAAAACTAATGAAGATCTATATGCTAAATTGAATGATCTTACTTTTGAAAAAGGAAGTCTTGAGTCTGAAAAAGCTACTTTGAAATCATCTATTAATGATTGCAATATTAATTTGCTTACTCTAGAAATTAACAATAATTTTCTTTTCTAAGAAAAGGTTGATTTGCTTGCTAAGATAAAAGATCTTCAAACTCAACCTATTCTATGTACTCATTTGGATTATGATGTTATTTTAAAAGAAAGAGGTAGTTTGTTATCTAATCTAGATCAAGAAAAGTTAGACATTAAAAAGAAAATAGATTAAATTGCCAAGTTGCAAAAAATATTAGTAGCTTGAAAAACAATTACATTCTTGGTAAAATCCTAAAGGACTCCTCTGGTCAAATTGAGAGGAGAGGCCTAGGTTATGTTCCCAAAGATAAATCCTATCATAAACCTAGATCTAGAAAGACACAAGTACACAAGACCAAAGACAAGTATGTACCTTAAAAAAATCCAATTCATGACCACAATATTAAAAAGAGAAATGAAATTGATTTCATTTGTTGTCATTATTGTTTAATCTTGGTTATTATTCATTTTCATGTCCTTACAAGAAAAATAAGGATAAGGATCTAGTTTGGGTTCCAAAACCACAAACTTAGAAATGTGGAATACTTAGTTGAGATTTGACCTAAGACTTAATTTGAAAATCTATTGTCTTATCTCAACTGAACTAAACTTAACTTGCATATTCTTGTATGATTTGAATGGAAATAACAAAATGCTTTGCTTAAAATTGATAAATTTAGTGAGAACACACAGAACCCTTCTTGGTCGACAAAGTTTTCGACTGAGACTCTCTTCGGTCAAGGAAATAGTCGACCAAGAGATGTTCTGTCAAAAATGTATCTTTTGGCAAATCATTCTGGGTGAGAAATAGCTCGATCGAAAAACCATTTGATCGAAGAAATTGTCGACCGAGTATTGTTCTGTAAAAAGATTGTTATTGAATCAATAAACGTGTGACTATATTCAATCTTGTTGCCCAAAAACCTTCAAAAACTCTTTCCAGTTAGTTATTCTAAAATATAAAATGTCTTAATAAATGATCCAAACCAAAAGTCTATAAAGATTGCCCCAACAAGAATATGACCGGAAATGAGAAGATTTCAATACATATGGAAAAAAGGTCACATTTGGAGAAAGCTTCAAAGGTAAAACTATTGGCATAGGTAATGTTGCAAAATTCTCAAACATGCTACATAAATATTATGACAATGGACATGATAGAAAAATATCAATAAAAAGACTGTTGATACAAGAAACTTATTTATAAAAAAATTATCTCATAATTAATTTATTTTAAAACTAATTATGATTTGAAACACCTTAGTATTTTTAAGCCAAAAAAATTCTTGGATATAATGTGCATATATTTTCGCTCTTAATTGGACTCTCTACAGCAATTAGGTCTTAACATACCTTGCAAATGGTTGACAAATTATTCTTATGTTTCAATTGCGGCTAAATTTGACATTCTTTTTGAAGTAATCAATTAAGGGGTAGTTATATTGACTTACTCATTACTCCCCTTGAAGAAGTATTCTTTGATATATATGTGCTCAAAATTCTTAATAATTTTCTTACTTGAATTTCATGTTATTGCATATTCTAGAACTATTTCTTTGGTTAGTCACAATAATTCATTAGCATGAACAAGCACATAAACAAGCTCAAATCAATTCAACAAAAACTACTCATAGTCGTTTGTTTGGTCAAAAATATTTTGAACCGAGAAGACACTCGGTCAATAAAATTCTTGACTGAGTTTCACTCAGTGGAACCCTTGGCTGACAAGGTGATTTTGAATCGAGTTACCTCTAGAAATTTTGAAAATCGATTTTTTTACCAAAAGGCCCCTCAAACAAATATAATTTTGACCGAATCCTTATCGCAACGGTACATTTTTGAATTCCAATGGTCTACCAAACTAGCCATTATGAGGAGTGTTAGAAGAGATCCATTGGGATCATCGATCGAGCAGGTCTCGGGTTTGCTATAAAAGGGACCCCAATCCGCCCATTCTATTTACACCTCAATTGCTTTCTTCTCCATCTCTTCTCTAGTGATCTTTAGAGCTATTTTTTAGAAATACTCTTCAACTACCGTATCTAGCTCCTCTTCCACCTCCATTTGTTCAAGATGGCTTCATCCTCAACTCACAGTGGGAAGAAGCAAGTAGCTACTAGGAATGGAAGAACAGTCACTCCAGCCTTGATTGTCATCAACAACATTGCCTTCAACGGTGTTGTTGCTGGAGAACGCTACCTCAAGCTTACCTCAAGGACCCCTTTTCCTCGATGACTGATGGACACCAATGACTTCATCACTCTCCTTGATTTCTCTCAGATCTTCAAGGTACAACATTTAACGACCCCATCCTTCCATTTCTGGTCCACCCATATTGTCAATGAGTTTTATGCTAACCTCACTAGGGATTCCAATGAATCATTCCCCTTCACCTCCATGGTTGATGGGATAGATTTTCACTTCTTTGAAAAAGATATCCTTAAAATTCTAGGTATATATGAGGAGTATGGAGATTTCATATACCTAACCATCAGAAACCCTATATCCAAATTCTCCACTGATGAAAATACCATTAGCCTAGGATACATCAAAAAGGTCATTTTCCTTCCTATTACTTCATCTCATGAGAATAGGGGAACTTACTATGCTACATCTTTAACCCCTGAAGCTAGGGTATTAAACCTTATTATCTCCCATAACATCTACCTTAGATCAAACAAAATCAAAATCCCACAATTCAGGATGTGTTAATTTATGAAATCCTAGAAGGCATTCTTGTCAACTTCATCCATATTATCCTATCCAATATGTTTGACTTCTTTATAAATCCTCCCTATGTTGATTTTGTATACCAAATTATCCAATTTTTCCTTAACAAAAACCTAGAGGATTTAAACTACAAGTGTGATAGGCATCCTAAAAAACCTACCAAAAACACTGTAGATAAAACGAGACTTGAATTTGGGCACAAGAGAGCTAGGACCGAAGGAGAGACATCCACCGAAGCAAATACTCCACCTCCTATGTGACGTCCCCGAATTTTCAAAAACTTAATCTGATGTGTGACGTCCAAATTGAAACCCTCACCTCAGCGAGAATCCCAATTTAAACACCACACACTAGGCTAAGAAGGAGAAAATTAAGGGAGTCAGAAGGAAAACAATCAGTAGCACATGTACATGAACAATAATAAAACCATACACACATGTTCACCATTCAACATATAATTACAACATGAATTGTTACAACATTTGATATTACATATTGAACAGAAAACTATACATATACATGTACTACATCTAAACTACAGGATCTTAAGACAACAGGTCCACCTGTACATCAGCTCACCATACAACTCTCACTATCCTTGATCTTCGAGAGCATAACCATAACCTATACAAAAGATTACATGCGGTACACGTCAGCACAATATTTCATGAATATTGTACTGAGTACGCCTACGTGTCTTATTATTTACCTCTCATCATATCTTGGCAATAAGATAAAACTAATACTTGGCAACATTAAACAAAATATAAGAAAAGGCGTATAGTTGCAAAAAGATATTTGTTACCAGAAGAGAACACATATTTTAGGCACATTTCCATTATATGTAAACTTGATCAACCACATGCACTATTCTACCAAAGAGATTTAGTGCTCACATGTACTATTCTGCCAAAGAGATTTAGTACTTCACAAATGCACTATTCTGCCAAAGAGATTTAGTGCTCACATGTACTATTCTGCCAACGAGATTTAGTACTATCACAATGCACTATTCTACCAAAGAGATTTAGTGCTATCATATAATGGACCAGATATCTTATGTTTCATGTGTTCATAGCAATAAGTATGGAGAATCAAGCAACATAGCATACAAGAACAATCATTTCAATCAATACCATATGCCAAGTATTTTACTACTCATATAACACAAGCATATTGTATAATAAGCCAAGTAAGAGGTAATAGCATACCTTCCAAAGAGACATCCTATTCACAACATATTCCTTATATCAGCTATATCCTTGATTAAACCTGATTAAGACAAGATCATACACTATCATCAGGTTCTTATCATCTTGCATATCATCTTAACCCTAGTCGTGTCCATTAAGGTTTCTCTTATCTCATTATGGTATGCGCATCATTACTTATATTCTTATCTTATGATTATCTCACTGATGTCATTTTCCAGATTCTGATTCATTATCTGAACATTATCTTCCATAGCATTTTTGTGCACATTAATTAACCCTAGGTTACACCATTAACCGAGATTAGGGTTTAAAACTATGTATTAAGGGTCAACTTCATATCACATGGATTTTGTTCATCATTATGATCTCATAATTAAAACTGAGGTTTCAAATACCGATATGCGATTACTCTGTAAATTCCATCATTTATTGAGCATGTGTGCATTTATTGCATTTTATTTAGGGTTATCGGCCCTAATTAGCCATATTAAGCAAATTACATGATTTCGTACATCAACATGATCATCCTTGACATCAGGTGCATTATAAACATTATTATGGAGTTACTGACATTTTTCCATAATTTTATGTCATCATTTGCTATTTATTATCCACTAAACAAGCATTACACATCTTTCATGATATCACTGAAATTTAGCATCAAAAGCCTGATATTATAGTTCCAGGTTGTTCTACGCATTTTTCTGAACATTTTGGTATATTGTTTGTATTTTTCTGATGCTCGAGCTAATTACTACGATTTAATGAAGAACTGCATATTTCTGGGAATATTACCTTATTTGGCCAATCAAACGTTGCCACATGTCCCCCAAGGGCACGGCTTTCATCTCTTGGATTACACTGAGCCGCGGTTCATTGGATCCGGTTCAAGGTACTCTTGGTCTGCTTGAACTGGGCCGACCGATTTAGGGGTATCTCTCTCTCTGGTTCCACGCGATACATGACCCTGTTCTTCCGTGAACAGGCGCCGCTGCCGCCGGGTTGGTCTCGCTTTCACGCGATCATGCTCGCTACTGTGAGGTTCTCTCCATCTACATATGCAAGTGTAGCTGCTGGACTGGAGCACCAGCGAGATATTGGCCAACGTCTGCTCCTCCTCGGCAGATCTGCTCATTCGGCGCCCTTGGTGCGTGCTTTGGTCTGTTAACAGGAATTTCCCTCGCCGGCCTCTCTGTGCCTGGGTGGACTAGGGCCGCTATCCTCCTTCTCTATTTCTAGAACAAGCATCGCTGCTATTCCTTCTGATCCTTTCTCGCGTCCAAACCCGACGCCTACGTGCGCCGGAGCTCCGCAGCCACCGGCTGGTCTTTGGCTGATGCTGCGTGCGGCAGTACTCCAGCACGGATTCCACCGATCTGCACCCACGAAGCTCTTTGGCTTCATCCCCTTTCTTCAACTCCTCAGCAGCGGCAACAGATTTAGCATTCACATGCCTCCTCGTCAGCCATGGTGAACTCCACGCTTCGACTGCGCTTGAACCCAATGGCGAGCAATCGAGCAACGCAGCCTCCTCCTCACCCGCCTGGTGTCTCCATGCCCCGCTCTATCTACTGTTGTGGCGATGAAGATACTATTGAGTTGGAGAGGTCTCGTTCTCTCTTTCTAGACCAACATATGCTTTGAACGGGGGACCCTAAGTCAAAGGAAACTGCTCACCACTCTCGCTTCCTCAGGCCACGACCTGGACGTGGAATCAAATGAAGCTGGCGCCTTTGCTCATTGTAACCACTGCGATGAATACAACCCCCTAACTCCTCAGCCATTCGATTCTATCTAAGGGTCCTAATAAGTGCTCAACAAAACATGATCCGTGGCTACTTAAACAAGGCCTCATTGTGCATGCACCTGAGTGGCAGAGCCGACCACAACATCATAGCCTAATTTATAAAAATTACTGAGAACTATACCCATCACTCGTAAATATAAATGTTAATTCATCAACATTCAAACATATATATCTTTTAATAGGAACCTCATTTGAACATGAAAATTTAGATTTAGGCCCATAACATCCTAAGCTACCTTCTTGCCAACATTGAGGTCAAGCTCACTTTACTAAAATATTTGGCATTCTCAAAGCAACTCGACATGTATGACTTCACTCGTATCCTTGAACATTTTAGGATTCCAAAAGTCCACTCCATTACATCCTACACACCTTAAAAGAAATTCCGTCCTCGGAATTAAGTGAGAAAATCTAGTCTTTCACATCCTACTCCTCCTAGGTACTCCATAGAAAATCTAGCAAATGATGTTTGTTATCTCAAAGGGGATACCTATCATCTTGGGAGACAATTAGATTACTATCATCATGCCATGACCTACCTCAATCAAAGAATGCAAGCTTTATCTTCCAATGTACCTGACACTATCCATGTACACTCTATCCTGGGAGTATCTATCCTTTCAAACCTTCAATCAAATACACCCAAGTCCCACAACCACCTTCACATGATCTTTCCCATATCTAATAATCACCAATGCAACTCCAGGACATGGTTGCCCACTTCAGATTTGATCGGGCACCTATATTTTTGGAGGCATATGCTCTTACCAAGACAGGTGCACTTGATTGGCAAACACTTGTCAAGTACTACGGTGAAGCTCCATTTCTTGGGAAAGATCCTGAGGTTGATGTAATGTTGCAATCTTTCAAGCGATGATGTCCTATGTAGTGAGTAGTTAAAGCTTGTGTAATCACTCTAGTGAAGCTTATGTTGTTATCTTATGTTGTTATTAATGAAATTGAGCTTGTTTGTGTTCACTTGATCATATTAATAAAAATCTATCTTGTGGCTTTCATTGGACGTTTTCTATCATTTTGTTTTACAACTTGTGTATCATATTGAGGGGGAGTATCCCATTCAAGGGGAGTAAAGTGATTATATGGCTATCTTTTTGAAATGACAAAGGGGGAGAAATAGTATAAAACAAAATAAATGAGTTTTATGTTATGTTGGCTTAACATTAATTGATTCTACATTCCCTAAGAGATGTATACTATATTCCATATCTCTTTAGGAATAATTAGCACACACTTTATGAAAATCAGTGAATATTCTCATCTCAGGTAAATCTCATATATGAAACTCATCTCATTTAAATTATTTTGATAATATTTTAGAAATGTTTGTCATCTTCAAAAGGGGGGAGATTGTTGGCTAAATTGGACATTAATATACCCTTTGTTTTTAACATTTCACACTTGTGGATCTAACAAGTTATTTGAGTATATTAGGGTTCAAAGGAATAAAGAAATTCTACTAAGTGGAAAGATGAATATCAATGAAAATTAAAGATCAGATTTGCTTAATTGTATATATGTTCAGGATTGTTCTCAAATGTAAACACTTGTACAAAAATATAATGTACAAGTACTTATTCATCATGTAAATGAAGTGTTAGATCTTCCCTATCGACTTATAACCCTTAGATAGGTTTCCCCCCAAAGTTAAGAGTCATCATCACTCATTGAAACACACACTTAGTAGGTGGTTCAAAAGTATGAAATAGGGACACCCTTGGTCGAAAAACTTGTCGAGTGAGACACACTCGGTCAAAGTTTTTGTCGAACGAGAACCACCTCAGTCGAAGTTGTGAGCACTGTTCAACAAGTTACAAAATTATGCTCTAAAATAATCTTTGGACAAAAATATTCTCGACGGAGTAAACTTCCATCTAAATCTTGTGACTGTTAGACTGGGTGGTTGGTAGTTAGGAGTTGAAAATAAACTTTACACACTTTTGCCTTAAACCAGGCTCGGTCAAATAAATTCTCAACCAAGACACAGTTTGGTCGACAAACTTGTCGACCAACCAGGGTTCTAGATTGTCTTTTCAAGCACGAACAAATTACCAATTTCTAGCCTACTAATGTACACGTAATGCCTAGTTAAGCACTAAGAACACTCTAGAGACTCCCTATAATGTCCCTAAGTACTTGTAAACCATTCCTATAAATAGGAGAGGTCTTAGGACAGATAAAGCACCTAATATACACTTGAGCATACACTATTGAGAGCAACAAAGCTAGAATTCACTTGCTATCTTCTTCCTTGTGCTCTAGAGCTATCCTATAGCTACAATCTCCTAGCCACCACATATAGCCACATCCATCTTAAGTGGATAGGAAATATAAAGTCTTGATATAGGATCAAAGCACAATACTCAATTGTTATACTTCCTTCTTTCAATCCCCTTTCATAGGTAAGAAATTTATTTCAAGGTGGGTGGAATTATACAAACCCAAATTTTCAAGAATAATTTAAGCCTTAGAATGTGGCATTATTTAAATAAAAATAGTTGAGGGTCTGAATGCAAAACGACCATGAAATGAAATTTCTTAAAGGATAATGAGGCAAACAAACTAAAATATGACTGAAAATATATTTCCCCTTCTACATGTGCATTATGAATTTCAATAAATTCAAATTGAAGTACCATTAGTTTTCCTTTCCTTTTTCTCTCTCATGTTCTTGAAAATGTTTATAAAGAAATGAAAAGAAAGACAAAAGAAGTGGAATTTGAAAATCTAAATATATAGTAGATACCTTGGGCAAGAAGCTTTACTTTTTCCTTTTATGGCTTCCAATCCCTTGGGCGAGAAGCTTTCCTTTTTTCTTTTATGGATTTCGATATAAGAAGAAAGTACCATTTATTGTCTTTTTATCTCTCCTCCAAAGAAGTTGCTAAAAAAGGCCTATTAGGTATATGAAATAGTTTTTGAGTGGTGGATAAGTTATTATCTCGAATTTTGGCTCAAGGGATCACAAAGGAGAGTATTTCCACAATTGTCTAATATAGTAATACAATAAATTCAAGTTAAATGGCCTATATAGAAATATGGTAAAAACATGTGAAAAATAGAAATCTACATGTACATTAATAATCTAGACGTATTATTGAGCATGTGATCTAAATTTGGTCAAGCGTTGATCTTGTTTGACCTTCCAAATCAATTAGGCAAGTTTACACATAAGTTTTGTATGCAATTTAATAAGAAATGCATTTAATGTCTGATTAAACCTAAAGTTGCAAGAATTCCACCTGTCATGTGCTCCTTTTCTTATTTCCTTTTTGGGTTATGCAATCCGACCATTATTTTTTGATCCAGCGGCTCATGCTACTTCTTCCTCCATCTATTTTGCAAACTCAAGCCATTTGGCAGTGATTTATATCCCAATTCTTTTCTCCTCTGTCAATGCATCTCTTGACAAAATTTCCTTGTCGTTATATCTGCATTGCTTTCCCAAATAGAATGATGGTTTATTCACCCTCTCATGTGGTCAATAGAGATAGCATCCAAAAAGGGCTCTCACTTCCCTCGCCATCACCATACCAACATACCACAAAACTTCATCGCACTTCATTTTATGGAATCTCAGAGCAACATCAGACCAAGGAAACCCTCCAACTTCAATTTCATCTGTGGTTCCATATGTCACCTCCACATGTATGGCCTTCTTCTCCGACCACCATCTGCTAGACCTGTTTCTACAGCCCTCCTTATAGCATTTAAGTGCTTTGGAAGCATCTAGAGACCCAATCATTTGTTTACTCATCACTCGTTTTCCCTAGTTCTTCACCAATCATTGTATCCTCTAAGCCAGCTTTGAGACCATGTCGACACTGATCACCATGGATATTGTGTGCCTCTCGGTCCATAGAAACCATGACCATGGGTTCTCTATACCTCAAGAACCCTTCCTCAATATACAAGGTGCTATTTTATGTCTTGTCCTTATGGATTCACCTCTTGAACTTTTTTCCCTATTCTTGTCGTCCTCTCAACAAGTTTGATGGACCTCTGGCCTTTTTCTTCTCATTTTTACTCCATCAGTTTTGCCTTATTCTCGGGAAGACATTACACTAGTTTTCATTATCTTTTCTCATGTTTTCCCTTGATTTTTGCTCTTGATATGCCCTCAACCTCATGGATGTTGGGTCTATGCAGTTGTACATCTCCTGACCTTAGATATAGGTCCTTGGTTGCAGTTTGATGCGAGGAAGCCAATGGTTGCCTTCATTGACTTGGATCCACTATGAATCTTGGTGCCAGTCAAGATTTAGGCTCCAACCATGTTTCATTGGCCATGGATCAAGAAGGAAGAAACCATGTCACGAATTGACCTTGGTACCTCTGTGTGTTTTATTGGATAACTAATTTTCAAAGGACATTTTTGAGATTGGGTTTTGGATTTTTTTTCCTATGCACAATTACAAATTAGGGTGCAATGATGAGTATGCCCCCACTATTTTAATCACATGTAACACACACCTAAGGTTTTCTGATATTTCTACATTTTATTTACATCAAACTAATCACTGATTTAAATGATGTCACACATAAGGTTTCCTTCTCCCTGATTGATCAATATCATAATATTCATAGAAATTACTTATGACCTCAAAAAAAATGAGCAAAAATATGCATTAGAAATATCTTTTGATTATCTATCGATCTAACATGTTTTCAAATGTTGATTTACACATTTAATCTCCTCATTAATTCAAATACCAAGATTATAGTTTTGATGATTGTGAACCCAATACATATTATGATTTTAATCAAATTACATGTGATTAGAGGCTTAATCAAGTGACGGGACTTGACCTTAAGGTGACCTTCTCTAGGTAAGCGGGCCATGCATTTTTGGCACAAGTAATTTTGGTTTATTGATTTTTATTTATGATTATGCACCTTAGTTGATTTCATGAATAATGAATGCGTCCTCAAGAAGTCATCATGTATATCTATCGTTACTTGCTTGGTTGTTTACTTATAGTATATGGTAGAACACTAATTATGAATATGATTAATATTAATGAATCATGCACAAGAAGGGGAAACCCTATTATGATTTAAGTGGGAGAAATCCCATCTGGTATAAGAGGGAGAAATCCCATCATGTTAAAGTTCAATGATCCTGTAATGTCAATGTTAATGTTAATGTTAAGATAATTGGAATTGAATCAATTTCTATATGCTTCTCGAATAATGGACCTCAAGGGGTATTTATGGTCTTTAATGCCAAGTATGGGATTTTAAATCCAATCATGGACCTCAAGAGGTCGTTATGGGCTTTTTACCCAAATCATGGGCCTTAGTGCCAATTATGTGCTCTCAAGTGGGCGTCATAGAGATATGCATATATTTACTACTCAATTCTTCATGTTATTAATGTCTCATGAATGCTTAAGAAAATCCATCTTCAAGTTTATGTCAAATTATTTCAAGTCAAGTTACTTCATGTCAAGTTATTATTACTTTCAGTCTTATAAAGTGCCAAATACAACTTACTAACATGATGTTTATTTTGCATGGTTGGGGATGTGATGTCCACAGGACTTGGAGCAAGTGAAGAGTATCAAGGACTAGGAGGAACTTCAAGCTTAGCATGTGGGGTGCCATTTACAAAGAAAATTCAGACTTTAAGATATCTTTTATATATGTTTAGTCATGTTGCCAAGTAGACTAGATTTCATAAGATGAACCAGTTGTGAAGTATTTCATTTATTTAAATTGCTAAGATCAACATATTGTGACACCCCCCTTGAGTAAGAATGCTTTGTTCATAAGCTTCCTCTTAGTGACATTTATATGTTGTGAAAGGTGGTGTGTTACATGCATATACTAAAAATGATTATTCTACTTTCCCTTCTCTAAATGTTTGCCTCTCTTAGGATATAGATTAAGGGATTTAGAAAATTATGGGATACAACACGTGTAGAGAATTTATTCTCTACAATGAAACTTCCTAACCTTATAGAAAGAAAAAACTATCCCATAAGTCTTCTTATTCTTCTTTTTACTCTCTTATGGAGTTAGGTCACCTCTCCTCCTTTTACCTAAGTTGCAACGAACCAAATGAAATATATCCCCTCACAATGAACTTCTTGATTTTTTTTATTTCACTTATGGGTGCAGGTCATGCAAAAGATGATGCACGTCATGCACCTAGATAGTTGTCAAAGGTCGATCTCAAATCCATTAGGGACATTATTTATATAAAGGTGTATGTTTTGTTGTAGTTTATGAAGAGTAATTATTAATGGGTTTGCATGACACGTCATTTATTGGACATGTCATGCTTGATGATGATCTTCAAAGCTACTTTGACTAATGTTGTGCATGACATTCTCGAATGTATGTATTATGCATGTGGAATTCAAGTTTGTTCGATGCTCTTGGAATGGGCATGCCATGTATATACAGTGGATCTATGATAAAATACCTCTGATTAGCGCAAATGACAACAAGAACAACTAATCTAATGATAAAATTACAAGATCGAATGTAGACAACACATGAAATTGGAATCATTAAATGCCCTAAATTAGGGCATAAAAATAGTATAAACTATGTTCATAAAATTGACACAAGATCAAATCATTGCTTTTCATTAATCAATAAGATGCATAATATTTCAAAGACAAATAGGATTGCATTCATAAGACATGATGGGCCAATATCTGTCATTTGTTTCAATTAAAAAATTATTGAAATAAATGGAAAATTCTATTATTTAAGGTGTGGTTCTTTTCAAATGATATAAACAGCCAAGTTCTTTCCCTTATCCTTAGGAATTTGACAGTCTATAAGATCGACCCCAAATAGCAACCAAAAGACTCCCACTGAGGAATCCTTTGTTGGATCCTAGATGGGTGATTAGATGCTCTAGAGGAGGGGTGAATAGAGCTGAAAGCACTTAAACAAAATTCATTAAACCTTCAAGATATATCACAAGATAAGGTTGCTAAATAGGAATTTTGTGTGCAACTAAAACATACATAGCAAGGGAGAGAGAGATTGAACATGCACCAATTAGACAAGCTATTTAGAGTGGTTCCACACTTCAAACTAGAAGTGTGTCAGTCCACTTTCCTAGAGAGGTCAACCTCTAGGACTTCCAAACTATTGCACTCTTATATTCATTCATAAGACATACAATGCATGACCAAACAAAAGACTTACCTATCAAATACAAAGAGTCTTCAACCTTACCAAGGACTTACCCAGTTTGCAAGAGTCTTCGGCCTTCTCCAAGGACTTACCCACTCTTGCACAAGTCTTCAGCCTTGCAGGGATCACCCACTCTTCTTGGATCTTCAGCTTTTGACTTCACCTTCACTCGGAGAAGCTTCCACCAAGGTCTTACCCACTTGAGCTTGAGTCTTCTGCCTTCTCCAAGGGCTTACCCACTCTAGCTCCAACACTATGTCTTTTACTCATATATGTTCTACACATATATGTATTCTCCAATTTACCTTCTCCCCTTTACATGGACATACTTCTCCTCTTCATATAAGACATGCCTTCTTCCTCTTTTAAAAGAAGACATACCTTTCTCCCCCTTTGTCATTTCAAAAAGTGGGGTTATGAAGAAATAAGAAACATCACTTGTTAAAGAGAAAGGAGATAACACAAATATATATCAGGAGAGTAGAAGAGCACAGATAGGGGCTTGTCTAAGCATAGAAAGAAAAGCAAGTTAAAGCATATACTTGAACAACCCAAGAAGCAAGATAAAGTGCTGTAGAAAAACAATAAAACATAATTTTGACCCTCAAGATGACGTAATTTGACCAAAAACCATTAGAGCTCATTGCATAGCAATGAGTCTTGCTTAGAAGGTTGTTTCTGTATGAAAAACACTAGTCTTGCACCAAAAACTGAAACTGGAGCAAAATCTGCATAAAATCCAAAAAAAAATACTCCAATTTCTACATACAATGTAGATCTATGTACCCTGCATCACAATCTTATGCAAGAAACTCAAGATAGTGGATATTCAATTCAAGCAACAAGCTTGATCATGTATGAGACAAGATACAAGCATAGCATATAGATGAACAAAGATTCCAATTATAAACAAGGTTAGAACTACATGTATATGAACTACTAGTAGATGATATCACAAGTTAGGACTACTAGTAGGATCTAGATCATAGCAAGAGATGCCAAAAGATACACAAGATAGAGCAAGCTATGAGTAGATGTAGAGATATATCCAAACAAATAGATAAGCAATTTTAGAAGCATCAAAGGATATAACTCACTAGATATGCATCCTTACTATAAGATGATTACCCCTAAGAACCTCAAGGTTGTATCAACACAAGATATACACCTATATAGATGTAGCAAGTTAGAGCACAACGGAAGCAATTTAATACCCAACCAAGAGATCCAAAGAGATCATTATCAAAACCTGCAAAACAACTCAAACCAAGTAATTGCAAGATATAGATATGCCAATTTAGAGCAATTTGAAAGATAGAGTTGTAAGTAAGCAATATAGGCAATTTAGAACATGGCAACATGCATATATACAGGTACCAAATGAGAGTGCCAAAGAATAAGGCTATTGGTTGAGAAAATCTAGTTGAGAGGGAAATTCTCACTCAATAAGCCAAATGTATATTTTGTGCATAGTGTTATTGGTCGAGTTATGTGCATTGACAACTCGACCGATGACAACTGTTGGCAACACCCATTGATGCCTATCGGTCAAGTTTCAAATAGGACAAACTCGACCGACAGACCAGCTATCAAAAAGCACATATATTTCATAAAAACATATTCAAAGGCATGCTAAATATACAAACCATATCCAAACATATCTAAGCAAGTTAGTAATGCACTATAGAAGCATTAGAAATAGGTTTTTAGAAAGAGTGTGAAGAGAAACACAAAATACCACTTTTGACTCAAAAACCATATGCATAGTGCAACTAACTTGACAAAAACAAGTTAGAAATGGTTACAAGCAATAAGACCATTACCTTTGTGCTTACTATTGCTTTTCCACTTGTTGTCACCCTCTACACATCTCACCTTTCTTCTTTCATGTGGATTGAGAAGTCAATTTGCAATTCAATAGCGTAAGTCAATCCATTTGCAAGTACCAACAAGAAGAAAGATGAAATGGTCCCCAATCATGTTTTTGGGTCCGGAGGGGTTAGTTTAGCAACCCAAGTCCTATTGCTCTTGGGTGCTTTCCTAAAAGGACAACAAGTAGAATAATGACCAAAATCATTGCAATAGTTGCATGTGCCCATAGTCTTGGAACTAGAGGATTCCCCATGGAATATTGGAGGTCCTTTATCTTTGTTGTTCCCTTGACTACTATCAAGTCCAATGCCATCTCTACCCATTTGTTTGGTAGTATGGTCTAGGATTTGATTAAGATTCTTTTTATCACCTAAGAATCTTTGCAAAGAAGGTCTCAAACTATGATTTTCATGCATAAGAGAAGCAATAGTAGAAGACAAATTATTGATATTATCTCTAGCATGCAAAAGATCATTTTCTAAGCAAAGAGCTTTAGTTAAGTAAGAATATCTATTAATATGAAGAGCAGCAACATCATTCTCTCTATTTGTAGAACTAGAACAAGATTCATGCCCATTGATTTTAGCAAGCAAGGAGGCATTTTCTATTTCTAATTCATGCAAAACAAAATCTTTGTCCTTGTTTTCAGATTTGAGAACATCAATATCATGCATGAGAGAATCAACAATTAAGATATGCTCTTCATTTGAACTATTCATAAGAGGTTGAGCTTCTAGAAATCTAATCTTATCAAGCAAACTAGTATTTTCAAGTTTAAGAGAATCTACTTGACTAAGACAATCATTTTTATCATCAAGCAAGCAAAAATTAGCATGTTCAAGATCATCTAATTCTACATGCAAATTATCAACACTTTTAGCAAGCTTTTTCTTTTTCCTTTTAGAAGACTTAAGAGAGGCACAAATTTCACGAATAATAGCAACCAAAGATTCTTTATCTAAAGAGTTTAGATTTACCTCACTTGGGTCTTCACTTGTTGATTCTATAAGAGCAAAGTGGCATTCTCCTTCATCACTAGAGCTTGAGCTTGATCCTTCACTTGAATCTTCACTTGAGCTTGAGTTGGAGGAGCCACTTGAGCTTGAGTTGGAGGAGCCACTTGAGCTTGATTTCCATTTCTTCTTGTGAAGATGGGTCTTTTTTCCTTGTAGGCAATCTTCCTTGTAGTGACCCTTCTTTCAACATGTGAAGCACCGGATGGAGGAGGACTTGCTTTTGTAGAGTTTACCCTTGGATTACATGGCATCTTCTTTAGCTTGAGAGGATGGAGAGACTTGTTCCATGATAGCTTCAATTTGAGCCTTCATTTCAGCCTTCTTTATTCTCTTTAGCACTTTATTCTCTTGTCTTTCTACTTCCTCCCTCTTGTCAAGTGTAGCTTCATGTGCTTGTAGATTTCCAATGAGCTCTTCAATAGGAATATCCCTAAGAGACCTTGCTTCTTGAATGGAAGTCACCTTGGGTTCCTATCTCTTGGGGAGAGTTCTAAGGATCTTTGAGTTGATCTCTCCACTAGACATAGGATGTCCTAGAACAGTAAGACCATTCAAGATGGTGTTGAGCCTTGAGTACATGTTGGCTATGCTCTCCTCCTTTCCCATCTTGAAGTTCTCAAGCAGCCCTTTGAGCATGTATACTTTGCTTTCCTTCACTTGATCTGTCCCTTCATAAGTGATGCAAAGCTTTCTCCATACCTCATAGTGTAACATCCCTGACCTGGGTTATGAGTTAACCCTAGGTGTTTTGCCTAAATATGTAATTAAATCTTTGTGATTAACTCTGAGCATGTAATTAAGTTTCTCAGAAACATATATTTCAGTATTTGCTCCTTTTTATTTAAAGTTGTAGCATTGTTTTGATATACAGGGACCTATGTGCAATTTACCCAGTTAAAAAGGGTTAGCTTGCAATTTGCACATGTTGAGATGTTCCTCTGATGTTGAGGCATCATGAGAATCTTTTTGGTAAAGTTTGAGGGATTTCCCAAGCTAGGGCACCAAGGTGCAGCTGTGGAAGCAATCCCGGTGCTTGAAACCCTAATTTGGGGTAAAATGCAATTTACCCAAATTAAGGGATGCAAATTGTAAAATATGTCATCTAATGTATCTTTTTAGACTCTTGCCATCATTAAGAGAAGAAATGATGAGGGAGTCACCTCAATTGAATTATCAAGTTATGAAATATACCTTGTGATTGAATAATCAGGGTATATGTGCAATAGTTCTTTATGTACGTACCTTATTATTAGATTGTTCTTCTTTGCCTTCTTTTTCTAGACCTTTAGATAAGGTTTGTCCTTATAATAAAGAGGAAGGGACGAGCAAGTAATGAAGGAAGGACTTAATTGGAATTATGGGGAAACTTATGGGCCTTTAATGAAACATCACCCAAGTATATGTATACTTCACCTCTCAAGCAAAGGAACTTTTCCTTCGTGCATATCACTATTTCCTCTTTGCTTGGCCGACTAAGGACTGTCTTGGAGCTCAAGAGGAACGACCAAGGGTGCAAGGTAGGTTTGAACCTCTCTTCTTGCCTAATTCCATGGTTAGAACTTGAATTCAAGGTCAATTTGGTGACTAACTCATGAAACCCTATCTTTCTAGCCATCCCTTCTCGTTTTTCCTTGGCGTTTTCACCTTGGACAACCTGTGTTCAAGGAATCCATTAGAGCTTGGTGCTTGAAAGCTTGGAGCTCAAGGAGCAAGCTTTAGGCGGGTTTTATAACTCTAAACCCATGCTTTACTATGTACATCTCTTATATGCGGTTAGATGATAGCTCTTCATGTTTCCCTACTTTTCCCTGCTATTTTGCAAGCAAATCCATGGAATATCCATACTTTTCTTGAGCTAGGAGATAAAGTCGTGATTTCCAAGAAAAACCCACCGCTTTCCACTTTCTTAAACGGTCCCAACAGTTTGCTCTCTCGGTCTCAAGACCACGAGGTGAGCAAACGGTCTCGAGACCGCGACAGGGCAAACGGTCTCCAAGACCGTTTGTCCCCGTTGACCGAGCGTGGACCGTATAAGAAATCTGTTCCTAATTATATAGGTTAATTACCCTCAAAATTTGGTAGGCTAACTCCAAA
This sequence comes from Alisma plantago-aquatica, assembly GCA_963693085.1. Taxonomy (NCBI): domain Eukaryota; kingdom Viridiplantae; phylum Streptophyta; class Magnoliopsida; order Alismatales; family Alismataceae; genus Alisma; species Alisma plantago-aquatica. Next base: position 807,083,049 of record OY856414.1, on the reverse strand, counting down.
GGAATCGGGAGATATGACCTTTTTAAGTAACAACTTTAAATGAATTTATTCCTGATTCTCAAACGGTCTGAAATTGCCTTTTTGGGCAAACGGTCTCAAGACCGTGTAAGGTCGTTGACCAGGCGTTGACCGTATGAGATTACTGTTCAAACTAATGTTAATTAACAACTCACCAAGTTTGATGGTCTAATTCCAAACGGACTAAGAGTTGAAGGGTGAATACTAGGGCTAACCCTAGGTGAAATCAGTACTGAAATTATGGTAACCTAATTAGGGTTTTTAGGGTTGATTGACCTAAACGGTCTCAAGACCGTTTAGGGGCCACCCAAACGATCTCAAGACTGCGAGGGCAATCAACCATGACCGTTTGGAGGTCTGGGGTCAAGAATAGTTGACCAATTGAAGGTACAATTACACCAAATTACATTGCAATTAAATATTGATATAATCATCAACTCAAATTGTTCAACCTTGATGAATTTCCACTAGAATCCAAAATTGGATGGGCAAACGGTCTCAAGACCGTTTGGAACTCATCCAAACGGTCTCAAGACCGAGAGGACAATCACCCAAGACCGTTTGAAGGTCTAGGGTTAAGTAATTTGACCAATTGAGGACCTAATTGCAAATAAGTTATCAATTTAATCAAAATTCTATTTTGTGGCTCAATCATGGTTCAACCCCTATCAAATCACATTAGACTTTGATGAAACCTTGGGCAAGTGGTCTCAAGACCATGTGGGGACCATCGACATGACTACAAGACCGTTTGGGCCAAGTTTGGGCCCATTTGGAGCTCAATTGAAGGGTTCAACATTATGTTGAGTCACATTGTTGAGTGTTGATGGGTGAACATTGATAGACCCTAATTCAATTGATTTCAATCCTAATTGGTCAACAATTGAGGGTCAATTGAATGACCAATTGGTTAAGCATAACCTTAATTAACCCAATTCATAAGTGGTCATCATAGCTTTGACCTTTTGAGGGCTTCAACTTTGGTTGACATTAGGTGGTAACCTTTGATTTTGTTGTTGAAGGACCAAGCGGCTAAGACCATGAGAGCCTCGCGGTCTCAAGACCGTGAGAGGGCTCGCAGTCTCAAGACCGTGAGGGGGCTCACGGTCTCAAGACCGAGAGGAGGCTCGCGGTCTCAAGACTGTGAGGGGCCTCGCGGTCTCAAGACCGCGAGGGGCCTCGCGGTCTCAAGACCGCGAGGGGCCTCGCGGTCTCAAGACCGCGAGGGGCCTCACGGTCTCAAGACCGCGAGGGGCCTCGCGGTCCTGAGGTCAAAGTGGGCAAACGGTCTACATAGCTTCGCGGTCTTGAAATCACATGATGGCTCGCGGTCTTGAAGTAGGTTGAGGGGGCTCGCGGTCTTGGAAGAGGTTGAGGGCTCGCGGTCCTAAAGTCAAAATTGGCTAAACGGTCAACACTTTCAAATGATCTCAACTCAATTGAAGAATGATGGTTGAAGGTCAATCAATGTGATTCAAAGTTGACTTCTTTCAATCAATTGATGAAATAAATGGTTCAATGTTGCCCTAATCAAACCCTAATGATAACCTAGGATATTAAGGGGCTAATTGACTAAGGTTTTGACCCTAATGATGATCAATGGGGTGAATTACCAAAATACCCATGAAGGGTAAATTAAGTAATACCTTGATCAAATCAAACCCTAATCGCATGATGGTGATGTTTTGGGCTATGTTAGCCTATGATGGCTTAATCCACCCTGATTTAGAGTGATGTTGACATCACCTAACAGCATGAGGAGAGAGAAAGTACTTCTAGAGAGAGAAAGTACTTTCAGAGAGAGAAAATACCCTTTTTAAGTGGAAACTCAATTAAAGCATCTCCAATGCACATAAGTAAGCATAATTAGGGTATGATCCACCTGTGTGAGATCATAGAAACCCTAATTATGATAAATGATGAACCTTTAATTAACCTGAGAACATCAATGATGATGTTACTCATACATGATGATGTTATGAGTTCAATTCACCTTAATGTGAATAGTAAACCCTAATTCAAGGGTGATGACATGTAATGTGAATAGTAAACCCTAATTCAAGGGTAATGGCATGCATTTGAGTATTAAACTCCAATTAATGAGAATTAGAGATTTAACTCTGATGACAAGAGTGGGAAGTATATTCCTTATTTCTTTATTACCTTTATCAGTTGTATTAACCATGCAAGTTCTGATATGAAGGTAATCATATCCAGGTATGGATGTTGATGTTTATTTCATTAAAGGCATGTTGTTAGCCTTATGAATAAGTAAATTAATCTGATGCCTTGTCAGTGGCATCCTATGATGATAATGGGCTGTGAGAGCCATGAATACCATCAAGGTCATGCTTTAGAGATGACTTGTGATGAGGATAATGAGAAATGATGATTGACATGAGTTAGGCATGTTACATTTAGTATTCTTCTTTTATAGCTGTTATGCTACTGTTATTGTTTGAAGAACAATGTATGATGTTAAAGAATACTGAATGTACCTAACTAATCAAGTATAATGTAGAGCCCTGATCATAGATCCATCATTGTCAGAGATTAAGTGATGGTGAAACAGGTTTTCCTCAGGGAACTCTTGGAGCACATACTTTTGAGTATGTGGGGTACATGGATGTGTAGAACCTTACATCCTAGTGTAGGAAAGTGATGTAGATGTGTAATCCATCCATCCTTCACTATAATTCCATACCGTATCAGTGGTAGGTAAACATGAAACCTCCTGATGACGAAGAAAGCACAGATATCCGTATTAGTGGTAGGTAAATATGAAACCTCCTGATGACGAAGAGAGTACAAAACGCCACTGTGACTCTAGAATAGCGAAGGACCAGTTTACCCTGGTAAGCTATAGTAGTAGAGACATGAGATGTCCTACAAGTGATCCTCTTACTGACTGAGGAAGGTGAAGGTCATAAGAATCCGGCTCTCTTAATGACCTATGTATGATACTGATGTGACTTCTCAGCGATCAGTTGGAGTATGAGTGGTATGCCTCATCTCCACAGGGCATAATGTTGTTTGTAAAACATAATCAACCATGTAGTATAACTTGTTAGAGATGACTCCAAGTTAGTTGATTGATGTTACAGTGCAATAGTGTTTATATTCTCCATATCTCCTAAATTGTAGAGATCTTGTTATACCTGCAACTGTTATAGAATACTTTGAAGGCTTTACTGCTTAAGATATTCTTTGATGTTATAATAAAGCTTCTGGCGAAGAGTTATAACTCTCGCTGGGACAATTATGTATAATTGTCTCACCCCGTAGACTTCAACTTTTTAGGTGGACGTCGGAGACGAAGGAACCAGCCTACAGGTGATCAGTCTCAGCAGCAGCAGCACCAGGGGCAGCAGTAATCTCAGGTGGAGATTGTCCTGCCATGTGGTGCAGTTAGAGTCAGTCCTATGTGTCCTCTGTACTCTCAGGTCTTGGAGTCTTTTGTTTAGTAATCTTGAGATTTTGTATCTGGATGTATATAATTACTCAAGAAGTAATTATCCTGAGATGTAAATAGTTTATCTCTCTTTATGAAAGAAGTTTTTATGGATCCAAGTTCTTATCTCGAAAAGTTTTAATTTCCCGTGATTTTTGTCTTCCGCTGATTACCGATTCGCTTCCGCTAAGTTTTAATCGTGTTTATGTCATGGTTTGGAGATCAGAGCCCACAATTAGTGGTATCATAGCTCTAGGTCAGTTGAGTCTACAGAGGCATAGGACTTAGGATGTCGAGTCTACCTTTAGTACTCCTTCCTTATCTAATAGAATCTTCTGCTCCTCAGGAGAAGAAGATACATAAGAATGTCAGAACATCAAGATGAGTACGTGGCAGAGAGTAGTGCTAGTGCACCTCGAGGCGGTGCAAGAGTTCTGAGAATAGAACAACATGCACCTGAGTCACCAAGAGAGCCACCCCAGTTCGACCCAGCTGACATGAGTAACCCAGCTGTACAGACAATGTTCGGGCAGTTCATGACTGCCATGACACATATAATCAATAGGATGCCCATTCCTGCACCTAGGGCACCTGTCCAGCCTGAAGTACAAGGTATCGGTAAGACATTCGAACGACTTCGTCGTGTCAGAGCTACCGAGTACTTCGGAACTGCCGACCCTACAGATGCTGACTTATGGTTGACAGAGTTGGAGAAGGCTTTCAGGATTCTTATGATTCCGGAAGCTGAGAAGGTTAGACATGCTGTCTATCTTCTCAAAGGCAGTGTTGGTCACTGGTGGAACATGGAAGAGCAGAAGAGGCCTGGAGTAGAGTTCTCATGGGAAGAGTTTCATCGGGAATTTATCAAAAGATATTTTCTAAAGACCTTCCTAGATGAGAAGATCTCTCAGTTCGAGAAACTAAGGCAGGGTATGATGAACATTAGCGAATATGAAGCTAAGTTCATGGAGTTGCTGCGGTTCTGTCCGCACATGGCTGCTACGGATGAGGAAAGAATCAGAAGATTCGAGAAGGGTTTGAATTCTGATATGTCAACCCCTGTATCTACCTTAGAGAACTGAGAGAGATTCTCTACCTTCATGGAGTCAGTCCGAAGGATAGAGAGATTTGTGGTTGAGGAAAAGACAAACCCATAAAAGATATCCACAGTTCCAGGGTTCTTCATCTAGGGATTCCAAGAAACCTAGATTCTCTGCACCTAACCCTCCACCACCCAGATCGAGTTTTCAAACTCAATGGACACCAAGAAGAGGTAGAGGACGGAGTCAACCGCTTCAAGGGACGCACAGTTCTGCATCAGTGTCAGTTACTGGACCACCCAGACCACAGCAACAGGAGAAGAGTTGCTACAACTGTGGTAAGATGGGACACTTGATGAAGGATTGCCGTTCTAGGCCTGTCGGTGTGACACAACAACCTCTGAGACAGAATCAACAGGGATCTCATAATAGACAACATCAAGGAGCAGCTCGAGGACGTGGACAAGCGTCTCAAGCTGGATCATCAGCACCACCTCAACACCAGGCGACTGCAAGGTTCTATGCTATGAACCCACCTGAGGCAGTGGTCAATCCACGGGTAGTGGCAGGTCAGATGAAACTTTTATATTCTGATATGTCTACATCCTGTGTTGTATCCGTTCTGATTGATCCGGGTGCTACGCACTCTTTCATCACTCGTGAAGTGATTCGTAACTGCAATGTAACTGTTAGTCATAGAGCAGATAGTTTGTTGTTAAAGACTCCGTTGAGTGGGTTTGCCGTTTTGCAGGAGGTATGTTCTCCCTGCATCCTCTTCTTTTCTGACCATCGCATTCAAGTGGATCTTATACCACTTGATATGTAGGGATTTGATATAATCCTCGGGATGGATACCTTAGAAAGGTATAGAGTTGTCTTGGATTGTGAGTCCAAGTTGGCTGTGTTTGCTGATGAAAGCAACACATGGATCTTTCAAGGAGAAAGAAAGATTCTGCCCACCTGTCTTGTATCAGCTATGGTTGCTGATAAGCTGTTGAGGCAAGGATGTTATGCATTCTTAGCCCATGTGGTAGATGTTACCAAGGAAAGTTCCAATCTTGCTGAAGTTCCTATAGTCAGGGAATTCGAAGATGTGTTTCCTGAAGAACTTCCTGGTATACCACCACCTCGGGAGATTGATTTTGAAATCAATCTGATCCCAGATACGAAACCCATAGCTCAAACTCCATATAGGATGGCGCCTGCCGAGATGGCAGAACTCAAGAAACAGCTTCAAGAGTTACTTGAGAGAGGTTTTATCTGACCGAGTACTTCACCTTGGGGTGCTCCGGTCTTGTTTGTTAAAAAGAAAGATGGGTCAATGCAGTTATGCATCGACTACAGACAACTCAATAAAGTAACAATAAAGAATAAGTATCCTCTGCCGAGTATTGATGATCTCTTTGACCAGTTGCGTGGTGCAACAGTCTTTTCAAAAATAGACTTGAGATCTGGATATCATCAACTCCGCATTAAGGATAGTGACATATCCAAGCATGCCTTTAGGACAATATATGGTCACTATGAGTTCACGGTTATGTCGTTTGGACTAGCCAATGCACCAGCTGCATTCATGGAACTCATGAATAGAGTTTTTCAACCTTTCCTTGATCAGTGTGTTGTCGTCTTCATAGATGACATTCTGATTTATAGTAAGGATACTCAGCAGCATGAGCAGCATCTTCACCAAGCTTTGACCTTGCTAAGAGAACATAAGCTATACGCTAAGTTTAGCAAGTGTGAGTTCTGGCTGCCGGAGGTATCTTTTCTTGGACATGTGATATCTGCCTCGGGAATTCGTGTTGACCCTACAAAGGTAGAATCTGTTCTACAATGGGAACAACCTAAGACACCGACGGAGATTCGAAGTTTCTTGGGGTTAGCTGGCTATTATCGAAGGTTCATTAAGAACTTTAGTTATATAGCTTTACCTTTGACCAAGTTAACCCGGAGAGATGTTCCTTTTTCTTGGAGTGATAAGTGTCAACAGTCTTTCCAGTTGCTGAAGGAGAGATTGACAAGTGCACCTGTGCTAGTGTTACCTGAACAAGGAAAAGGATATGTAGTTTTCTGTGATGCTTCCAAGAATGGACTTGGATGTGTGTTGATGCAGGATAAACAAGTGATTTCTTTTGCTTCCCGACAGCTTAAGAAACATGAGGAGAATTATCCGACACACGATCTAGAGTTAGCTGTTGTGGTTCATGCCTTAAAAATCTGGAGACACTATCTCTACGGAGAAACATTCCAGATTTTCACAGACCACAAAAACCTTAAATATATCTTCTCTCAGCATGAGCTCAACATGAGGCAATGTCGCTGGATGGAGTTAATCAAGGACTATGACTGTACAATTGATTACCATCCAGGCAAGGCCAATGTTGTTGCAGATGCCTTGAGTAGGAAATCAGCAACATCAACCATGAATAGAGCACAACTAAACTCTTTAGTATGCTCTAGGAGAGATATGCTTATCTCTTTAAGGCAAGACAATGTACAGTTGAAGGTGTCATTGTTAGCCAGATTGTTGGCTGAGATGCATATTAAACCTACCCTAAGAGAGCAGATTAAGGAAGCACAGTTAGGTGATGCTGCAGTTCAACAGATTAGATCTGAGTATGGAAATGAGAAACAAGATGGTTTTCATGACTCAGAAGATCAAGTAGCTTGTTATAATGGAAGGATGATAGTGCCAGATGTGGACAACTTGAGAAAGTTAGTCCTGGAAGAAGCCCATTCTTCCATGTATGCTATGCATCCAGGGAGCACCAAGATGTATCGGAATTTGAAAGATCTGTATTGGTGGCCTGGGATGAAAAAGGACGTTGCAGAGTTTGTTCTGAGGTGTCTTGTGTGTCAGCAAGTTAAAGCTGAACACCAGAAGCCTGCAGGGACAATGCAACCTTTACCCATACCACAGTGGAAGTGGGACCATGTGACCATGGACTTTGTTGTTGGCCTACCCAGGACAAACAAAGGACATGATTCCATTTGGGTAATTGTTGATAGGTTAACTAAGACAGCACATTTCTTACCTGTCAAGACAACCTATTCTGCTGAAAGGTTATCAGAGTTGTATGTTCAAGAGATAGTGCGTTTGCACAGAGTTCCTATCACAATAGTTTCTGACAGAGGTCCTCAGTTTACAAGTCATTTTTGGGAACAGTTGCACAGAGCCTTAGACACTAAGCTGAGGTTTAGTACGGCCTTTCATCCACAGACTGATGGACAGTCGGAAAGGACCATACAAACCTTAGAAGACCTATTGCGAGCATGTGTTCTCCAGTTCACCGAAAGTTGGGATCTACACCTAAGCTTGATAGAGTTTGCCTATAACAATAGCTATCAGCATAGTATTGATATGGCACCTTATGAAGCCTTGTATGGTAGACGTTGTAGATCACCTTTGTGTTGGTTTGAGACTGGTGAACATCAGTTGTTGGGTCCTGACCTTGTGCAGCAGACCACAGAAAAGATTAAAATAATACAACAAAAGATTAAGACTGCTCAGGATAGGCAGAAATCTTATGCTGACAAACGTCGTAGACCCTTAGAGTTCTAGGTTGGAGACAGAGTGTATCTCAAGGTCTCACCTTGGAAAGGGGTCCTTCGTTTTGGAAGGAAAGGGAAGTTAGCTCCTAGATATATGGGGCCTTATCCAATCATCGAACGGATTGGAAAGGTAGCATATAGACTAGAGCTACCACCTGAGTTACAGCGGTTACATCCTGTGTTTCACATTTCTATGTTGAAGAAATGTCACCCAGACACTGAGTCAGTTCTACCACCTATGGAGGTAGAATTGAATGATGACATATCCTATGAGGAGGGACCAGTGTCAATCCTTGAGAAAAGAATTAAAAGGTTAAAGAAGAAAGATATAAGTCTTTTGAAAGTCCTCTGGAACCACCATGGTGTTGAAGAAGCCAATTGGGAGTTAGAGGATGAGATGAGAAGGAAGTATCCTGCCATTTTCTCTTGATATGTCTTATCGATTTCGGGGACGAAATCCTTGTAAGGGGTGGATAATTTGTAACATCCCTGACCTGGGTTATGAGTTAACCCTAGGTGTTTTGCCTAAATATGTAATTAAATATTTGTGATTAACTCTGAGCATGTAATTAAGTTTCTCAGAAACATATATTTCAGTATTTGCTCCTTTTTATTTAAAGTTGTAGCATTGTTTTGATATACAGGGACCTATGTGCAATTTACCCAGTTAAAAAGGGTTAGCTTGCCATTTGCACATGTTGAGATGTTCTTCTGATGTTGAGGCATCATGAGAATCTTTTTGGTAAAGTTTGAGGGATTTCCCAAGCTAGGGCACCAAGGTGCAGCTGTGGAAGCAATCCCGGTGCTTGAAACCCTAATTTGGGGTAAAATGCAATTTACCCAAATTAAGGGATGCAAATTGTAAAATATGTCATCTAATGTATCTTTTTAGACTCTTGCCATCATTAAGAGAAGAAATTATGAGGGAGTCACCTCAATTGAATTATCAAGTTATGAAATATACCTTGTGATTGAATAATCAGGGTATATGTGCAATAGTTCTTTATGTACGTACCTTATTATTAGATTGTTCTTCTTTGCCTTCTTTTTCTAGACCTTAAGATAAGGTTTGTCCTTATAATAAAGAGGAAGGGACGAGCAAGTAATAAAGGAAGGACTTAATTGGAATTATGGGGAAACTTATGGGCCTTTAATGAAACATCACCCAAGTATATGTATACTTCACCTCTCAAGCAAACGAACTTTTCCTTCGTGCATATCACTGTTTCCTCTTTTCTTGGACGACTAAGGACTGTCTTGGAGCTCAAGAGGAACGACCAAGGGTGCAAGGTAGGTTTGAACCTCTCTTCTTGCCTAATTCCATGGTTAGAACTCGGATTCAAGGTCAATTTGGTGACTAACTCATGAAACCCTATCTTTCTAGCCATCCCTTCTCATTTTTCCTTGGAGTTTCCACCTTGGACAACCTGTGGGAACTCAAGGACGCCATTAGATCTTGGAGCTTGAAAGCTTGGAGCTCAAGGAGCAAGCTTTAGGCGGGTTTTATAACTCTAAACCCATGCTTTACTATGTACATCTCTTATATGCGGTTAGATGATAGCTCTTCATGTTTCCCTACTTTTCCCTGCTATTTTGCAAGCAAATCCATGGAATATCCATACTGTTCTTGCGCTAGGAGATAAAGGTGTGATTTCCAAGAAAAACCCACCGCTTTCCACTTTCTTAAACGGTCCCAACAGTTTTCTCTCTCGGTCTCAAGACCGCGAGGTGAGCAAACGGTCTCCAAGACCGTTTGGCCCCATTGACCGAGCATGGACCGTATAAGCAATCTGTTCCTAATTATATAGGTTAATTACCCTCAAAATGTGGGAGGCTAACTCCAAAGGCATCGGGAGATATGACCTTTTTAAGTAACAACTTTAAATGAATTTATTCCTGATTCTCAAATGGTCTGAAATTGCCTTTTTGGGCAAACGGTCTCAAGACCGTGTAAGGACGTTGACCAGGCGTTGACCGTATGATATTACTGTTCAAAATAATGTTAGTTAACAACTCACCAAGTTTGATGGTCTAATTCCAAACGGGCTAAGAGTTGAAGGGTGAATACTAGGGCTAACCCTAGGTGAAATCAGTACTGAAATTATGGTAACCTAATTAGGGTTTTTAGGGTTGATTGACCTAAACGGTCTCAAGACCATTTAGGGGCCACCCAAACGGTCTCAAGACCGCGAGGGCAATCAACCATGACCGTTTGGAGGTATGGGGTCAAGAATAGTTGACCAATTGAAGGTACAATTACACCAAATTACATTGCAATTAAATATTGATATAATCATCAACTCAAATTGTTCAACCTTGATGAATTTCCACTAGAATCCAAAATTGGATGGGAAAACGGTCTCAAGACCATTTGGAACTCATCCAAACGGTCTCAAGACCGAGAGGACAATCACCCAAGACCGTTTGAAGGTCTAGGGTTAAGTAATTTGACCAATTGAGGACCTAATTGCAAATAAGTTATCAATTTAATCAAAATTCTGTTTTGTGGCTCAATCATGGTTCAACCCCTATCAAATCACATTAGACTTTGATGAAACCTTGGGCAAGTGGTCTCAAGACCATGTGGGGACCACCCACATGACTACAAGACCGTTTGGGCCAAGTTTGGGCCCATTTGGAGCTCAATTGAAGGGTTCAACCTTATGTTGAGTCACATTGTTGAGTGTTGATGGGTGAACATTGATAGACCCTAATTCAATTGATTTCAATCCTAATTGGTCAACAATTGAGGTTCAATTGAATGACCAATTGGTTAAGCATAATCTTAATTAACCCAATTCATAAGTGGTCATCATAGCTTTGACCTTTTGAGGGCTTCAACTTTGGTTGACATTAGGTGGTAACCTTTGATTTTGTTGTTGAAGGACCAAGCGGCTAAGACCATGAGAGCCTCGCGGTCTCAAGACCGTGAGAGGGCTCGCGGTCTCAAGACCGTGAGGGGGCTCATAGTCTCAAGACCGAGAGGAGGCTCGCGGTTTCAAGACCGCGAGGGGCCTCGCGGTCCTGAGGTCAAAGTGGGCAAACGGTCTACATAGCTTCGCGGTCTTGAAATCACATGATGGCTCGCGGTCTTGAAGTAGGTTGAGGGGGCTCGCGGTCTTGGAAGAGGTTGAGGGCTCGCGGTCCTAAAGTCAAAATTGGCTAAACGGTCAACACTTTCAAACGATCTCAACTCAATTGAAGAATGATGGTTGAAGGTCAATCAATGTGATTCAAAGTTGACTTCTTTCAATCAATTGATGAAATAAATGGTTCAATGTTGCCCTAATCAAACCCTAATGATAACCTAGGATATTAAGGGGATAATTGACTAAGGTTTTGACCCTAATGATGATCAATGGGGTGAATTACCAAAATACCCCTGAAGGGTAAATTAAGTAATACCTTGATCAAATCAAACCCTAATCGCATGATGGTGATGTTTTGGGCTATGTTAGCCTATGATGGCTTAATCCAACCTGATTTAGAGTGATGTTGACATCACCTAACAGCATGAGGAGAGAGAAAGTACTTCTAGAGAGAGAAAGTACTTTCAGAGAGAGAAAATACCCTTTTTAAGTGGAAACTCAATTAAAGCATCTCCAATGCACATAAGTAAGCATAATTAGGGTATGATCCACCTGTGTGAGATCATAGAAACCCTAATTATGATAAATGATGAACCTTTAATTAACCTGAGAACATCAATGATGATGTTACTCATACATGATGATGTTATGAGTTCAATTCACCTTAATGTGAATAGTAAACCCTAATTCAAGGGTGATGACATGTAATGTGAATAGTAAACCCTAATTCAAGGGTAATGGCATGCATTTGAGTATTAAACTCCAATTAATGAGAATTAGAGATTTAACTCTGATGACAAGAGTGGGAAGTATATTCCTTATTTCTTTATTACCTTTATCAGTTGTATTAACCATGCAAGTTCTGATATGAAGGTAATCATATCCAGGTATGGATGTTGATGTTTATTTCATTAAAGGCATGTTGTTAGCCTTATGAATAAGTAAATTAATATGATGCCTTGTCAGTGGCATCCTATGATGATAATGGGCTGTGAGATCCATGAATACCATCAAGGTCATGCTTTAGAGATGACTTGTGATGAGGATAATGAGAAATGATGATTGACATGTGTTAGGCCTATTACATTTAGTATTCTTCTTTTATAGCTGTTATGCTACTGTTATTGTTTGAAGAACAATGTATGCTGTTAAAGAATACTGAATGTACCTAACTAATCAAGTATAATGTAGAGCCCTGATCATAGATCCATCATTGTCAGAGATTAAGTGATGGTGAAACAGGTTTTCCTCAGGGAACTCCTGGAGCACATACTTTTGAGTATGTGGGGTACATGGATGTGTAGAACCTTACATCCTAGTGTAGGAAAGTGATGTAGATGTGTAATCCATCCATCCTTCACTATAATTCCATACCGTATCAGTGGTAGGTAAACATGAAACCTCCTGATGATGAAGAAAGCACAGATATCCGTATCAGTGGTAGGTAAATATGAAACCTCCTGATGATGAAGAGAGTACAGAACGCCAATGTGACTCTAGAATAGCGAAGGACCAGTTTACCCTGGTAAGCTATAGTAGTAGAGACATGAGATGTCCTACAAGTGATCCTCTTACTGACTGAGGAAGGTGAAGGTCATAAGAATCCGACTCTCTTAATGACCTATGTATGATACTGATGTGACTTCTCAGCGATCAGTTGGAGTATGAGTGGTATGCCTCATCTCCACAGGGCATAATGTTGTTTGTAAAACATAATCAACCAAGTAGTATAACTTGTTAGAGATGACTCCAAGTTAGTTGATTGATGTTACAGTGCAATAGTGTTTATATTCTCCATATCTCCTAAATTGTAGAGATCTTGTTATACCTGCAACTGTTATAGAATACTTTGAAGGCTTTACTGCTTAAGATATTCTTTGATGTTATAATAAAGCTTCTGGCGAAGAGTTATAACTCTCACTGGGACAATTATGTATAATTGTCTCACCCCGTAGACTTCAACTTTTTAGGTGGACGTCGAAGACGAAGGAACCAGCCTACAGGTGATCAGTCTCAGCAGCAGCAGCACCAGGGGCAGCAGTAATCTCAGGTTGAGATTGTCCTGCCATGTGGTGCAGTTAGAGTCAGTCCTATGTGTCCTCTGTACTCTCAGGTCTTGGAGTCTTTTGTTTAGTAATCTTGAGATTTTGTATCTGGATGTATATAATTACTCAAGAAGTAATTATCCTGAGATGTAAACAGTTTATCTCTCTTTATGAAAGAAGTTTTTATGGATCCAAGTTCTTATCTCGAAAAGTTTTAATTTCCCGTGATTTTTGTCTTCCGCTGATTACCGATTCGCTTCCGCTAAGTTTTAATCGTGTTTATGTCATGGTTTGGAGATCAGAGCCCACACATAGGCTGTTTCACATGAAGAAATCTGGTTGAACTCGATGGGGGTCATGGAGGCATATAGGATGTGCATGGCTCTAGCATTCAAGGTTGCTTTCATCAAGGTAGCTTCATCCCATTCTTCAATCTTTGTCTTTGGTAGCATGTATGGGCTGTTCACCATTTGCCACATCTCACTACTTGATCCTTGGATGTAGAATTGAAGCCTTCTTCTCCAATAGAGGAAATTTCTCCCATCAAAGATTGGAAGGCTGGTTGAGAATCTCCCTCCTAGGTAGTCACCCATCTTCTCCTACTTGTTGAAGTATGCTCGGAGAAGACCCGCTCTGATATCAATTGTTGGATCCTAGATGGGTGATTAGATGCTCTAGAAGGGGGGTGAATAGAGCTGAAAGCACTTAAACAAAATTCATTAAACCTTCAAGATATATCACAAGATAAGGTTGCAAAATAGGAATTTTGTGTGCAACTAAAACATACATAGCAAGGGAGAGAGAGATTGAACATGCACCAATTAGACAAGCTATTTAGAGTGGTTCCACACTTCAAACTAGAAGTGTGTCAGTCCACTTTCCTAGAGAGGTCAACCTCTAGGACTTCCAAACTATTGCACTCTTATATTCATTCATAAGACATACAATGCATGACCAAACAAAAGACTTACCTATCCAATACAAAGAGTCTTCAACCTTACCAAGGACTTACCCAGTTTGCAAGAGTCTTCAGCCTTCTCCAAGGACTTACCCACTCTTGCACAAGTCTTCAGCCTTGCAGGGATCACCCACTCTTCTTGGATCTTCAGCTTTTGACTTCACCTTCACTCGGAGAAGCTTCCACCAAGGTCTTACCCACTTGAGCTTGAGTCTTCTGCCTTCTCCAAGGGCTTACCCACTCTAGCTCCAAGTCTTCAGCCTTGATCTTCACCAAGGGACTCCTTCCCTTGTTCTTCTTCACCTCTCTTGACAAGAGAGAGAACCTTCATCTTCATGATTGAAATGAGAGAAATGGAGGAGGTGGAAGTGAGAGCCTCACAAGATATACATGTAGGACTAGCTCTCTTACAGATTTCCTACTCACTCTAATGGATGTAGCAAGTGATTAAGCTTAGAGAGAGAGGAGGTTGTAGGAAGCACTCAACTATAGAATAGGAGCCTCACATAGAGTTTGCAATGAATGCTCAACCTTGGAATGAAGCCCAAGGGGTCCTATTTATAGTTGGGGATGCCTCTTAGCCTTTGGGAACACTTGAGAACGAAAACTAGCCATTTTGTGGCTTGCAACAGATATATTTTCACTTGTTGCAACTCCACAACGGCTAGAAGAACTTTTCTGCACTTTTTCATACTGTGCAATCGGTCGAGTTTCTATAAGGGTAACTCGACCGATAGAGTAGAAGACAAAGTCAATATTCAGACCATCGGTCGAGTTTTTCCTGAGGAAACTCGACCGACCAATGAAAATTGATTTGGTCAGTTACTCCATCGGTCGAGTTCTGTGTAAACACAACTCGACCAATGCAATCTTCAGAAAATTGATCAAGGATGATCAGTCGAGTTTTCAGGCTGGGAAACTTGACCGACAAAGTGCCTGTAATCAATTTTCAAAGTTGCATCTAAAGTGCTATAATATTCGATCTAAGTGCTCCTGATATTTTTCTAAGCTTAATTACAAGTCATACAATCATTACAAGTGATTTACAACATGATTCTAATGGATATACATAATATTACCAAAATGTGCACTTGTATGACTTTGACTTGTCTTTTCTCCAATTTGATATGCGCAAGTTTAGGGTATTTGGAGTGTGTCTATACCTAATCTGAAATCACTCAAGTAGAGACATTAGACACAAATATGTGGAATGGTTAGTCATCATCAAAACACGGGTTTAGTCAATTTAGACGTGAGTCAACATTGACCTAATTGACCTTGAGTCAACATCCTTCATCTCATCTCAATTGTGCCTACTATCTTCATATGAAAGAAATTCTAGAATATCAAAAAGAGGCACGTTAGCACCCTTTTTGTTCAATTAAGCACAAGGTACCCAACCATTGAGATCATATATATATATATATATATATATATATATATAACTTGAAATAGGTTGATATATTAAGTGGGTTGTTATTGCCTCTTTTATAGGATTTAAATATTTAGAGATAGAATTCAGCTTTTGAGAAAACACCTAAATATAATGACCGGATCAATATTTTAAGCTAGTTTAGCATACTACGTGGGAAATTATAGCCTCTTCACTAATTAAATCATAGAAGATATGAGCTTATGCTAAATGTGAGTGTTTGTAAGTGGTATAGTCCTTTGGTTCCATGATGAAGAACCCAATATTATTTGATCTAACATAATAAGGGGCAGGCATAATCCTTATGTTAAGAGACATGAATGATAAATTATGTTCATTTGGACAATTGCAATACTATTTCAGCATTCATGTCCTTGAATGAATTCCAAAACTATGATACTTTTAGGATGGCACGTTCAAGTATGCCCTAAGTGCACATATTTCTGGTATGGATAGATTATTTATTATTTGACTATTAATAAAAGACAATTCCACTTATTATGTTTGTTTCATTCTTGAGTTAATGAATGTGTATGACAATTTCTTAAGTATGTTTGGAGTTGATGATGTATGGTTGGGTTGAGTACCTAAACATGAGATCATATGCATAATTTGAGTATTCATTCTTGTTATGTCCCTCGTTAGTTTTTATTTCATAATTTATGGGACCAATGATATATGACTAGCGTGTATGATGAATGGTGTCTATGCAACTTTAGTCATGATATTGGATATCAATTTATTACATAGGTACTTGTTACAGAAAGAGTACTATATTGGATAAACCCAGGTTGAGAGTGACAAATGGAAGCCATGTTATGGTGGTGAGATTCATATTTAATTGTGAAAATGGTGATTGTGATCCTTAGCTTGAATTCACCATAATGATCACATGTTTTTCTACATATTTAAACACTACCCAATGTGAATTTGAGTAAGGGTTGTCATACAAGTAATGATTCAGTGCACTATGACACTTGTGCATTTTTGAGAGCAATATAGATGGAATTTATCTCTCGATTGAAGTTATTTCTTGGCCAATTTGTAAATGATTTAGTATATAATGTTGATCTCAGTCTTGGCAATTTTGTCGAGTTTAAGAAACATAGATTGAATGTTAAGAGGATGACTATTCCATTCCTCCAGTTCAATGTGGATATTCATGAAAAAGGGATTATACAATCATGAAAGCATTTGTCACTTATAGGTAATAGTTGTTCTCAACTTATTCCAACTACTTGGGTGGATATGACATGTAACACATTATTGCTGGTAGGCCTTTGACATCATTGCCAAATTAAGGTGGAAGATATGGGATTATAGGCATAAGGATGTCTAACAGAATTAGTGTTTGAAATCATAACAAAATTATGTTAATATTGATTTTCTACCCAATCAATTGATTGTTAATCTAATCGGTTGATTGGATAAATGAATATCAATTGGTCAAATAATCATCAATTGATGATTGGTTAACATTTAGGAAACTAGCCAATTAGTCAAATAGGTGATTCAAATGGTTAATTATACACAAGTTTGACAACAATAAGGAAAAAGTAGACTTGTTTGGTTTGGAATCAAATTGGCCACTCAAATCATACCATGACTTTCTTGATCTGGCCAACCATCAATTGGATATACCAAACAACCGATTGGGTGACCCAATCAGTTAAATGGATAGTGTAACAACCCCACCCCTCGGCAACCCCCAATTAATGAAGGCCAAGAGGCTAGAGTTGTTATCTCAAATAAGATTATATGGCATTGTAAATAATCAAGAATAAATAATAAATTCTACCACAACTAATCTTAAAGCATGATAAAAAAATTTCTTTTCACATACCTTTCAAAAATAGGATTTCAAAACTTTATCCAAGGAAAGAACTAGATAACTATAATCCTACGAACATTATTTATACTTGTTCTTTTTCAATGGAACCTTTTATTGAACATCCACTTTCCATAGATATAACTGCATGTTGCCCTAAAATGCTGACAAAAAAAACTTCGGTCAGTATAATGAACTTTATTGGTATGTGGGGGAACCTAAAAGTTTGCATCTAATTTTAAAAATATATTGCAACCAAATTATTGTTTAACAGATCAAACTTTATGTCTTCATCATAAATACTCAATCCTGATCTATCCAAGCCTTTGTGTTGTCCCTACAGTGGGCATGGATACTACCTCTCCCATATGAAAAATCCTCATTAGCCCTCTTTTGTCCTACCCCAAAGGTAGACCAAGACCTAGAGTTGTATAGTCGTATGATCCTACCCAAAGTTAGACCAAACCTCAACTCATGGTAATCTCTTGATCCTACCCCAAGGTAGACCAATACTTAGATCATCAATTTCTCACATATACACTAAGCTGCATAGGAGGATTAGGATCGGAGCTAGTCATGCACATATTTATGGTGATAGCCATAGTCACTTTATAGTTGCAAGAATTAAAGTTCATCCAAGCGGTTAATTTTAATAAATTGGTAAAGCCTCAAAAATCATTGTAAAACTAGAGTGATTAGACATAAACATAACAACATACCTAATTTGGCAATCTCAAAACCAAGCAAGATAGATAACCTAATCAAGAAGTCTAATCGACTAAGCCAAGCAAGTTAACCCTGAAAGTTAATACAAAAAAACCCAAGTATTATTATTTTATCCAAATCATCCTTAAGACTGACTTGGTCCTCAAGTTAGGGTTTCTAGGTCAACATTAGGGTTTTATTAGGGTTCTATCTTCCCTAACCCTAGTTTCCACTTTTCATGCTTTATTGGGTTACAAACCCTAATCCTTTCACTAATTATAGCTTTAATCTTTAGGAAACCCTAATTATTCAAAAATGGGTTGCTGAGTTCACATAAGTTTCAAATTACTCTTTTTATTCATAAAAGATCAATATTTTATCATCAATATCAATTTAACACATTAAGATCATCAAAACCTAAAACTTAGGGTTCTTATACATTAACCACATTAAAGATAGCAACTTTATGTACTTTTTATACTAGAGATAGAAACAAGTCTTAATTATATTTTTATTGCATTCCTTCTATTCTATTGATCAATTTTTGTATAAAACTCATTGCAATCTAAGTTTCCAATCATTAGTTGTGATTTAAACCAAGATAACTATTAACTGACCAATCACAGGAGGTCATGTTTTAGCTTTTATTTTCTTTCCTTACATTTTTCTTTTTTCTAGGCTTGCGGATCCCTGATAGGGTCCATGAACTATGTGACCCAGATTTGGTCACTCCATCCTACTCATCTCTCCCAATAACGAAGTCTGTGATGCATCCCCTATTTCCCAAGGAAAATAGTGCACTGAGGAGTTTGTATGGTGGTGACCACCTCTCCCACAATGGCAACTCCTGGGGGCAGAACATGTGGCAATTCTACCTCCCCTACATCCTGATGGTCGTGGCATGGCCCTCGTGAGGTGTTGCTATAACATCCGCCTGGATACACCACCGTCATCCATCGATACAATATCGTCGTCCCTCCTACATGAAGGACCAAGGGGTAAGGAAGTCTTAGTATTGAGATGGTCTCTCACACTATGGGATTTGATTCCCTTTTTTCAGTTCATGAAGAATATAGCCTTATATAGGTGATGGATATCAAAGGGGTGTCCACGGTCAATAATGGAGTTCCCACTCTAAATAGAATTTGCGGAAACTTCATTCCCACATGAAAATAGGGAAAGTAGGGATAGGTTGGCTTGGCTTCACCTCCCTGGGAACGTTTGTTGGTGTTATTAAGGACCAAAGAGGAAGATAGATCAAAGGGGGGTGTTGATTTCCTATAGTCAAGTTGCCCCTAAAAGGCAGGAGGTAGCAGAAGGTCCCCTGACCATCTCATCTTGATCATGGGGCTGAGATCACGTGTGACAACAATAAAGGGGCCAAGAACTATATCCCAAATTTGACTATAAAACGTGACATTTAATGTATTTATCATTTTCCTTTCCACCTTAGGAATTTTGTAAAATACATATCTCTCACATCTTTAAATCTTTTTCTCCCAAATTTTAAGGGAAAATCTTTAATGATTTATATAATCATGGGCAATGTCTGAGACCAAAGCTAAAAAAGAAAGATGTCTTTTCTTCATATGCAAGTCATTCAATTATAAGGCATATATTATGCATTAAAATTCATATTTTCCTCTTTCTTTCTTTTCTATTTTCTTTATTTTGATTTCTTTTCTTATTGGAAACCAAGTGTAAAGGAAAAATAATCAATTGTGGCCAATTATGCCACTTTCTAGAGAATTCTACACAATTCTCACATATGCACACAATTATCTTCTATTTCTTTTTCCTTTTACTTATTATGGGATTTTCTTTTATCCTTTTATCCATCATTGGATTTATTAAAATAGTATAACCCACGAAATCATGCATCCAAGGGGAAATCTTGCAAAAGAATCTATTCTTTGAAAACAAAGCATACACATTTCCATTCAAACCCCTTTTATTTGCAAAATTGCATTTCGATCAATATAAGAAAAATTGAGGTTATAACATCCTTCCCCTGTTATAGGAATTTTGCCCTCAAAATCTGACTAATCAAGCAAACAACCCAGAGTAAGACTTTTCCATGTCCATCTTGAGATCCAATGTGGCTTCATCCTCTCTGTGGTGCTTCCAAAGAACCTTTATCATCTCTATCTTTTTACTCATGAGCTCTTTCACCTTGGTATCCAGTACACTCATAGGTGACTCAGGGTATGTCAAGTTTCCCTTGGAGCTCAATAGGTTCAATTCTCAGTACATGGCTCAGGTCCTTCACATAGAACTTTAGATTGGACACATGGAACACATCATGCATCATACTCCACTGACGAGGTAAGGCTAAATGATAAGTAGCTTCACCAATTCATTCTAAAATCTCAAACGGACCCACATATTAGGAACTCACCTTTCCTTTATTCTTAGTTGTAGCTCATAGGGGTCAGATTTTCAGAAATACATGCTCACCCATAGATAAGTGCAAGTGAGTCTGCTTTTCATCAACATACGACTTCTGTTGATCTTAGGCTCTCTTCAGCCTTGCTTGATCAAAGAGACTTTTTTAGCATACAAGTGTAGTTCCTCTAACCTCAACAAGGTCCTATCACTGATGTCATCCCAATGAAGCGGTGACTGGCATAGCCACCCATAGAGAGATTCATACGGAGGCATCCCGATATTGGCCAGGTAGTTGTTATTGTAAGCAAACTTAGGTAAGGGCATGTACTGCTCCCATGATCCACCCCAATCGAGCACAGATGCTCTCAATAGATCCTCTAAAGTCTAGATTGTCCTTTCTGACTGTCCATCAGTCTAGGGGTGATAAGTCAAACTCTATGACTATCTTGTCAAATCAAAGATTCTAGCTCTGAGATGTTTATTTCAACCTCTAGATTTATCCTTGTATCTTATAGACCTTATTTGCACTAATAGAGTTATAAAACCTTCACGTTGTGTCACATACACATTCTCTCAAAAATTCCTTTTAAGGAATGTGGTTCTAATCTCCATATGCCAAATCGCATAGTCTTGATAAGCTGCATTAGGAAGCATGATCCTAATGGATATAACCATGACAGTTGGTAAACATATTTCATCATGTTCAACACTTTGAACTTGTTTGAAAACCTTTACAACCAATATGGTCTTTTAGGTTATCCATTTCGATCTTCCTCTTAAAAACCCAATTGCACCCTACAAATTTTATCCCTTTAGTTGGTACCACCAAGGTCATACCTTGTTGATGTACATGGATTCCATTTTGGATATAATGGCCTCAAGACATTTCTCATGTTTTGGCCTTTCAACAATTTCTAGGTAGGTTATTGCTTCATTATCTTATGACCAACTCACTAACTTTCTGATTTTATAATAAATCATAATATTTTAAGATGATGACATGTTCTACTAGAACTACCAGTCTTGTATTACATAAGGAACCTTATATTCCACAACAATTTGTGATTCTCCTTGTTCCCATTGCACCTCCTTCGGTTCAATTTTTTTTCTTATTGATCTCAAACTCTTCGAGTGTAACATACTGGATCTCAAACCCTACCCTAGAAGTTTCATCTTTTTAGACTTAGACAAACCAGGTTGAGGATAGATCTAGGTGAGGTTTATTATAACCTTAATGAGTTAATGCATGTATAAATCACCCTAATGTAATCAAATGACTTCACATTAGTATTGAGCCAATAATAGACACATATAATACGTCACATGAGATAATAATGAATTAAATAAAATTTCATGCAAATAATCACACATAATTCTTTTGGAAATAATATTAACATATGGAACTTAATTGAACAAGCAAGAGTGATAATAATCAAATAATGTGATAATAATGAATACAAATATTAATTATGTCATAACTCATTAAAGAAAACCCCAAAAGTGGAATCTAAGTTAAAAATCATGTTCCTTGGGTCCCAATTGCTTTGGGAGTCAAGTTTTACATTATTCACATAATAATAAAGTTAATTCATTTTGGAAAGAGAAGATATGAGTTTTCTCCAAAATATAAAATATAATAAAAAATAACTTCAAAATAGGAAAATAATCTTGGATTTGTAATCTACATAATAAATATAGCCTTTGGGTGAATTTTCAGCCAATTTGGAAGTTGTTTTATTAAAAGATGAAATCAGGAGAGAGAAAGTATGTAGAACCTTCAAAGTATTAAATTATTATATAGACAACTCTAACATGTAAAATTGATGGCAAATTCATATCCAACACATTTTTTTTGGGAAACCATAGAGATTAGCTTTCATTCATCCTGATCTCTATTGCAGGCCAAATTTCAGAAATGCATACATTTAAATCTATATTAAGCCAAGAAGGCAGATTAGAAGAAAAGGAAAAAGGACTAGATGAGTTTTTAGAGAACCGAGCTATGCCATCGGCAATCCTATTAAAATTCCTAGGTACATGAGAAAAGAAGGGTTTCCCCACATCTTCACAAAGCATCCTAAGACGCCTCATGTGGGGACGGAGCATGGTTGTTGCAGGATCGATCTCAGTAGCGATACGAACCGCATTGAGAGCATCCGACAGGATGGTAGGGGAGCACCACCCCGTAGTTTTGCAGAGCTCCAAGGCACAAAGAATGCTTTGGATTTCTGCTTCCAACGCCAAACTGGCACAGCTGGGCGAGCCATAGCCCATTATGTGCCTTCCATTATCATCCACAACGTGAATACCCATACCGGTAGTAGTAGACGGTGAAGAATAGGAGGCATCAACACATATCAAAATGTTGTGCGTAGCAGGTGGTCTGATAACATCCGTGGATGTTGTAGGAGCGTTGATCACTGTGGCAGGGATGCTCAAGATAGCACGGACCTTGTTCTTGATGAAAGCAACACGTTGAGCCGTCGTGAGAGATTGTTGATTATGAATAAAACCATTGCGGTGCAGCTAGATGGCCCAGACGGCCATTATGGGGATCATGGACTCCTCATCGGTGCATTTACATGAGAGAATTTCAAGAAGCCAGGAATCTTCAGTCAACTGGAAGAAGGCCAGAGGGGTGCTCAGGGCGAGCCATACATTCCTACTTGGTGGGCAATCCCGGAGACAGTGCAGAAGGGTGTCGGCGGCATTGTTGCATACGGGGCAGGTAGCGTCTGTGGGAATATGGCGTCGAGCTTTCTCCATGTTTGTAAGCAGCGCCTTGTGCTGAAGTAGCCAGAGGAAAGTCCTGAAGCGGGCAGGGAGTTGAAGCTTCCAGATGGAGCTCCACTTTCCGTCATTACCGGTATGCGAGCTACTATGAAGCCATGTGTAGGTAGATTTCGTAGTGAAAGTCCCGGAAGGAGTGAGCGGCCAGTACTGCTCATCGTCACCTGCAGCCATGGCCGGAGGAAGGGTGTGACGGATGTGGTGCCACGAGCTCTCGGGTAGGTACTCGTGGATGAAAGCCCAATCCCAAGCCCCATTGTCTAGTGCCATGGAACTTACGGTAAGGTCTTCAAGCCCTTGGGGCGGCAGGAGGTTAGGTTCCAGGTCTCGCATAGAGAGGCCATGCAACCACTTCGCAGTCCAGACATTTGTGGAGGTGCCACTAGTAATGTTGACACCAGCGGCGCGCTGAATGTCAGGTAGATTTTTCTGAATAAAAGTCCACGCTGAGGAACTGGCCTTCTTAACAGGTGTCCCATTCTTCATGTATTTATCCTTCATCACCCGTACCCAAAGGGCATGCGGATTTGTAATAAAGAGCCAGACATTTTTAAGCATAAGTGCTTGATTTTGGATTCATGCATCCTTGATTCCAAGCCCACCTTCATCCTTGGACAGAGTGAGAACTTTCCAGGAGACAAGAGAAAGGTTGTGATGTGTCCTACCACCGGACCAAATGAAATTCTTGATGTTCTTGTTGATATCATCACAAAGCGATGGAGATAGTTGAACAGACTGCATGGCATAGCTTGGGATAGCTTGAAGGGTGGCCTTTGCAAGAGTGATTCTTCCGGTAAGGGATAAGTAGCGGGCTAACCAGCTAGACATACGATCTTTGATGGAGTCCGTGATCACAGAGTGTGTTGCTTTATTGATCTGATGGTGCAAGATGGGGACACCTAAATATCTTCCCAAATCGGAGGTACTTTGGATACCCAATCGACGACTAAAGGAGGCAATGGTACTGCGTGGAGTATTGGGAGAAAAGAAACATCTTGATTTTGTCTTGGAGATCACCTGGCCAGATGCTTTAGAGAAGGTGGTAAGAACTTTATTGATAACTTTTGCTTGCGTCGTGGATGCTTCTGCCATCAAAAGGATATCATCCGCAAAAAGAACGTGCGACAGAGGTGGCCCATGGTGGGACAGTCGAATGGGCCTCCACTCATCAGATTCCACTGCGAGTGAGATAGCCTGACTAAGCCTTTCCATACAGAGAATGAAGATATAAGGACTGATAGGATCTTCCTGGCGAACACCTTGGGAGGTTTTAAAAGGTTCAAGCGGGACACCTTCCCAAAGAATGGACATATTACCCTTGGTCACAATTTGCATGATAATGGTGATAATTTTCTCAGGAAGTCCGGTGCGTTGCAGAGTATCAAGGATAAAAGGCCAGCCCATTTTGTCAAAAGCTTTTGCCAAATCAATTTTGATGCATGCCATCATTTTCCCACTGTGTTTGTTGCGCATGGTATGGATGACTTATTGAATGAGGATGATATTATCTGTGATTCTTCTGCCTGGAATGAAGTTGGATTGTGTTTCAGAGACCCAATTGTGGAGAAGGGGCTTAAATCGTTCCACAATTATTTTGGAGATGAGCTTAAAGCATGTGTTGTTCAGAGAGATGGGCCGCAGATCACTGCATGACTGAGGCTGCGTACATTTAGGAATCAGGACAGTGAAGGAGTCTGCAAGACGATCATCTATAACACCAGTGTGGAAGGCATCTTGTACTGTGTGGGTAACTGAAGGCCCCACCCAAGTCCAATTCTTCAGTAAGAAAGAGTTGTAAACTCCATCAGGCCCGGGGGCCTTGTTTGGTGCCATAGAGAACATGACTTTCTTAACTTCTGCAGCAGTAGGAGTTTGATGGAGGAGTGTGCATTCATCAGCACTAGGATGCAGGAAGGAACCAGGGAAGGCCTTCACTAACATTGCAGTCCTAGGAGTTGCAGTGGGCGCCGTCATCAGGTTGAGTAAGAAGGTGTGCACCATGTATTTCACGCAAGTCGAGCTATCTACCCAGCTGCCATTAGGATCTTTAAGGCGGGAAATTTTGTTGTGACGTCGCCGAGCTTTGACGTAAGTGTTAAGGAACTTTGTATTATCGTCCCCCAAACTAAGCCAATTAATATTGGCATGCTGTCGCCAATCAGCCTCCTCCTGGAGAAGAATATTGTTGTATGCATCTTGCAAACGATCCATGGTGAGAGTAAAGGAGGAATAAATAGAGAGTTCAGTTGAAACTTGATGCTTTTTGAGTTTACAAAGAATTCTATTCTACAGCTTGTTGTTAGACTGATGTTGGGTATTATCCCATTTCATAGCAGTCGTGCGAAAAGTAGGGAGAGCATCGTTGAAGCTCTTACAGAAATCCCACGCGTTGTGGAGTATCTGTTTGAACTCGGGTAAGAGGGACCAGCTGTCCTTGGTGCGGAAAGGATGATGTCTTCTACTGTTATGCGGGCTTGCGTGGATAAGGAGCGGGTTGTGGTCACTGTATAGTCATGGAAGTATAGCAATAGAGGCGGCAGCAGCCTGAGTCATCCAAAGCTCATTGGCGATGACCCTATCCAGTCGCTCAAGAAGTTGGAGACGCTTGAAAGTAAAGAAAGGCCCGTTTGTTTTCACTTCAGCGAGACCTGTTTGAAGAAGGGTGGAGTTGAACTTCCGACTAGAGCGACGATAAAAAGAATGTCCATTCAGCTTTTCTAATGTATCCAACATTGTGTTGAAATCGCCAAGTACTGCCCAGGCACCGGGGACAGTAGTAGCAATCTCACGCAGTCTGTTCCATAGAAAATCCCTCTTGGAAGGGTTTGGGCTCCCATACACCACAGTCAAGTGCCAAGAGTTGTTGACGAAACATTGAATGAACTGACGGTGGTTTTGAACAACCTCAATCGAGCATCGGGCGTCGTCCCAGAGGAGCCATATACTGCCAGAGAAGCTGATGGCTTCTACACGATGTGAAGAAGAAAAACCAAGTTGCCGAATAACATTTTCAGCTTTGGTGCCACTAATACGTGGCTCAACAATAGCAAGCAAATGAAGTTTGTATCTCCTTTTGTAGTCTTTGAGAGGCCGAATTTTCTTCTTGAGACAAGCACCTTGTATATTCCAGCAGAGGATATTGATCATTAAGGTGGTGAGGGAGCGAGGTGCAACCACTAAGCAATGGCTGCGCACAGGCCGATGGAAGCATCGTCACCGGCCATCTCATCATCTTGAACTTCAACTGTTTCATTGCTGAAATCAATTGCCTGCTTAGTCACTGGTCCTTGATTCATATTACCAACATATTGTGCAAGTTTTCCTTTTTTTCTCTCCCTTCCTGGACTGACAGTTTGATACACAACCCTCCTACTCCTGAGGACAACTCCTCCTCCTCCTCCCCTATCACCCCAATGGAAACCCTGGTGTGTGGGAGCCACCGGATTTTCTTTTACGACAAACTGGAAGGGGGAGTCGGCAGTAAGTTCTTGGTACCTGCCGGAACAAGTGCCATCATCAACTAGAGTGACTGCAGTGTTATTCTCCTTGCTGTTTCTATTGGTTTCCGACGGTGGCATACTCGAGCTTTGGCTATCTTGCTTTTGCAGCTTTTCTTTCTGGATTCGCTTCTTTTGTTTCTTGGAATGGACTGTCTGCCAACCGTCATCTCTGACAGGTTGTTCTTCCAGCGGTTCCGGCGGTGGATCATCAGTGCTAGCATCCACCTACTTGCTGGGGTCGACGCTTGCATCCACCTGGTCAGCTTTCTCACGGGAAGGCTTCTTCGCTGGAGGGGGACGCCGCACAGGTTTCTTGGTGTGGATTTGCATGGTGTATGTGGCGGCGGGATTCAATAAGGGGGGGCATGTCGAGGATGAGGGTTCTGACGGGGTGAAGGGCGTGATAAAAGTACAGTCTTTTTCATCGTGCCCAACCCTTCCACACTTTAGGCAGACAGTGGGAAGGTTTTCATATTCGAGATGATAGTATTCTCCATTAAAGTAGATGGCCGGTAGCAGCGGTTTCCTGTGTCCACCTCGACTGCTAACCTAGAAATTTGCCCCGATGGCCAGACAATGTTGCGGTATCCACCTTTATCGTTTTCCCCACAACATCTCCAATACTGGATAGCAATTCATATTGGTAGAGAAACACCGGGAGTTCTGGGATCCTTAGTCAAACCACAAGCTTACGAGGAATATGATCCGTAGGACGAAAGGATGAAGACCAGGATTGGACAGACAAGTAATTCCCAAAAATCGTCCATGGGCCTTCTGTCAGCGCACGGACATAATCATTGTGGTTGCTCAGTTGGATTATGTAGTATCCCAACTCAAGATCCACCACACGGAATTGCTCTGTTAGCCTCCAAAGAGACATGATACGGTTGATGAGAGCGGTGAAGCCCATGTTGATCCTGACGACATTGATAACAGCTGCAAATTTCCATGGTTCCAACAATGGTGGTAGCGCTCCCGGATTGACAGTGATGTGGGGGAAGGCGCCGCTACGATCGACATGTATCTCTTCTGGTTTTAGAACGTCCGGTGATGCGGGCCCAAGAAATGGCGGGGCACTGTCCGAGCGGCCAGATACCGCATCACGGTAAGAGACTTGAGAACGGGGACTAGTCATGCCTTCCTGCACACCTTCCTTCTCTGGTACTGTAGCAGATTCCTCGAGCATGGCGTCGGTGTTACCATCCATCGTCAGAGGAGGGACATTAGTGGTCGGTTCCGGCGGGCCTTCAGTGCTCCCATTGCCAGATGTGCGAGCAATGTTGAAGTATCCTCTTCCTGCGCCGCGGCCACCACGGCTGCCAGCGCCTCCTCCATGCATGCGATCGTAGAGCGTCGTCTCCAGGAAACCCTAGCAGAGCGTCCTAAATTCATATCCAACACATTAATTATGACTTGTGGGTTAAGTTTTATTAAATTTGGAGAATCTTAAATTCATTAATACATGAGGAAAGAGAAAATAAGATTTGATTTATTTAACACATTAAAAGATCCCAAAAGGCAAACCTAAGAGCACCAATTAGAATCTTCACGTTTTAAATAGCCTTTGTGCAAAATTTATTTAATTGGATAATGCTTACACTCTGAATTTAATATGAGAACAAAAGCCATAAATATTTAGACATCCCTTTATTTAGTTTCCCAATTGTATAAGATTTCCCGATCCATTCCTGTCACACCTAGGTGTCAGATTTTGCGTGCTCTAGTGGCCATTGAATCTTTGATCATGCGGCTGCTAACTTCTCTTCTACCATGGCTCTTTTTGGAAAATAGTCAGACGACGCCTCTTCTCCAAGTTCTTTCCCTCCTCTCTCTCTCTCTTTCTTCTCTCTCTCTCATTCCTTGACCTTTCCTCATGATTTCTTCTCCTCTACCTTCCCTCTCTACTGCATATACTTTGACCCTATTTAACCTAGGCATTATCTATTCCCATCCAAGCCACACCTCTGTTTTCTTTTCTCTCTGTTCCTCCGCTGTTCTTATCTCCTTTCCCTCTTCCGACAAGCCTACACCATCGAACCTGTAATAAATTCCTCCCTGACCTTCGTTAAGATCACAACTCCAGACTCCTAGCTTTGGTTTGACCTCATTTAACCTCTAGCACCTTTCACCAACTCCGGGCCACCCTTTGGCCCTGGGTGAGTTTTTCTCCCTTCCTCTGGCCTCCGCAGAACTTGAGAATCATACCTTAGAGTTCCTTGTGCTATCTCAAATGCAAAGGGGTGACCAATTTGGCTCTGTTGGAGGTAGGATGATTCCCCCCTTCTATTCTTCTTCACCGTCGATCTGATGTTAGCTTGAGGTTCTCTGATCACCACCTGACCCAAGTCCAGGGTCGGTGACTTCGCTAAATAGAGCATGACATAATGTCTTATGCAAGCTTCTCGATGTTCTTAACAAAGATCTGGTTTTGGTTTAGGAATTGGGAGCTCTAGCTACTGTGACATTGTTCATGACTTTGGATCAACAAAGAAGATGATTGATGTTTGTTTTACTTCTCTGCCCTGTGTTTCCCTCTTCGTTTTGCTTTTCTCTTGAGGGCAATATCATCCTTTGATGTGTGTTTGCGCTTCTTTGGTCAAACGCCTCACTCATTGTTAACAAGGCAAGTTGGCATCCCAGGATTGGTCCTCCTCAGTGAACTTGATCACTGACTAGGTTCCCTTGATGACATGGATTTTCTCAATTATTTGATTGGTCGATTTTTGGAAATTCATAACTAATTATTTACTTATCCAAAAATTACAAATAAATATTCTTTAGATTCAAAAAAATTAGAGCTATCTTATGGTGTTGGTTTTGTCTCCCAAATTCAATGTTGAAAAGATGTGATTTTAATGGACTTTCCTAAATAAGTAATAACTTGCAAAATTTATAACTAAATATTTGAAAGTCAGAAAAATATAATAAAATATGTTTTGAACTCATAAAAATATAAACTAAAACATGGTTTTGACAACCTAATTCACTAATAATAAAAAGGCAATTTATGGGGTTTGCATAATCAATGTAATTCTAATCCTAATTTCACATACATGCTTCATAGGTACTTTGAAGGACTAGGCTTGGATCTAGGATTGTCTTTGGACTATTTAGATTCTAGAGTATGGTATGTTTACATCCCCTATTATTTATTTTGTGCAATTAACCTATAATTTCTTTCTCTTGGTCCTATGGACATTAGCCTATACACAATGTCTTTTTCTTTTAAAATTATGCTTCATGTGAAGTACCCTACTTGTTACTGATCTTGTGATCATGGATATTCTTTTGGACTCTTATTTTATGCTTGGTTCATAATGAATTATATATGATGACATGTGATGTCTTTTTCCCACTTATGAGGTGGATGTGAATGTTGGTCACTTATGCGGTGACTAGTTTGTATAATCTAACTATACTTTCTACTTGCCTCTACATTAAACATGATATGTGATTTAGTAGCACTAGAGTAGTGTAATTTCATTGGTTTATGGGTTATGTGCCCTGTTATTTTTGGGATGGAGGTAGCCCCATATTCCAGTTTCAAATTTATGAGATTGCCTCATTTTATATAATTGGGAGTTTAGTTATGTGTCACTCTCTATCAGGTTTCAAGTTAATGAGGCTTGGCTGAATTTGTCTTTATATGGTTCTAGGGCTATGTTTATCTCACATGCATGCAAGATGATGTTTATCAATTATGGGTTATGTGCCCTAATTTCATATGTGCTTTTGTGGAACCACTTTTATCTGTTTTTTTAATGGAAAGTATCTCTTTTATTATGGATCAACTCTCTTGATACCCACTTGAGTGGTACTTTTCATTTATATGGGAAGATTCTATTTATTGGTTGACCTTTGTTCCATATATTGCTCAGTTTACTTTTTAGTATGCACATACCAGCCTTTGTTGATGTCTTCTATTTTTCTCTTCTTGCAGGGGTATGCTTCCAACCCTAGGTGAAGGACTTGGATGATATGGAATGAAGATATGGACATAGATTAAGGAGTTAAAGCTTGGAGATAAAGTTGTTATGGTTTAGACTTCCATCTACATTAGATCCTTATGTTGTATCCTACATGTAAACCCTATATGGAAGATTTAGAATTTTTTTTGTAATCTTAGTGAGAAGTTGAATATAGTCATTATTTTCTTCTGCTGCTACACTTTGGTTGTTTTGAATACCATTAATAAGATTTGAAAAATTTACACCCACTCAAAGATACCTTATGGGTCTATTTGGATTGGAGGTTTTGTTCTTAAAATTTTTAGCAGGGAGTGGATCCCCTCTGGGACTGCTTACATTGAGTTCTACTTTACTCCTACTAGTTTCTTTGGAATTAAATTCCTCTCAAGGAATTCAGTCATCCAGGTAACAAACAACTTTGTTATTGGATTGAGATAAGTAGTGTTCAAAAAAGGAATATTTATGTGATTTTAGGATAAATCTTTCAAGAAACTATTTTTCTTGTATAAGTTTCAATCCTTAAGACATATTGGGGCATTTCTCATACCATATCTCATATGGTGTCTTTTACATCATTTTAGATGGTACATCATTTTAGTGTTAAGCATGTTCCAAAAGAAAGTTAGAATATTAGGTTTGATTCAGTATTAATCACTCCATGACTCGTCAGAATGTGACTCCTTTTTGATACCTCATTATGTTTTAGGTGGAGTTCTTTGTGATATACTACCATAGTCTCTCCAGAAGGTCCTCAAATTCTTGGTAAAATAATTTAACATTGATCATATCTAAGTATCTTAATTATTATACCAATATGGTTATATACTTCATTCATGTTTGTATTTCACTAAATACAAATTACCATATCAAATGATATCATTAGTAGATATAATGAGGTACTAATAACTATCCATAGAATTTCTTCTAAAAGGTCTATGTATATCAATATGTGTAAGCCCTAATAAAATGCTCGCTCTCCTACTACATCTACTAAAAGTACTTTTGTCATGTTTCCGAATAAGTAAGACATGAATATCTCTAATGGTTCATTAACCAAAGAGTCTAGATAAACATCAACATGGATTCCAGAAATGCATTTTTCTCTAGATGACAATACTATATGTATTTATTGTTTGATTTTATTAGATTTTAATCCCTTTAGGTATTTATGTTATAAACATTTATCTTTAGATCATAAAAAAAAAGATCATAAGGTATTTGTGGCAATGCATACACAATCATATATTTTAAAAGTGAACATTAATTATTCCTTATTCACAGTCACTCTTGTGCATACAAGTTGTAGAAAGTAAAATGCTCCTACTTATTGGCAAATATTAAACAACAGTTCATTAACTCTTTTACATGTCAAGTGGGATGAGATAAACTATGTTCCATGACTATTGTGGAAGCAACTCTTGATCCATTTATGATGAACAAACCAACCTCTCTCTTTTATAAAGGTTTACTTCTTTTCAGATCCTACATATTCAAACATGTGTTAGATCTACATTCTGTATCATATGCTTAAGATGAAGAAGTAACTAAAGTTATCTCATGACTTATATACCTAAAGTGGAGATCTATATCCCCTCGTTCTTCTTCTTTAGTTCCTCTAGGTAGAGAGGGTAA
This sequence comes from Alisma plantago-aquatica, assembly GCA_963693085.1. Classification (NCBI taxonomy): domain Eukaryota; kingdom Viridiplantae; phylum Streptophyta; class Magnoliopsida; order Alismatales; family Alismataceae; genus Alisma; species Alisma plantago-aquatica. Next base: position 807,050,653 of record OY856414.1, on the reverse strand, counting down.
GTCCTTTTCCAGTGTCTAGGCTCCAGGTAGAGAGGGAAATTCCTCTTCCAGTGTCTAGGCTGGCGACAGTGGTGACAATTTCATCCCTTATTCACCCCTCCCTTTGCCTTAAATGTTGAATATTTGGGATTCTAGCCAAATTTAGAACTCTTCCTAGCTTCATGTTTGATTTTAGACTTTCCCTTGGATCCACTTATCATCATCACATAATTGGGTTTGTCTTTCTCCATTTGTGCCTCAGTCATTCTCAACATGCCAAGTAACTCTGTCAACGACTTGTCAAAATCATTCATGTTGTAGTTCATGACAAATTGACTATTTGACTATGGCAGTGACTGTAGAATCTCATCAGTGGCCAACTCTTGACCCTGAGGAAATCCAAGTCTAGAAATGTTCTCCACATACCCAATAATCTTGAATAGATGAGAACCTAATAGATCTCCTTTTGCCATATTACATTTGACCATAATTTTAAATTCTTCTTCATTAACATCTTTAGATCTCCAAAAGAAACCATCCATTTTTCATCTCTCTAATTAATCAATTTATCTAACCATTCACCACATATTCTCATCTTTCTTGAAGTTTTTTTCCTATACAAATGTTATTTAAAACTCGTACAAATTCTTGCACTTATGTTTATTTACTTAAGGAATATGAATAAAAACTTAGATTTCCAATTTTATCATACTATGTCCATATTTTACATGTTTGGTAATTAACATAAATTTTAATGCATTAATGGACTAGATAACTGGAAAATGCGTTCCTTTGTGTTCCATGGAGTCAAATTTTGAAATAAACACTTATTGCTCACTCGGTCACTAGTATTCTATACCTTTTTGTAAAACCTTCTTGAGGGAAAAAGAAATGAATGGTCAATTGATATTTTCTTCCTATATTAAAGACCATAAAAGGAGAAAGGAGGACTTCTTTCCCAAGGTCTTTATTCCATATACATATATTGAATTCAAAGTCTTTTCTCTTTCTATTTTATCTCCTTTAAAGATTTTCAAGATTACGAGAATAGAAAAAGGAAAGGGGGACTATTATTCCTCAAGTTGAATTTATGCAACACATAATGCATATATGAAATAGGAAATGTATTTTGGGCCTCATTTGATTTCCTCACTTTATTTTTCTTTAAGAAATTTTCATTTTATGGTCTTTCTACATTGAACCTTTCAACTATTGTTATTAAAGAAAAATCACATTATAAGGTTTAAATCTATCTTGAAAATTTGGGATGTTAAAATTCTACCCACCTTAAAATAATTTTTGTCCTCGAATTTTTTTTAGGATACTACCCACCTTAGGGTTTTTCTTTCCTTTTTATTTAATGATAGTTAACATTTTAAGGTTCACAATTATTCAAATTTTATGTGAGAAGCGATATGTGGTATCTAAATTCCATAAAAAGATTCATGTAAACATGAATTAACTATTACCTTGGTGTCCTTCTTAACTTATACTTGGGGTTTATGAAACCAAACTTATAACTATACTTAGGGCATCTACCTCAACCTTATCATGATTATCTAAAATTAGGTGTAGATGACTATCCAATCTTTGGCCTCTTAGGTTATATGAGATCTTGACATGCTACCTCTCACTAACCAACTAATTCAAATGTCCCATACACCATGCACTAGTAAGAAAGGAGAAATGCACTAAAAGGTCTCATTCCTATGGCATCCCTCTCCAATTCTCAATTGGTTGGCCATGACCATTGAAAATGGAGAGCCACTCTCATTAGCTAGGGTTAGGTTTATACTTGGGATCTAATTAGACAAACATCTATCTATCACTTCTATGAATGAGAATATATAGTCATTCTAGGGCATGCTATATTTTCATTAGAGTCTATTCCTATACTTCATCCCATATATTCATTCTAGGGCATGATATATTTTCTTGGGAATCTTATTTTCCTGGAGGCCATGTACCAAATTACTCTGATACCAAAATGTAACACCCTGATATTCATATCACATGAGCATAAGCATTTTACTCAATGTGGGTGTCACAATATGTTGATCTTTGTAATTTTAATAAATGAGACACTTTGCATTGAGTGAAATTAGATTCATACATAGATCATGAATAGGAAAATTACAGCTTGTTCATATTGGAATATGATCTATCAATCCAAACTTCCATTAACAAAACTAAGGCATGATGTAAGTGATATCTAAATCTATGGATCACCTTGGTAAATGGCACCCCACCAGGATAAGCATGAGAAATACTAATCCTTTGCTTGATCTTTTGATCTTCAATTGCTCCAAATCCTACAGACATCGCGTCCCCAACCATGCATTGGAAAAAATAGTCATTGGAGTAAGTGGCATGAGTATAGTGAAGAATTGAGATGCTAGAAATTATTATTGGACATTATAAATATGAAGATAACATCAAAATCTTGAGTAAAATCTAAAACATGCCATCTCTTATTTTTTTTAAACTTAATTCATACCTTTGTACTCTATCTCTCTCTCTGAATATTTCTACTCTGGTACATCAATCTCATGATCTACACAAATGTTCCTGGGTAACAAATATCTTATCTAGTTTACTCTCATCATACTCATGGATGAGATTATGAACATGCAAAAAACTATGATATATTTTTCTTACAATTTTTATCTGATTGTGACCACCATTATACAATATGTCCCCCTCTGTTGACACTGAAGTGTCCTATATGGTTCAAAACACCCTCTGTTGGCACAACATACCCTCTGTTGGCATTGAAGTGTCCTCTATGGTGAAGCACGCCCTATATTGACACTACATGCTCTCTATGACACACAATGTCCTCTGAATCGTCCTGAGACTCTCTGGCGAGGACTTGTTATATAATGTATTAATGTTCTGGTGTCATTTTCTATCTTTCTTCTTAATTTCTTATTTCTAAATCTCAATATCATGTCTCTGAATCTTTTTTTTTGTCGCTCGAAAATCCTGTTACTAATAAAACCAAAACTTTGGGTACAAAAGTGCCCCTTGGGGGAACAAAAAAGATCCCAAGTCTCCACACATGGAAACATAAAAGGGATCCACCAACAGAAGACTCCAGACTAAGAAAGACTAAGAGAAGGGGCAGGATACAGAACAAACCCTTAGGATCTAGCAGGGAAAGGGAGAGCATACAGGACCAAGACATAGCACCCATAAAGGCGCCCGAATGAACATCATCTCATATGCCAGATCAAAAAGCAAGCCATCGCCTGTCTCAACCCCAAGCACAAACTTAGCGGGAACACAAAGGTAGCAAAGTGAGTAAGACATGACTGTCACTCAAAGTCTTTCTCCCTGAAGCAGTGTCCATCTGCATCTGGTCATTACTTCATTCAAAAAGTCCAAGAAAAATAGTAGTTCGAGATTAACAGGGGTATCGTCAACAAACACCCAAAGATTCATGAAGCTGGAGACAAGCTGAAAACTACTAGAGGGGGGGATAGAGTTTTATAGATAATTTAAAGATTAATTAACTCAAGCAACCACAAAGAAAATATTGGACAAGGAGACACAAGGGTTTAGAGTGGTTCCTAGCCTTAGCAAATACTAAGGTAGTCAGTCCACTACCCGGTTGCTTACCCAACCGGGATTTGAAAAGAAATCTATTTTATTACCTCGCAAGGACTTTACATAAAATACAATTTATTTTCCCAAACCCTTCAACCAGCCTTCACCTAGAAGTAATCACCCAACTCGAAGCAACCTTCCCTTGAAGTAGATGCACCAACACCCGTTGCACCAGCCTTCTGAAGTAGCTTCCCGTGCGATAGCCTTCTTGAAGTAGCTTGAAGTCCCCTTCTCCTCCGAGAAGTCAACCCTCTCCAATCCGCAGCCTCCAACCCTAGGAGTAGCAAGGAGAGTACAAAGAATAAATAGGAACAAGAAAGAAATAGAGAAATTACAATACCGTTTGAGCTCAAGGCTTGATTTTCCTATATCAAGCGTTTGGATCTCCTAACCAAAGTGTATAACAATGTGATTATTGTGTATAGGAGATCCTAGTTTATAGGACACAAAATGTGAGCAATAGGAATGAATGGCAAGTGTAGGAATTGCTCTATTACTCTAAAACAGATTGCAAGTGAAGTATAAGCTCAAGTATGTATGCAAGTGTAGCTTAGGTATATTTTGGTGTCCTAAGGCATGTCCTATTTATAGGAATGGTCAAAGGAAGCTTAAGGACGTTCTAGACAACTTCTAGGGGGTTCTAAGTGCTTAACTAGCCGTTAAGGATAAACTAGTTGCTTTTGCAACGGCTAGTTACTTTTTCTGCAGTTGCTGTCAGAGACCATCTCGGTCGACAATTGGTCGACCGAGATTCCTACTCGGTCGAAGACTTGTTGACCGAGAAGCTCTCTGGAATAAGTGATTTGCAACGTCTTTCTTCAACTACCAACTAACTTGTTTGTTGTGTCTAACGGCTACTTTGGATCTTTCTCGGTCGAGAAGTTTGTCGACCGAGAGTGTCTCGGTCGAGGAGTTTGTCGACCGAGATTGACTCTGTTTCAATCTATTAATTAAGGCACTAAGTGTGTGTATGAGTGTGCATTATGTGATCCTATTAAATGGGATGACTTGTCTAACTATGGTGTTCGGCTAGGGAAAATCTAACACTTGATTTACATGCACTTCTAAGTACTTGTACATTATATTTTTGTACAAGTTTTACAACATTGATTACATTGCATGAAAATAAATAAATAAGCTCTTGGATTTTCCCTTGTTACTTTGTCATCCTGCACACTCAAGTAGCACGTTAGATTAATAAGAATGAAATGTTTGTCATCATCGAAACAAGGGGATTTATCATAATATCCAATTTATCCAACAATCTCCCCCTTTTTGAAGATGACAAACATTTCCTAAAATATGAAATAAGGAAATATAAAGCATGTGAGTTTCATACCTGAGGATTACCTTTTGTAGCCATTATTGTTTTTACAAGAAGATGAAACTCGTTTATATTTATATTTTTGATTTTATATTCTTTCTCCCCCTTTGTCATTTCAAAAAGATATCCAATATGAACATTTTATTTCGTCTCCCCCTTAATTTTATATTAAGCTCCCCCTTAATTACATATCCTATTAGAAACAGGGATTTATGTCATTTTTGTCTAATTTAGCCACAATTTATTTCTCAATCATTTGCAAAGGATGTTAAGCCTTGAAGTAATATGAGATCATGTTAGGTTCATGGCATATGTATATTGATTTCTCACCTATTTTACAAGGGATGTTAAGCCCTGAAAATGATATGAGATTCCCTTAAGCTCATAATACATATTGATTTCTCATCTATTTTGCAAGGGATGTTAAGCCCCAAAATGAAATGAGATTCCTTTAAGCTTAGAATATATGAAGATGTCCAAATGCAAGATTTATCATTTTTATGAAATTCATAGATTGCTTCATAATCAAGAGTAAAAATACTAGGTTCATAACAATCTTCAAATGATGTTTACAATGTTTTTCTAAGCTTCTTAATCAATAAGACCAATTTGTTTTTATAAGCTCCCCCTTAATCTTACAATTTAAGCAATTTAATGCTTTTAAGGTCACAAATGATTTTAAATTTTGATTTTGACCTTTATCAAGAGTATACTAAGATTAAGTGCAATAAATTGATGTCCAAATAAGCATTTTGTCAAAGCTTATTTTAGGTCGCCCTTGACTATGACCATAGCGCCCCTTGGCTAAGTTTGGTTTTAACCAAGAGGCAAGTTTTGTAGATTTCCAAGATAAACATTCATATGTGAAGTATAAATTCTGCAGATAGCTATAAATATCAATTTGAAGCAATTTTATAGCATTTTGTTCTTTGCAAGCATTTTTAATAGTCATATCACCAATGAATTATTTTGCTTGCTTATCATCAAGAATCATGCATGCAATTATCATTATCTATTTGTGTTAACACAACATCATCATGAAAGAATAATGACAGTTCCATGAAATACAATGATTGTGATCTTTTAAACTTGTGATTTCCATATAAATAAACCAAAATCATGTAAAACATTGTAGCATAGTGATTTCTAAACATGATGTCATTTATATTTAGCCACTTGAAAACATTGTAATCAAGCATTTCAATAAATTCTTTTGCTTGCCTATAGAATGATAGAACATTTAAAAGCATGTAATGATAAAACAGAAATTTTCTTTAAACTAATCATAATTTTGGTTTTTAACCAAATTAATTTCACATAATCTTTCAAGGGTGATTTCCATAATTGATACTTTATTATATAGTCATTAATCACGAATAGACAACAATTTTGAAAGAGTTCAGCAATTTTTACAGCATTCTGAAAATAGTGACATGCTCGGTCGACATCTTCTCGACCGAGGTTCACTCGGTCGACGATACCTCGACCGACCAAGTGTCTGAAAAGTGTTCAGAAATTCGATTTCAAGTACAATATAGATTGTATCTAATTCAATTATTTAGTTTAAGAATCAGTTTTAGTTGAGATAAAACATATGAATATCAAAGTAACATTTAGATTATATCTCAACTAATCATATTCAAATCTTTTAAGTTTTGATTAACCTTAATTGATATAAATTTGTTATCCCTATATGTTAAGTTGAGATAGGCATAAAGATATGCAAATTAAAGTCTTTGGTCATATCTCAACTTAGTCTAATCAATTTAATTTGGGGGTTTTGGAACCCATACTAACTCAACATTCTTTTTCTTGTATGGGCATGAAAAAGAGTAATGTCCAAGACGTGAGCAATAATGGCAACATATAGAATCAACCTCATATCTCTTTCTATGGTTTTGGTCTAGGTTGTTCTTTGGTACAAATGTATATTTGCCTCTATGTATATTCATGGATTGACTCGCTTGTGTCCTTCTCCAACTAGGTTTTTTATTAGATTTACCTTTAGGCTTATAACCTAGTCCTCTCCTTCCAATTTGACGATAAGGATCACTTAAGATTTTATCAAGAATATCATTATTACTCAAGCTATTGATTTCTTGTTGTAACTTAACAATTTCATCCATTCTCCTTTTGATATCCATCTTTGCTTTATCTAAATCAGATACTAAAGAGTTTCTTTCTTTGACAACCTTGTCATAATCTAAATGTGAGCATATAATAGGTTGTTTCTGAAGATCATTCAATTTTGCAAGCAAGTCAGCTTTTTCTTGACATAGAAGATCATAATTTGTTTCTAGGGTGAAAATCTTTACTTCACTACTACTTAGAGATGATTTCAAAGTACGATTATCAGAAACAATGCTATCTTTTTCAAAACCAAGAGTATTCAATTTAGCATATAAATCGTCATTTTCGGATGTAAGAGCAAGAAGTCTAGCATTTAGATCATCATTTTCTTTATTTGATTTCTTTAATTTCTTCTTGCATTCAACATATTTATTATGTGTTTCTTCAATAATAGCAACTAACTCTTCTTTAGGTAAATCAAGCAAGCTTACCTCTTCTTCTTCTTCCTCACTTATTGTAGCAATGAGACACTCTTTATGTGCATCTTCCTTCTTTGACTTCCATGGACATCTAGATGTAGAGTGCTTTGTTCCTAGGAACCAATTGCAACTTGTTGAACATTGGTCCATGCTTCTTTGTTTGTGGTTGTAGTCACCTCCTCCCTTTATCTCTTCAAGACCTTGTTAGGGCTCCTTGAAGCCTGCTCTGATACCAACAGAAAACTACTAGAGGGGGGGATAGAGTTTTATAGATAATTTAAAGATTAATTAACTCAAGCAACCACAAAGAAAATATTGGACAAGGAGACACAAGGGTTTAGAGTGGTTCCTAGCCTTAGCAAATACTAAGGTAGTCAGTCCACTACCCGGTTGCTTACCCAACCGGGATTTGAAAAGAAATCTATTTTATTACCTCGCAAGGACTTTACATAAAATACAATTTCTTTTCCCAAACCCTTCAAGCAGCCTTCACCTAGAAGTAATCACCCAACTCGAAGCAACCTTCCCTTGAAGTAGATGCACCAACACCCGTTGCACCAGCCTTCTGAAGTAGCTTCCCGTGTGATAGCCTTCTTGAAGTAGCTTGAAGTCCCTTTCTCCTCCGAGAAGTCAACCCTCTCCAATCCGCAGCCTCCAACCCTAGGAGTAGCAAGGAGAGTACAAAGAATAAATAGGAACAAGAAAGAAATAGAGAAATTACAATACCGTTTGAGCTCATGGCTTGATTTTCCTATATCAAGCGTTTGGATCTCCTAACCAAAGTGTATAACAATGTGATTATTGTGTATAGGAGATCCTAGTCTATAGGACACGAAATGTGAGCAATAGGAATGAATGGCAAGTGTAGGAATTGCTCTATTGCTCTAAAACAGATTGCAAGTGAAGTATAAGCTCAAGTATGTATGCAAGTGTAGCTTAGGTATATTTTGGTGTCCTAAGGCATGTCCTATTTATAGGAATGGTCAAAGGAAGCTTAAGGACGTTCTAGACAACTTCTAGGGGGTTCTAAGTGCTTAACTAGCCGTTAAGGATAAACTAGTTGCTTTTGCAACGGCTAGTTACTTTTTCTGCAGTTGCTGTCAGAGACCATCTCGGTCGACAATTGGTCGACCGAGATTCCTACTCGGTCGAAGACTTGTCGACCGAGAAGCTCTCTGGAACAAGTGATTTGCAACGTCTTTCTTCAACTACCAACTAACTTGTTTGTTGTGTCTAACGGCTACTTTGGATCTTTCTCGGTCGAGAAGTTTGTCGACCGAGAGTGTCTCGGTCGAGGAGTTTGTCGACCGAGATTGACTCTGTTTCAATCTATTAATTAAGGCACTAAGTGTGTGTATGAGTGTGCATTATGTGATCCTATTAAATGGGATGACTTGTCTAACTATGGTGTTCGGCTAGGGAAAATCTAACACTTGATTTACATGCACTTCTAAGTACTTGTACATTATATTTTTGTACAAGTTTTACAACATTGATTACATTGCATGAAAATAAATAAATAAGCTCTTGGATTTTCCCTTGTTACTTTGTCATCCTGCACACTCAAGTAGCACATTAGATTAATAAGAATGAAATGTTTGTCATCATCGAAACAAGGGGATTTATCATAATATCCAATTTATCCAACACAAGCATCCATGGAGCTTCTAGCGTTTAGTTCACCCACAAAGAGAGGACATGTCCGACTATCATCACCTGCATACGTCTAGAGGCCTTGCTTCTGATAACCACATTGAGCATGAATAAGAATCTCACTAGAACCAGGAGATGCTATTTGCACAACAACCTTTGCAACGACATGAGGCTTTCATCAAACACCTTGTAAGTGTCCATCGCAAATGCTGGAGGCCAGGGGACTGTCGTCGAATGCCTGAAGGCAACCAACCAGGATTTGGGACAAAGCCCAGATCAGAACCATGACACAGCCACAATCGTAGAGATCGTGGAAAAGAAGCAGCAGCTTGACGAAGCATCAAGATGAGAGGTGCAAGGTCTTATGTCGGAAACATAGACCAATTCAGGGAGCAGCCCTTCCGAGCTACATGAATCAAATACCCAAAACCTCCATGGGAGGAAACAGGAATCACGAGAGTGGCCTGGAGCCATACTCGTATGACCGGAGGCGCCAAGAATCAGGAGGGCGTCGCCGCCACTGCAATGTTGGGGGGTCCTGCCAAGCAAGTTGGAGAACCCGACCCAACTGTGATGACAGAGCTGCAACCAGTTACAGAACCAGAAGGGTGCACCTTCTCCTTCCATCACTCATGAACGGAAGGAGCGAGGGTGCAGACCATCATCCCACCACCAGGAGGTCTGTGATGGAGACCACATCACCAAGAAGCACATCACCAAACGAGGAACCCAGCAACGTCGAGAACGTCAAAGTGGGACCCAGTCGAAATTGTGGCAGGTCATCAACCTGAGAAAACTAGGTTTGTCCGGGGAAGGGATGAGGGATTGCTAGAGAGGTAAGGGAAAGACGCCCTGATGCGATGATTTTGAGTCGCATTTATAGACTTGTTTAATATGTGTTTTATGCTTTTATTAGTCATTTTTATGGTTAATGTGGCATAATTCATCCACTTTGGTCTTTGCTACTATTTTATGTCAAATCCCCTTTATTTCATCGTTTTGAGCATTAATTGTCAAAATATTATTATTTGTGTGAATTTATGTGATTCTATGTTTGAATTTCACGACAAACGAGTATTTGCTTCCGTCGATACCATCGACGGAAGTCGATACCATCGACTCGATCACAGGTTGCCAGCCGAAAGGAGCAGCAAAGTGTCGATACTATCGACATGGACGTCGATGGTATTGAGATACCATCAGCTTGCTGGCGAGGAAGCAGTCGATAGTATCGACACCAAGTCGATACCATCGACGCATGGAGGCTACAGCGACGCAAAACGATAAAACTGACGCTTACAAGTTCGTCGATACCATCGACCCGCATCGATGGTATCGAGATGATGTCGGGCGCGACAAAGGAAGGGTTTGCAGTCGGCCGCTACTGCAGCGGGTCGATACCATCGACTCGGGTCGATACCATCGACTCGTGTCGATGGTATCGACACCGTAGGATATGAGTTTGCTTTCTAATGATCTCAATCGGACAGCTACGGTTAATTAGTGACCTAATGACTGAGATATACCTAATGACGGCCGCCCAGACGGAGATAGGATGTCATTAGCCATTGCACGAGCACCGAGGAGTGGTAGAGAGGAGAACGGAGGCTAGAAGCTCATACTTGTTGATCCGGAGGCCGAAGGAGACGGATTCCACCACCGAGAGGCGGTAGAGCACGCATTCTACACCAAGGATCAACTGGTTCTTCTCTGTTCAGGGGTTTTCCCTTTCATTCTACATTTTTCACATGTTTTCCCCTATTTCTACCATGTACTTGTGTGAGATGAACATGCAGGGCTAATCCCCTTCGTCTTTAGGACCGGGAGTAGCCCGAGAATTCATTGTATGATAGTTTTATATTTGTGAATCATATTTTATCTCTTAAATCTGTGGTATAGTTTCGTGTTCTCAATATATTATTATGCTTGATCACCATAATAATAACCTAATGCCCTTAATCACTTTGAAAGAAGGATTAACGGCTGAAAAGAGATGAAATCTACATTAATCGATAAATCCCTTGAACAAGGCGGTGTAAAATTAATGGTGGAAACTGAGAGATCGTCCATAATGCACCTAGTTTAGGGTATAGGTTACTACGACGGTGGAACCGACCTAAGCTTAGGTAGTGAATTGCACCACGACAGTGGGCAATTCTGTTTTCAGGCCACTACCCGGATAGAGAGATAAAATTGAGTAGCTACATAGAATTTAATACAATGAAAACCCGCGGTGAAACCGCAATCCTAAAGATACCCTTTTGAATTGATTAAACCAACATTTAATCGATTGTTTCTTTTGTTTTGTTTTTATTTCTCTTTTATTTTTTTTACAACAACTCTCAACTTGTTAATCGGCTTAGCTGATCGCGAGTAGTTAGTAGGAGTCCCCGACGATTGCACGTATCCCTGAGTTTGACTCGGGCCTCACAAAGGCATGTACTACTCGACGCGTTCACTTGCGTTTATACGCACGGTAAAATTGCGTCAAGTTTTTGGCGCCGTTGCCGGGGATACAGCAATTTGTTGGCACTTCGAGTGCTGTGAGCGGCCACTCTAGGCCACCTTTTATTTTATTTTTATCATTCCAAAAATTCATAGTCTATTTTCTAAATATTCTTAATTGTCAAGCACCGTACTAAACCTAATCTTTCTATTTTCAGGTACTGTGCATGGTGCAGACGCGTAGTACTAACTACGCAAGTCATGCATCAGAGGTTCCGCTACTTACGGGAGCTGAAGATGAGGACGGGTATAATCAAGATCATCTAGAGGATACAGATTCTGAACCCGAGGAACAAGAAGAGATGGAGGACGAACCACAAACAATATGGGAGAAGATAAAGGCTTCTTCCGCATCCGCTTCAAAAGGGCCTATAAAGAAGCAAGCAATCAACATACCTACATATAAGATTGATCCGGCTTTGATAAATCTGGTGAAGTCCAATGCTTTTCATGGGCTCAAGAATGAGGATCTCATCGCGCACATAAGCCAGTTTGTTGAGAACTGTGACATGGTTAAAATCGACAGGTTTCCACAGGATGCACTGTATCTTAAGCTTTTCCTGAGTTCATTGGCTGGAGCCGCGCGAGAATGGTTACATAATTTGGATGATGAGTTTGTGGAGTCCTAGAACCATATGGTGGAGGTTTTCTTTGAGAGGTTTTTCCCTCCTGAGAAGACTAATGACATGATCCGGAAGATTCATAACTATACCCAACAGGCCGGTGAGACATATTCTGAGACCTGGGAGAGATTTCAGGTTATGCTGAGACGTTGCCCACACCATGGTCTGGATAAAGAGACATAGGTCAAGATCTTTTATTTTTCTCTCTCTGAGCACGATAGGAGTAACCTAGATTCGGCAGGTTCCGGATTTTTATTAAATAATTCGGACACAAGGTGCTGGGAGATTCTGAAGAACATGGCAAGAAAACAGTCTTGGGGCGAAAGGGATGCACCGGAACAAGTCAAAGTTGTAGGTGAGTCCAGGGCCATCAAGGAGCTGAATGACAAGCTAGACCTTCTAGCTAATAAATTGCTTGCCAAAGAAGATGCATCATCTGATGAGGAAGCCCAAGTCAAATTCATGCAACAACAGGGTTATAGAAGCAATGATTATGCTTGGAGGAGGGACAAGATGTTTTCATGGAAGTATCCAAACAACTTTCTACAGGATCCGGATGCAAATTTACAGCCAAGAACCGAAGATAAAAGCACTGAACTGCTTAGTCAAATGGTACAACAAAATCAGGAAATGATGACTAATGTTCAGTAAGCAGCTGCAATCCCAGGGAGACATTTTGACCAAGTTTGGACAAACGCTTCAAAGTCATGGAGCACATATGCGGGCATTGGAAACCACCGTGACTCATATTTCAAGTGAAGTGGCGGCCATCAAGCACGCCAACCAGCAGAAACCAGCCGAGAATGCAAATGTGGCCCAAACACACCATCAAGTGAAGTACATGTCTGTGGTAAGCAATGAGGAGGAATCCCAGGTGTCAGAAGCAAAAGATCAGAGAAAAATGAGGTTTGATACGGGAGCAATATCGGCGATACCGTATCCTCGCAGTTATTATGGACTGCCAGGCGGAAACCCTCTTTTCAGGAAATCCCGCCAAGGACCCATTGTAGTTGCGTCCCCGCCTAGCCAAGAAGAGAAAGTTAAGGTTTCCTGTCACGGTGCGGATACATCTACTGCGAGAGAAGAGCCACAGCAAATGGTACATGTTGATGATGTTCTGACAAAGCCTATGCCAGAGGGAGTAATGGAAGCAAGCTTAGGGGAGCTGGCCCCGAAAAGTTCATATGTGCCACCTCATAAGCATGTTAATGCGGCAGTTGTGTCAAGTCTGGACATACCAAAGCCGAAGAAGGAGCACAGGCATTATAGAAAATTCTTGGAGATATTCAGAAAACTGCATATCAACATCCTGTTGGTAGAAATGATTGAGAAGATTCCCGCCTATGGGAGGTTTATCAAAGAAATCATCAACAAGAAGAGACGGATTAAAGACATGGACGTGTGCCGGGTAAATGAGATGGTGAGCTCAATTATCCATGGGAGTTTACCACAGAAGAGGAAAGACCCAGGAGGCTTTTACATCCCATGTTCCATAGGCGGCCAACATTTTCCACAAGCACAGTGTGATTCGGGTGCCAGCATTAATCTTATGCCTCTGTCCACATTTCAAAAGCTTGGGTTGAAGGAGATAAAGAAATCGGCGGCAACGATTGAGTTGGCATATGGGTCCATTGTAAAGCCATATGGAGTGTGCGAGGATGTACTCGTCAAGGTAGACAGGTTCATCTTCTCGGTAGATTTTGTCTTCATGGACATGCCACAGCTCCAAAGTTGTGAGATGCTATTGGGAAGGCCGTTCCAAGCTACGGCTGATGTAATCGCTGCCATTGGGAGAGGTACATTGACCTTGGGGATTGGACAGGATCGAGTTCAATTCAAATTGCCACATGACTCATTGGAGACATCTCTTGACAACCCAGGTTAAAGGTATCTTTATGTCAAGCCTAGGACATTAAACAAGGGCGCTTGTTGGGAGGCAACCCAACTTTAGGTTCATTTTTATGTTTGATTATGTTCTTTTATGTTTATGTACTTAGTTTTTGCTTAGGTTTTGATAATTTTTGTAAAAATGGTACCCTAACTCGTGTTTTGAAGTGTGCAGAATGTTAAGGTCAATACTATCGACACCCATGTCGATAGTATCGAGTTTGGATCAGTAAACGCTGCAGAAAAGTCGATAGTATCGAAATTCCTGAAGATTTATAGAAAAATTGGTGCTAGTAAAGTCGATAGTATCGACACTTTTGAGTTCCCAGGCTTTTAGATGCGTCGATTCAACAAAATCGCTGAGTCTCGGTCGATACCATCGACCTTGGTCGATGGTATCGACACCTGCAGGACAGCTACATAAAACAAGTCATAAAAGGTATCGAAATGAGATTTTTTTCGAACCATTTTTTGCAGAGGAAAGATGGATAAAGAAATTCACGTCTTAGAACCACTAAGACACAAAAATGGGCCAAAAAAACGAGGAAGATAGCAAGCATCACTTGGTCTACTTGAGCATCTAACCATCCTTCTTCACCACACTTCAAAGCGAATGGTACCGCTGTTCCACCTCTTAAGTGAGAATGTTGACTATGAGGCCATAGTCATATTCAAGCTTAGGGGGGTGTTGGAATAGCCCTCTATCTTAGTTTTTACTTACTTATTCATGTTGCTTTTATTTTTGAAATATTAGTTGTTTTTGTTTCTTGCATTTTTAGTTTTTGTAGGATCCACATGCTATCTAGTGTAATTGTGGATGTCATAAAGTTTGTGTCATCTCATTAATGGTGCATGGGAAAATCAAGGGAAATTTCAAATTTTTGTGTGTTTGGAAAGCTTGTCTTGTTTAACCTTGGGCACATATCCTACGAAAATGATTGGTTTTTTCAACTTTAAAACAAAATTTCACAACTGTACTCCTAATGATTCATGAAAGTGGACGGAAATGTTTGTTTGAGCCTAATCTGACCAAATGGTAATGAGACTTTAATTGGAAGTAGGAGAGAGAAACCTCTTGACTACTACACAAGTCAGTAAGGAGGGACACATAATATCTTTCTAAGGTTCAGTCACCTAGTCTTGTGATCTTTCCACCACTTCGCTTTTCACAATCCACCACAAGAATTGGAAGTACTTTATAGTTTTAACTTCTTTGACTGCATTGCATATAGATAGGTCCTGCATTAAATTTATTTCCATATGTTTTGCATAAAAAGAAAGAAAAAAATTAAAATAGTGATACATGCACATTACCCTTAGGTGCATGCCATGTAGTTGCATTCATAATTTTCATGCATAAAGTATATCATGTATCTCAATTTTTCTCCAATGGTGAATTAAATTGTTCCATACCTTCTAAATAGTGCAAATTTCTGAATTAGGAAGAAAAATAAGCCCGATAAAATATTCATTATCAATTATGGATATAAAGGGTTGAAAAAAAAGAAAAGAAAAAAAATCTGAAAGAAAATTTGCATTAAAAAAAAGAGTTATGTAGAAGCAACAAGAATAAGAAGGAGAAAGGAACATAATATCACCTGCATTTCGAGATAATTGAGTACATGATGTAGCTTAATTAGATGTCCATTTCGTTTTGAGATGGATGGTTAGTACATGCATCATTCCACCCAATTTTAGGCATTAGGGCATTTTTCATGTGCATTTGCATCATTTAGGACATTTTTGTTTTATGCATGTTGAAACTATGTAATACTTCCACTTTCTTTCATGAACCACCCATCTTCATCCACCCGTTGCTCGGATTGGTAGGCCACCGTGAATTTCTCATCACTAAAGTATATCAGGAGAACTGCTTCCATGTAGATGGTAGTTAGGGCGAGCAACGTAGTATAGGAGATCACAAGATAAACCAAGTCTGAACCAGTGAGTTTTATTATGATAACTGCCTTATGTGATAGTGTTCATCGTTTTTGAGGTCAATTGCTTTTATGGATGATTAATGTCGCCTTCAGGGTAATTACCGTTCCATGGTTAGAGAGGGCTGGTATGTGAATGTCCGGTGGGAGTCATATGGGATGTTAGTTGTGGGGTGTTGTTCTTCAGTTGACATTAGCAATTCTATTCTAAGGATTAGTTACTCGAGGGCGAGCAATGTTCAAGCTTAGGGGAGTTTGTTGCGATGATTTTGAGTTGCATTTATAGACCTGTTTAATATGTGTTTTATGCTTTTATTAGTCATTTTTATGGTTAATGTGGCATAATTCATCCACTTTGGTCTTTGCTACTATTTTATGTCAAATCCCCTTTATTTCATCGTTTTGAGCATTAATTGTCAAAATATTATTATTTGTGTGGATTTATGTGATCCTATGTTTGAATTTCAGGACAAACGAGTATTTGCTTCCGTCGATACCATCGACGGAAGACGATACCATCGACTCAATCACAGGTTGCCAGGCGAAAGGAGCAGCAAAGTGTCGATACTATCGACATGGACGTCGATGGTATCGAGATACCATCAGCTTGCTGGCGAGGAAGCAGTCGATAGTATCCACACCAAGTCGATACCATCGACGCATGGAGGCTACAGCGATGCAAAACGACAAAACCGATGCTTACAAGTTCATCGATACCATCGACCTGCGTCGATGGTATCGAGATGATGTCGGGCGCGACAAAGGAAGGGTTTGCAGTCGGCCGCTACTGCAGCGGGTCGATACCATCGACTCGGGTCAATACCATCGACTCGTGTCGATGGTATCGACACCGTAGGATATGAGTTTGCTTTCTAATGATCTCAATCGGACAGCTACGATTAATTAGTGACCTAATGACCGAGATATACCTAATGACGGTCGCCCAGACGGTAGCCATTGCACGAGCACCGAGGAGCGGTAGAGAGGAGAACGGAGGCTAGAAGCTCATACTTGTTAATTCGGAGGCCGAAAGAGACGGATTCCACCACCGAGAGGCGGTAGAGCACGCATTCTACACCAAGGATCAACCAGTTCTTCTCCGTTCAGGGGTTTTCCCTTTCATTCTACATTTTTCACATGTTTTCCCCTATTTCTACCATGTACTTGTGTGAGATGAACATGCAGGGCTAATCCCCTTCGTCTTTAGGACTGGGAGTAGCCCGGGAATTCATTGTATGACAGTTTTATATTAGTGAATCATATTTTATCTCTTAAATCTGTGGTATAGTTTCGTGTTCTCAATATATTGTTATGCTTGATCACCATAATAATAACCTAATGCCCTTAATCACTTTGAAAGAAGGATTAATGGCTGAAAAGAGATGAAATCTACATTAATCGATAAATCCCTTGAACAAGGCGGTGTAAAATTAATGGTGGAAACTGAGAGATCGTCCATAATGCACCTAGTTTAGGGTATAGGTTACTACGACGGTGGAACTGACCTAAGCTTAGGTAGTGAATTGCACCACGACAGTGGGCAATTCTATTTTCAGGCCACTACCCAGATAGAGAGATAAAATTGAGTAGCTACATAGAATTTAATACAATGAAAACCCGCGGTGAAACCGCAATCCTAAAGATATCCTTTTGAATTGATTAAACCAACATTTAATCGATTGTTTCTTTTGTTTTGTTTTTATTTCTCTTTTATTTTTTTTACAACAACTCTCAACTTGTTAATCGGCTTAGCTGATCGCGAGTAGTTAGTAGGAGTCCCCGACAATTGCACGTATCCCTGAGTTTGACTCGGGCCTCACAAAGGCATGTACTACTCGATGCGTTCACTTGCGTTTATACACACGGTAAAATTGCATCACGCCCTACCATCCTCAGCTTGATGGAGCAGCACACAAGCCCGCAGATCTGGGACAGGTCGGCTTCTCACCTTCCATCACACTTGAACAGAGAGGCATCAACAAAGTCGAGGTCGTCGAGACTCAGCCCAGACCCGATCACGCTCACGGCGCCTACCATCACCCAACCAACCCAGAACCACCGAAGAGACGCCAATGATTTTGAAAGCATCCTAGCTCCAGAGGACCGTTGCAGCCTTCACACAGACACCACCCCATCCGATGGATGCCCGGGGGAGGGACACGTAGAGGCGGCGTGCCCTCCCCCCAACGGCAGCCGCCGGGCGAGGGTAAGAGAGAAGTCGGAGCGGGCACCCTAGAGCGAGAAAGGTGCTTTCATCCAAGTTCACTACATGAGTTTCCATATGTCTCTGAATCTTGTCTTAATTTCTATCTCTAAATTTGATCAATTGTTTCAGAATCTCAATATATTATCTTATTATCAATTGGTAAATAATTATTACTATTTAAATTTGATAAAAAATCTAACAATGTTGTATACTTTCAAAATGTTTTTACTAATCACAATAAACACCCAAAATTCATGTTATACTTTCCAAGAAAATCTCTTCCATAATTTTTTCCTTCTCTAATAGAACTAAAGTAAAACTACTTTCCACTTAGCAATAAAAATTAATAAACGTTACTCACATATATATTGGTATCATCCTTAAGATCACAATATCCTCTAAAATGTTAACTAAAAAAATCCAAGAATCTCAATCTTACCATGTTTGACCATAATTTTAAATTCTACTTTGTTAACATCTTTAGATCTCTAAAAGAAACCATCCATTTGTCATCTCTATAATAAACTAATTTATCTAACCATTCACCACACATATTCTCATCTTTCTTGAAGTCATCTCCTATTTAGATGTTAATTAAAACACATACAAATTTGTGTTCTTATGTTTATTTATTTAAGGAATATGAACAAACACTTATATTTCCATTTTTATCAAATTATGTCCATAGTTTACATGTTTGGTCATTAACATAACTTTTAATGCATTAATGGATAGATAACTGGAAAATACTTTCCCTTGTGTTCATTGGAGTCAAATTTCAAAATAAACACTTATTGCTCACTTGATCACTAGTCTTTTATACCGTTTTATAAAACCTTCTTGGCGGAAAGACAAATGAATTGTCAATTGATACTTTCTTCCTATATTAAAATCCATAAATGGAGAAAGTAGGACTTCTTACCCAAGGTCTTTATTCCATACACATATTTCAAAATCAACCTCTTTTCTCTTTCTATTTTATTTCCTTTAAAGATTTTCTAGATTAGGAGATAGAAAAAGGAAATGGGGACTATTATTCATCTCTTTGCATTTATGAAACACTGATGCACATATGAAATAGGAAATGTATTTTGGGCCTCATTTATTTCCTCACTTTATTTTCCGTTAAGAAATTTTCATTTTATAGTCTTTATGCATTGAACCCTTCAACTATTGTTATTTAAGAAAATCACATTATGAGGTTTAAATCAATTATGAAAATTTGGGATGTTACATCCTCGGTCCTCCAGTTGGTCTTTGCTCATGTTTGAGGCATTCATTTCATCTGATAATGAGTGTCTTATTTGTTGTAACAAGAAAACAAAACTATCTTAACGTTGTTAAACTTATTACATGGCAATAAAGACACCTCGAGTGACATTCGAGGGGAGCATAGGAAGGAAATAATAATACTTTTACATCTTGGAAGAAGAAGGTAGAGGCTCAATATGCAAATTGAGATATATATAGGAATAAATAAACCATACAACTACACACATATATTTGGGTTATTCACCATAACCATGCTACACATCCACTATCAAAACCAATTTTAGGATGACACATGTAAATTGCATATTTATCATATCATATATATTAGTTTTAGATCATATGTGGTATTTAATCAGATATACATATTAATGATTTTAAATATTCACATTATATGCAATAAATAAAAGGCAAAACCCAAAATCTGATCCTACTGGTTAAATCCCAAAACATAGTACATTGATGAGGCTCTCATACCACTGTAGGGAAATATGGCATCATGATAGGTGGCGGAAACAAATTTTTTAGCATCCATATTCCTCTTTAACAGACGACTACGTAAATAACTACGTAATGGGAGAGTATGGTTTTGAGGTAATACATGGTCCTGGAGCAAGTCAACAGACAATTCCCTCAATACAATATGCAGCTTTCTTAAAGTCACACTCAGACAACATCTGCAATAGCTCTTGGTTGATCACCAATGATTACAACTTGATCTTGTCCTCCTAGAGGCAGGAAACAACCTCATTGCCTCTATAACAGTCAACACAGACCACTGAAAACTCCTTTAATTCTATAAGAATAGACAAGAAGGAGTTTTTCCTTCTCATTGGTGTATTCACACCAACTTGCTCTCCCACAATTGTTCTCCCTTAATATCCCTCCCTTTATCGAGTAGGACTTGCTTGGGTTCTCTTTTTTACCACAACCAAAAAAGATAAATATTATCAGAGGCAAACGATATGTGTCTGAAAAGCCCTAGTCGGAGTGGAAGGGACTGAAATTTCATGAATTTTCACATCCTACGAATAGAGAAACCATCAATTCATAGGTAAACTGATTGGTTCAGTTGTTGAATTGGTCTTTTCATCATGTTTCCCAATCATAATTGTATTGGGAAATAATATTCAATTTATTATACAACATGAAGTCAACACTAATCCTTGAATCAATCGAATTGACTCACCAACCGATCAGTTCACAACCTGATCTAGTCAGTTAGTTCACCTGAGTTGATCGATTCACTTCCCAAACTGGTCGGTTCATGGACTAGATTTCCAATATTGGTTTAGTTGACCTAACATACTGAAATGATTTGCTCAACACTTGAATAGGTCAGTTCATAGTTTAGTCAATCAACATTCAATTACTGTTATTTAAATCAAATACCTAACTCTTCAGTAATCAATCTTAAACCATATTCATGAATGAACTCCTATCGTAAGTGTATCCTATGGGTGTGACCCTACAGGTTCCTGTTGTCTCAAGGTCAATTAGGTCAATGTTCATGTCTAAATTGACTAAACCCGTGTTTTGATGATGAATAACCATTCCACATATTGGTGTCTAATGTCTCTACTTAAGTGATTTCAGATTAGGTATAGACACACTCCAAATGCCCTAACTTGCACATCTCAAATTGGAGAAAAGACAAGTCAAAGTCAATACAAGTGCTAGTTTTTGTAATATGATGTAAATCCATTAGAATCATGTTGTAAATCACTTGTAATGATTGTATGACTTGTAATTAAGCTTAGAAAAAATTAGGAGCACTTAGATCAAATGTTTAAGCACTCAAAAGTCATTTTCCAAAATTCACATCAGGTTGTTCATCAGTCGAGTTCTGTGAGTTGCAAACTCGACTGATCCTGATTGGATCTTGAAAATGACTTTTGATCGATCGAGTTTACACTACACAGAACTCAACCAATGGAGTACCAGACCAATTCAATTTTTATTGGTCGGTTGAGTTTCCCCAGGACAAACTCGACCGATGATCTGAATATTGGCTTTGTCTTTTACTCTATCGGTCGAGTTACCCTTATAGAAACTCGGCCGATTGCACTATACGGAAAGGTGCAGAAAAGTGCTTCTAGCCATTGTGGAGTTGCAACAAGTGAAAATATATCTGTTGCAAGCCACAAAATGGCTAGTTTTCGTTCTCAAGTGTTCCCAAAGGCTAAGAGGCATCCCCAACTATAAATAGGACCCCTTGGGCTTCATTCCAAGGTTGAGCATTCAATGCAAACTCTATGTGAGGTTCCTATTCTATAGTTGAGTGCTTCCTACAGCCTCCTCTCTCTCTCTAAGTTTAATCACTTGCTACATCCATTAGAGTGAGTAGGAGATTTGTAAGAAAGCTCATTCTACATGTATATCTTGTGAGGCTCTCACTTCCACCACCTCCCTATCTCTCATTTCAACCATGAAGATGAAGATTCTCTCTCTTAGCTAAGAGAGGTGAAGAAGAACAAGGGAAGGCATTCCTTGGTGAAGATCAAGGCTAAAGACTTGGAGCTAGAGTGGGTAAGCCCTTGGTGAAGGCATAAGACTCCTTGCTCAAGTGGGTAAGTCCTTGGTGGAAGCTTCTCCGAGTGAAGGTGAAGTCAAAGGAGGAAGATCCAAGAAGAGTGGGTAATCCCTGGAAGGGTGAAGACTTGTGCAAGAGTAGGTAAGTCCTTGGAAGAAGGCAGAAGACTCCTTGCAAAGTGGGTAAGTCCTTGGTAAGATTGAAGACTCTTTGTATTGGATAGGTAAGTCCTTTGTTTGGTAATGTATTGTAAGTCTTATGAATGAATATAAGAATGCAATGGTTAGGAAATCCTAGAGGTTGACCTCACTAGGTAAGTGGACTGACATACTTCTAGTTTGAAGTGTGGAACCACTCTAAATAGCTTGTCTACTTGTGTTTTCTCAATCTCTCTCATCCTTGCTATGCATGTTTTAGTTGCACTCAAATTACCTATTTAGCCACCTTATCTTATCATATATCTTGAAGGTCTAATGAATTTTGTTTAAGTGCATTTAGATCTATTCACCCCCCTCTTGAGCATCTAATCACCCATCTAGGATCCAACAATTCCAAGTTACGTTGGAAATGAATGTCCATAACTTCTGTATGACATCACAAGCAATGACGGTATCTAGCAATATATCATTTCTACCCAAGTACTTAGGAAAGTTGGAGAACAAATTCAACCTACAATAAGTGATTGGTGTTATAGTGATTGTCTAAATCATTTATCGTTGATATCTGGGTTAATCTCAAGGCATTGAATCATCATCCTCTCAATGTTCAATCCATGTTCTTTGAATTAGAACAAACTGGATGAGATATATTTTTCCTTGTATCATATATTGATTCACATGTGCATGCACATGCCTTTCTCAGTCTCGCTTATCCGGTGGCTTGGATATCAAACTCCGGTAGGAGGGACAAACCACATATATATCCCACACAGTCATCCCCATGAGTCATAGTGCACCCAATCATCACCTTTATGGTAACCCTTATTTAAGGTCACGATGGATGATGTTAAAGTACATTGAATGACTTGTGATGAGTGTAGTGATTTCAGGTCTAAGAATCACAATTACCACCATCATTATGAGAGATGATTCTGACTACCAATTATGGTTTCCATGTGTCACTCTCAAAGTGGGTCTATTTGATACACTATTTTCTAACAAGTATCAATGTGTTTGGTTTGATATCACATATCATGACTGGTGAGATTCTGTCATCAACCAACATGCACTCTAGTATTTTGTGTCATTATTGTCTATCACCCTTCCACAATAATATCTGACTAGGGACATAGTAAGAATGTACATACTCTTAACATTTTTGTGATCTCATTGTTCAAGTCATCAACCAGAAGACATACGTCATTGAGTGATGTCATTCTTTAGACATTCATTATGTTTCATTATTATATCATAACTGAATGAAATAGAATAAATCAGAAGATTCGATTTATTATTAATCAAAGTGTTTACAAGATATGCCATCACAATCATCATATGATTGGCTCTATGGGCATACTTACCAACAGTAATATCCATACTAAAAGTAAAGTTCGAAAGAAAGAAATTTACAATTGAGACATGGGAAAACCTAACTCAAAACATAATTGGTTTGCAAGAAGAAGAAGACATTCAACCTGACGGTAAAACTATGACACCTACAAAAAGTGTTTCTTTAACATAAATTTGAAAGGGGATAAAGTATGGACATGCAAATGTAAGTAGATGATGCAAAATAACTCACTATCAATACAACTATTGAATGGATTGGTTGATGGAAGCCCTAATGACATATTTCAACAAAGCTCTATTAAACCTTTTGATTTTGAAGGAATTGAATGTTGTTGTTTAACACACAATACTTAATTTGGATTATGATCATGTATTA
Organism: Alisma plantago-aquatica; assembly: GCA_963693085.1. Classification (NCBI taxonomy): domain Eukaryota; kingdom Viridiplantae; phylum Streptophyta; class Magnoliopsida; order Alismatales; family Alismataceae; genus Alisma; species Alisma plantago-aquatica. The sequence goes on along the minus strand of OY856414.1, from coordinate 807,026,695 downwards.
TACATTATGTTCAAAACAATGATTTTGATGATAATGGTACTGAGATAGTGACTAACACAGATGGCATACCTCCAACATATATGCACATTACAGAAGTTGAAAGTAACACACATAAGATTTTTGACAAGATGGGTAGAGAAATAAGTATAACATGTAAAATGAAATCTAGCCCATACATGACTCAAAATCAAGCAAGAAAACAACATGAATTTCTTGTTGGATTAGAGAACATAGAAATAAATGATGAATTATTAGGTTAATAACGGTCGACATCATATGTTGTCATGCAGTTTAGTGAGCATCAATTTTGACAATAGCAGAAGTAGTATGTGTACTACAAATCACATGACTACATACATGCTTTAAAATAGTGGAAGATGTTATGAAATCATAACTCTACCATTTAGCCTTTGTTTTATTGTTGTAATAACAACATTATGTAATGGGTTCATGTACCCTAATATGTTCCTATAAACTTCTTATACCTACATGGGAGAAGTTATTGGTAAAGGTATCATCCTTTCCAAAAAAAACTATCTAATTACATCCATGAAAAGATTAAGTGACCCCATATCAGTGATATGATAAATGATCTTGTATTCTTGACTCTAAATCTCATAGCTTCTCATGATGATAAAATATTAACGAATTAGGGTATGAATATGATACTAGATCAACTAATAACCTATAAATTTCAAATAAGAATAAGTTAGACACCATGAAATAAGAGACTCAATTCTTCATTTGATTGGGAAAAGAGAGAGTTCAATAATTAGAGAGTTTTCACCCAAATATCATTGCTGAGAGTGAATTACAACTTGATAATATATGATTTACCATATGAAAATATACATATATTGCACGCTCAAATTTTTTAAATACATCACTAAAATTTGGGTCTTATCATTGAATGAAACATGAATGAAAGTTTCCTTTAGTGATCATTCTAAGAAGAAAAAGGACCTATGATAAGGATTGGTTTATACATGGGCATATTGACATTAAAGATGCATATGCCTTGAAGATTTATTTGATTTACCAACTAAATAGTCCTTGATTACTTTCTTATTCTCAAACTTATCATGGGGTCCTGACATTTTATGCAATGAACAATTTAGTTATAATTTATCAATTATTAATGTATCATTAAAAGTAAATATTTAATGTAATTGAGTAGGGGTTTAGTTAAAAACAAATGTGGCTTATCATCATTTGGTACTAAGGATACTGTCATCCTTGAGTGATTATTCTTATTTCCTCGATTGCACTATAACCTAGACTAAGGTTCCAATGCAATCAGACTACTTAGTTGTTATGACAAAAAATGTTCCATTGACACTTAGATATATCAAAACTTGAAGTTGCACTGTCTCACTCATTACATAATAGTTTCTAATAAGCATTGAGGTGGGATTTCACATGAGCATGCAATTGGTCACTATATCAATTTCGTTGTGTCGTTTGGGAATAGTAATACTCCATATGGGTTGATTATTCCTGATGATTAGTGCTTGAACACAGCCTATTGAACTACTCATGTATTGAACGATGATATAGGGATTTACCTATCAGTCTTGTACCCTTATAAGATGGATCCAAGATTTAATCACACATATACCTATTGCCTTTGAACTATAAAGGCATGCAAGTTTCTATATTGGGTATACCATCCTTAGATTTAGCACCAAACACAATTATATCTTGATCGAAATGACTCTCATGTTTTTTGGTCTATTATTCTGTATGGTCTTTAATTTTATTAGGTGTTGTCTCCTAAATAAACTCGTAAATTCACTTCCCAAATTTATCAGCATGCAACAACCATGATAAGATTAAGTCCTAGTTGACAATATCACGTAACTAATAAATGATTTTGTGTTCAATGTTCGGTTGAGTCCTGGGTCAACATTAGATTGATTTGGTCTGATATTTGCAGCTAAGTTTCATTATGATACATTCTCAAATTTGTTAGTACGTGGTAATAAAATGATATATAATCTAACCAACATGATTGAACTATAATCTTGACTCTTTGACAAGGTCCATTAAGCTCAACACTCCTTGATAAAGTGTCATGGTATTGTGTCATTCCACATTATTTAGTTAGCAATGTGAAAATGGCAACTTTAGTGAATTGTAAAATTCATGGTTATAGAAATAGTGTTGGTAGCACTAATTATTTGAATTAATGGTTTATATTCATTCTCAATATGGTTGGTGATCATTATAATCTTAGGAAAATAAAGTGTTTGATTCTTTGAATAATACAATGAAAGTGATATTGAATTTGATGTTAAACACATGATTCTGGAATGATTTTTTTGGATATGATTATACTAAAAGGTATAAGGTATTCTTTGGTTGTACACATGTTCTAGTAAGATGTTTGTCTTATTAAGGATGACAATGTAAACATTTTCTGAGCTCTTATTGGGCAATTTGTGTTTGCTCGTGTAGGTATAGGAATTCCCATTCTTGTAATGAGGTTTGCCTATAGTTGGATCAAACATAAAATAAAAGAACATGCATATGAATGTTTGGAGATCTAGATGTATGATTGTATATACATACATGGGTGATTCTCAAACAAATATTAATAACTATTTTTTTTTAAACTAAGATAAAGGCATGGATCATGTGATCACACTTGATGTCATAATATATCTTATTGATAATGTTGCTAAGGTGTAACTAATATATTAAATTCAATTGTTCTTGTTTTTATTCATCCATGTTATCTATGGTTATATCTTTGTATTTAGGTTCAAATTGTTACCTCATATCTATAATAGAATATTGTCTATTAGAATTTTTTATTTTGTTATTTTGTTCAATTTTGCCCTTGTAAACTGGAGTTCAACAAGTATGCTTTGTCTATCTATGTGCAGTTGGATTACAAATTACTATTTGGTATCATTGCTCATGTAAAAAATGTGCTCTCTTGATGATTCTCATGTTTCCATAATATCAATACGATGATGGTTGACTACTCTTTTAACATTATCCATTTATCCAAGAGTAGTTATTAATATATCCAGTAACATATTAGACATTTATATATATTTTCAATAATTATTTCATTTGTGAGAAGGAGAGATTCAACCTTATCACATCATCGATTATAGAGAGTTGCTAATTGTTAATGTGGACTCCTTCCTCCTAGGTGGAGTGGTTGGATATTGAACCTGCAACTTGCGGCTAATAAATTGACCAAACAAACACATTGAACTATATATGTTGGAGGAGGATTTAAGTTGTCATAACGCATAGGCCTCTTGTTTAATAAACTTAAATATAGATATTATAGGTGTATTGCTTTCACGTAAGTGTGATATCCTAATTCAGTTGGTTTCTTTATATTACGATACCTAGATATATTATATGCCTTGTGTGTTTTGGCCATTAGTTGTATAAAACGTGGCACGTAATAGTGACCAGTGAGATTGATTATATAAATAAAGGTAATGCGTAAAATCTAGATGAAATTCTACATAAAGAACATACCAAATGCAAAGTATCTATCATGTATTTGTTTTTCCTGGTGTCAGGGGTGGTGTTAGGATCTCATCATTAGGGGGGGCCTGACTTTGACAGATCACTTCAAAAATTATAATAGAGGCCATGATTAGATTTTGTGTATTCTTTTTTTTGGTTTTTAAGTACCTAACTATGTATAAAATTTTTTGCTTTCTTTGATAAATTTTAGAGAGAAGCCTACAAGATCTCACCTAATAATATTATATGTTAAAAAATGTAATAGAAGATATGATAATTGTTATCTCAAATGATGCACCAAATTCAGTAGGTACACATGTGCATGCGTGCAATCTGCTTATGGATGTTGTCTGATGAATGCGCCTAATGAGTGTGTTCTAGATAAGGTTGTCATTAAATGGTGTGCTCGTGGTTGAACAAACAATACAGATACATGTTTTAGTGGAAGTACAATCTGAATGTGATAGTCAAGAATGTTAAGAGACTCTTTTCGACCTACAAAAATATGAATTTAGTTCTATGTTGCTTTCACAAAAAGAAAGAAAGAACAAAACCATCAAAGATTGTTACATTATCCGTAAGGGGTGAAGGTTGAGACCTGAACATGTGTTCGTGCATACATTGTTTGTGTGAGGAAGTGTGTATTGGTTGAAAGTTACATGTATTAAATATTAAAACATAATATAGAATCTATCGACTAAATCTTGACACATGCATTCAGTCAAAATCATCATGATTATGCCTATAAAACATCACAATCATGTCTTGTATGTCATTATATATAGCTATATAACATTCAACAGTTTGTATATTCTCAATGACTTGTCATTTATTAAGAAACATAGATCTTCTACTTTTTGGTTATCTTTGAATGTCATATTGAGTTCATTTTTTATGCACATATAATTTAAAGGAGTATACATCATAATTATAGGATTTATTATTCTATAGAGTTTTTAAATCATGTTAAATTAAATTGGATACATATAAGCTATATGTACTCAGGTGTACAAAAGTTATATATATATGTATATATATATATATATATATATATATATATATATATATCCACAATGTCATATATTATAGTAGTACAATAAAAAAGTTATGTAAATGTGAAAATCTATAGTCCATTTACATAATTTTTTTATAATTTTACTTATGATGAAAAAAGTTACATTTTTTTTATCCTTTTATTTATAATTATATAAATAACAAATTTGGATAGTATATTATAATTTATAATATAATGTATGAATGGAAAATGTGTTGATTAAGATGAATCTGTAACTAGATGCTTTGTAAATTACGTAATGCTGTAGTTTACACTTTTGAAAATGTAACAAGTAGCTATTTTTCCATTCATATGTAACAACTCAATGTTACTATTAAACATTTAATAAAAGATTATAATTTGTTAATAATCAATCAAGAACTCAATACTTCATAATATGTTGTATATGGAATACAAGAAATCTTATGGTAAGATAAATCACAATTTAATATGAATGAGTGGCATTTATTTTCGGTGACATGAAATGAAAAAAAGTGAAGGTCGTAACAAGCTAGATTTTAAATTTTATTTTTAAAAGAAGACTATAAAAATCACTTTAATAAAAAAACAAAGGACTTTATTTGAAGGCTCTTTAATTTGCCTAAGAATTCACTTTCTCTAGTTTTGATTATTTTAATATAAAAACCTTCTATAATTTGATGTGCAACATCACTTTCTGTAATTACTAAGAGAAAATATAGTTGGAAGGTTTTATGAGCACAAGTTACCTATAAATTAACTAAACTCCGAGGACTCATCAATTAATCTGTAAAAACAAAGGATTATGTTGAAAATGTTGGTAAAAATATAATAAGAAGCTTTTATGAGTACAAACTATTTATAAATTAACTAAACTTTGAGAACTTTACATTAAATATGTACAAACAAATGACCTATGTTAAATGTTAGTAAAACAATATCTGCTCCGGCCGAGTTTTGGAGCAGCGTGCAAATTCTATACAACCGTCAAAGTAACCACCTAGGCTACAAAACTGTTGTGTTTGTTAGCAGCACACCTTCTTTATATATCAATGTGGCAATTAATAACTCATTTTAATATCAATATATATGAATGATTTAATTTTTAATTTTTTTTGGGGGGTGGGGGCATGGCCCCTGCCGCCCCCTAGTTCCTCCAATGTCTAGTGTCACCAAAATCAGTTTTTTGCCCATCAATTTTGAAGGATATGGATAGGGTTGTAAATGAATATGGGTATACCTGCATACCTGAAACCCATAAATTTGTAAAATCACGTAGTCAGTTACCTTTATACCCATATATCCGCCATTCACTGGGTACAGTTATGGTTATGTGTCTACCCATACTCTGCATACCCATATATCCATTTATTATATTTTTGGTAAATAAATTATACTAAAATGTAATGCATATGACAAAGATAAGTACCTTAGATTAGTAGATATTTATATTAGGATGTAATGGTCCATGTTGTAGCACACAGGTCTAGTAAATTTAAGTGAAAACCTCTAGAGGGGGGGTGAATAGAGTTTTATAGAGATTTTAAAATAATTTAAACTCAAGCAACCACAAAGAAAGATTAGACAAAGAGACACAAGGGTTTAGAGTGGTTCCTAGCCTTAGCAAATACTAAGGTAGTCAGTCCACTACCCGGTTGCTTACCCAACCGGGATTTGAAAAGAAATTATTTTATTACCTCGCAAGGATTTTACATAAAATACATTTCTTTTCCCTAAACCCTTCAAGCAGCCTTCACCTAGAAGTAATCGCCCAACTCGAAGCAGCCTTCCCTTGAAGTAGATGCACCAACACCCGTTGCACCAGCCTTCTGAAGTAGCTTCCCGTGCGATAGCCTTCTTGAAGTAGCTTGAAGTCCCCTTCTCCACCTGAGAAGTCCACCCTCTCCAATCCGTAGCCTCCAACCCTAGGAGTAGCAAGGAGAGTACAAGGAATAAATAGGAACAAGAAAGAAGTACAGAAATTACAATACCGTTGTAAGCACAAGGCTTGATTTTCCTATATCAAGCGTTTGGATCTCCCAACCAAGATATATAGCAATGTGATTATTATGTGTAGGAGATCCTAGTCTATAGGACACGAAACGGTAGCAATATGAATGTATAACAAGTATGGGAATTGCACTATTGCTCTAAACAGATTGCCAATGTAGTGTATGCTCAAAGATTGCACAATTGAGTATGTGAGTGTATTGTAGTGTCCTATGGCTTGTCCTATTTATAGGAATGGTCTAAGTATGCTTAAGGACGTTCTAGACAACTTCTAGGGGGTTCCTAGTGCTTAACTATCCGTTAGGAATAAGTTAGGCGCATTAGCAACAGCTAGTTAATTAATTCTGCAGTTGTTGTCAGAGACCATCTCGGTCGAGAACTTGTCGACCGAGATGCCCGGTCGGTCGAGGATTTTTCGACCGACAGGCTCTCTGGATTAACGTTTATTTGCAACTGTCAACTGCTGTGTCTAACGACTACTTTTGGTCAATCTCGGTCGAGAAGTTTGTCGACCGAGAGTGTCTCGGTCGAGGAGTGTGGTCGACCGAGATTGACTCTGTTTTCAATCTTTCAATTAAGATACTAAGTGAGTGCATGAGTGTGCATTATGTGATCCTATTAGAAGGAGATGTCCTGACTAAGTGTAGTGTTTAGTTAGGGAGATCTAACGCTTGATTTACATGAAGTCTAAGTACTTGTACATTATATGTTTGTACAAGTTTACATATGATTACATTGCATGACATTTATAAACATTCAAGCGTAAGGATTCCCTAGAACTTTGTCATCACCTTGTTCCTGCACACTTAAGTAGCTCGTTAGATTAATAAGAATGAAATGTTTGTCATCATCGAAACAAAGGGATTTATCATAATATCCAATTTATCCAACAATCTCCCCCTTTTTGAAGATGACAAACATTTCCTAAATATGAAATAAGGAAATATAAAGTATATGAGTTTCATACCTGAAAATTTACCTTTTGTAGCCATTTATGTTTTTCAAGTAAGTGCTGGCCAAGATGTGATGAAACTCTTTTATATATATTTTTATATTCTTTCTCCCCCTTTGTCATTTCAAAAAGATATCCAAAGTTGAATGTTTTATTTTTCTTCTCCCCCTTAATATAATTCTCCCCCTTAATTAGATATCCTATTAGGAACATTTTTTTATTTAACTTATCCACAATTTGTTTCTCAATCATTCGCAAAGAGTGTTAAGTCTTGAAATGAAAACAGATACCTTCAAGTACAAGATACTAATTTCAATAAATTCATAACTTTCTTGAAAATATTCAGTTACACATAGTGATTACAAAGTTTTTGTAACCTTCTTTTAAACAATGATCAAAGTTTTAATGATCTCCCCCTTTTTCTTATGCTTTGCTCCCCCTTCGATAGATATCTCAAATGAAAGTTTGAATACTAAGCAAATATATAAAATGTCCAAGATTTTAACAAAGATGTATGCAATTATGTCAATCTGGAAAAACAGAAACCCAGTCGGTCGACAGTTGCTCGACCGACAATGTTCTCGGTCGACTAGTTGCTCGACCGAGAATGTTTCTGGAGAACTATTTTGTTATTTAATTTTAATTTGTAATAGTTGCCTGTTTTAATTATTATTATTCCCTTATTTGTTATGCTCTAATAATGAACTTATAATGCGTATTTTGAAGAAGTCTCATATGCCAAACAAATATCCATGTGAATCAAAATAAAAATGGCAAATTTCATTCAATAGCATGAAGAAGATTACAATCATATAGAATACAACTATTACAACTCCAACTCTTCACAGGAAAGATTTAAGAATTACATCAATGTCCGGATCTTTCCCAAGAAATGGCTCGGCTCCATAGTATTGGACCAGAGTTTTCCAATCCAAAGCACCAGTTGTAGTCAACGCATATGCTTCCAGGAAAGTGGGAACTCGGTCAAAACGGAAGTGAGCAGCTATGTCTTGCAATTGTATGGAAGAAAATTGAGTATGTGCAAGATCCATTGATGGTGAAGGTGGAGGTTGATAGTAGTTGTATGAGGGGTTAAATGGGTTGAGCATGCCAGGGTTTAAAGAATGCGGATATTCATCGGTTTGGTTAGGAGAAAGGTTTTGCATTCTTTGATTTAAGTATGACATGGCATGGTGATTGTAGTTTAATTGTCTACTAAGATGGTATTGGGAGCCAGCAATATAAGTAAGGGTATTTTGGATGGGATCAATGGAAAGGTTAGTAGGAGGAGGGGGTGGTATATCCTGATGTGATGACTCTCCTTCTACTCTTGCCCTTTTATGGCCAAAGTCAATTCCCATCTTCTCTACGGTGTTCTTACTTATCTTTGGTGGTCTACGCTCCCATATGTATCCCATATCTTCAATGTTTGACTTAAGAAAATGTTGAGTAATCTGGCACACAAAATCGGCATATGGTGGATTGCCAGAAAACTCAAGCATATTTTTAAGTATTATGCGAATGAAGTTGATGGGAATTTCTTTTATGATAGCATAAATTAGACACATACGGAAGATAGGAACCTCAGATTTATTGGCTCGTGGATGTATGTTGGTGGAGACAATGAGGTTTACTATTCTACATGCCGGTTTTAGGTTTATTGCATAATAGGTTCCCCTATCTTCATGACAAGTGGTATTGGCTTGAAATATGGCTCTTTTTATATCACTAAGACTAGTGGTGTGGTCATCATGGGAAAATAAATTTATTGGATTGCCGGTGGAAAGGTCAAGGAAATCTTGATATTCATCTATATCAATTTCAAGCATGTCAAGAATATCCCCTTCGGAAAATTTAAAACTATGCCCATTGACCATGGTGTAGAAGAAAGTGATGTCATTTTCGGTGTGGGATAGAAGATTGGCATAGAATTCGTTGACTACCTTAATGGAGTAGGAAGGAAAGGATGGATTGATGAAGTCCTTCAGCTTTTGTACTCCAAAGAGATGCTCCAGGTCGACTATGTTGATGAAGTCCATCACTTCGACCGGACGTCGGGGAAGAGGAGCTTTAGAGGAAAGCCGAAAGTATCTATCTCCAGCATCTCCGTCGACGAAAGCTATGTCATTGATGATCGTCAGTGGCGGAGTGGCTTCCCTCTCTTCTCTTCTTTTTCTTCCAGCAACTTTCTTCTTCCCACGGACAGTTGATGATGAGGCCATTGTGTTTCTTGAGAGTGGAGAAGAAGCAAGGAAGATTTGAGAGTAAGAGTGCTGAAGGATTGCACGAAATTGCACTAGAGATGGACTATGGAAGCAAGGAAATGTAAGTGTGAGTAAGTGGCTCGTTTTTGCACTTATTTATAGAATTCCAGCGACCCGGTCGTTCGACGACTCGTCGACCGAGCGTCCGCAACGGTCGAGTTGCAGGCGCGCCACTTGGTCCTCCAACGGTAAAGAAAACGGTCATAACGGTCGGGTCGCAACGGTCATATCCAACGGCTATTTCTCGGTCGAGCGCTTGTCGACCGACATTGTCTCGGTCGAGCACTCGTCGACCGACAGTTTGTCTGATACTGAGTCTGTTTAGAATTTGTCGGTCGAGTGAGATGGGCTGACCGAGTGGTTCTCGGTCGAGCATTTGTCGACCGACTAACTTACTGAGTTCAATTTTTGGCTGAATTTTAATGCAAATCATAGAACATTTTTGTAGAGCATATGTATATTCCAAGGGAGTAATAATATTTAAGGCTTCTAATTACCACAAATGATTTGACGTTTTGTTTTAAAAATATGCTAAGATTAAGTTCATTAAAATAATGTTCAAATAAACAATTTTTTATCAAAGTTTATTTTAGGTCGCCCTTGATTACGACCATAGCGCCCCTTGGTCAAATTTTATTTTAACCAAGAGGCATATTCTGCAGGTTTCCAGTATGAATCATTCATATGCGAAGTATGAGTTCTGCAGATAGCTTGCAAATATCAATTTGAGACACATTAAAGTGTACTAATTATGAGAGCTTAATAAGGACATCAAATATGGTGAAGCATATTCAAGAATAGTATCCATTCATGAATTTAAGATTACTTTGGATAGACTAAAATATAAAAGCACACAAAAATTTATTTGAAACATTTTATTCATTGCAAGTATTTCTGAAAAAAATGTGCAATAAAAGAATGATTAAATAGAATCTTTCAAGAATAATCTTTCAAGAATCTTTCAAGAATAATTTTCACATACAATGTAAAGATTTACAGCAGTTTGAGATAAACGTATGTGTATCAAGGTGCCATTAAATCTTTTTAATTTTTGATTTTGTTATCCCTAAATGTTAAGTTGAGATAGACATAAGGATATACAAATTAGGTCTATGGTCATATCTCAACTTAGTCGAACCTATTTAATTTGGAGTTTTTGGAACCCATACCATATCGACATGCTTTTTCTTGTATGGGCATGAAAAAGAATAATGTCCAAGGCGTGAGCAATAATGACAACAAATTGAATCAACCTCAAGCCTTTTTCTATAGTTTTGATCTAGGTTATTCTTGGGTATATACATTTTTGTGCCTCTAGGTATATAAGCGGATTGACTCGCTTGTGTTCTTCTAGGTTGTTGATGAGATTTCTCATTAGGCTTATAACCTAGTCCTCTTCTCCCTATTTGATGATAGGAATTTTCTAATATTCTATCAAGGATTCCATTGTTGCTTAACTTACTAACTTCTTGTTGCAACTTAACAATCTCATCCATTCTTTTCTTGATATCTAATTTTGCTTGGTCTAGATTGGATGATAACATATTTCTTTCTTTCACTATATTGTCATAATCTACATGGGTGCACAATATAGGTTGTTTTTGAAAATCATTTAATTTTGTAAGCAATTCAGCTTTTTCTTGACATAGAAGATCATAGTTTGTTTCTAGAGTAAAGATCTTTACTTCACTGTTACTTAGAGATGATTTCAAGGTACGATTATCAGACATAATGCTGTCTTTTTCAAAACCAAGAGTATTCAATTTAACATATAAATCGTCATTTTCGGATGTAAGAGCAAGAAGTCTAGCATTTAGATCATCATTTTCTTTGCTGGATTTCTATAACTTCTTTTTGCATTCAACATATTTATTATGTGTTTCTTCAATAATAGAAACTAACTCCTCCTTGGGTAAATCAAGCAAGCTTACCTCTTCTTCTTCTTCCTCACTTATTGTAGCAACGAAACACTCTTTATGTGCATCTCCTTTCTTTGACCTCCATGGACATTTAGACGTAGAGTGCTTTGTTCCTAAGCACCAATTGTAACTTGTCGAACTTTGGTCCATGCTCCTTTTCTTGTGGTTGTAGTCACCTCCTCCCTTTATCTCTTCAAGACCTTGTTAGGGCTCCTTGAAGCCTGCTCTGATACCAATTGAAAACCTCTAGAGGGGGGGGTGAATAGAGTTTTATAGAGATTTTAAAATAATTTAAACTCAAGCAACTACAAAGAAAGATTAGACAAAGAGACACAAGGGTTTAGAGTGGTTCCTAGCCTTAGCAAATACTAAGGTAGTCAGTCCACTACCCGGTTGCTTACCCAACCGGGATTTGAAAAGAAATTATTTTATTACCTCGCAAGGATTTTACATAAAATACATTTCTTTTCCCTAAACCCTTCAAGCAGCCTTCACCTAGAAGTAATCGCCCAACTCGAAGCAGCCTTCCCTTGAAGTAGATGCACCAACACCCGTTGCACCAGCCTTCTGAAGTAGCTTCCCGTGCGATAGCCTTCTTGAAGTAGCTTGAAGTCCCCTTCTCCACCTGAGAAGTCCACCCTCTCCAATCCGTAGCCTCCAACCCTAGGAGTAGCAAGGAGAGTACAAGGAATAAATAGGAACAAGAAAGAAGTACAGAAATTACAATACCGTTGTAAGCACAAGGCTTGATTTTCCTATATCAAGCGTTTGGATCTCCCAACCAAGATATATAGCAATGTGATTATTATGTGTAGGAGATCCTAGTCTATAGGACACGAAACGGTAGCAATATGAATGTATAACAAGTATGGGAATTGCACTATTGCTCTAAACAGATTGCCAATGTAGTGTATGCTCAAAGATTGCACAATTGAGTATGTGAGTGTATTGTAGTGTCCTATGGCTTGTCCTATTTATAGGAATGGCCTAAGTATGCTTAAGGACGTTCTAGACAACTTCTAGGGGGTTCCTAGTGCTTAACTAGCCGTTAGGAATAAGTTAGGCGCATTAGCAACGGCTAGTTAATTAATTCTGCAGTTGCTGTCAGAGACCATCTCGGTCGAGAACTTGTCGACCGAGATGCCCGGTCGGTCGAGGATTTTTCGACCGACAGGCTCTCTGGATTAACGTTTATTTGCAACTGTCAACTGCTGTGTCTAACGACTACTTTTGGTCAATCTCGGTCGAGAAGTTTGTCGACCGAGAGTGTCTCGGTCGAGGAGTGTGGTCGACCGAGATTGACTCTGTTTTCAATCTTTCAATTAAGATACTAAGTGAGTGCATGAGTGTGCATTATGTGATCCTATTAGAAGGAGATGTCCTGACTAAGTGTAGTGTTTAGTTAGGGAGATCTAACGCTTGATTTACATGAAGTCTAAGTACTTGTACATTATATGTTTGTACAAGTTTACATATGATTACATTGCATGACATTTATAAACATTCAAGCGTAAGGATTCCCTAGAACTTTGTCATCACCTTGTTCCTGCACACTTAAGTAGCTCGTTAGATTAATAAGAATGAAATGTTTGTCATCATCGAAACAAAGGGATTTATCATAATATCCAATTTATCCAACATTAAGTACCTTACAATAGTAAAATAAAAAAAAAATATTCAACCTCGAGCATCTTCATAGGCACACATGCACATTTCATCATATTAAGGACAAAAATTCATTCTCCATTCTTCTCTTGTCTCACTGTCTTGAATGATATTTCTCCATAACAGGTTTAGAGATATGTTATATATTGTTGGTTGTACTTTTTCTCACAATATGAAGGAAAGTTAACGTAAGAGTGTCTAATATCTATTAATAGTATAGTCAAACTATTTAATATTCACCAATAGAGACATCAATTATCATTTCGTTTTTGTATCTTTGTTTAACTGTATTAACATGCTAGTCTTGGCTGTCTATTTTAAGATGACACATTTTTTTATTCACCAGATTCTAAATTTGTACAAAAAGGAATGTATTTGGCACCATAATAATACAAATATCACCCAATTAATATGGTAGTTTGTTGTATCATAAGTTTGTAGTGTGTTATTGTAGCAAGTCTATTCATAATCTTATACCTACTTGTCTGTCTATATATTATGTGGTTATGCAAATATAAGTATGGTGGGGGTATAGCTTTTGGAAAAGCAGATATATACTCATACCCATAGTCACTTAACTAAATGGTTATGGTTATAGATATGACCACAACCACACCATATCCTATCCATTTACAACCCTATATATGGATGAAAACGTCCTGCGGACAAAAGCCCAATAATTGATCTTTGGAGGGAAAACTGGGGCAGTTACCAACAGCTGAAACCCACGATTCTCTCGAGGTTTCGCCATAGCAAGTTCTATAATTTGTAATAATTCAGATAAATTGCTCCAGCAGGTTTAATATATACTTCAATAATTCCATCATGCGAGAGGACCAACGCATAAGTTGTATCGATTTCATACATGTCCACTACACATGAAGCTTCTCGAATGCGAAATGAAGGTCGTTCTTCGTAATGCATGGGTGGCTATATATATGTATGTGCATGAGCTACAATTAAGCTAACTATCGATAATCCCAGACGCATGCATTCTAGGAGGCACCGCGTGTACTTCCTATATGGGTAGGTAAATCATTCCACGAGCTGGCTGTGGAGCTTCATTTTGATCCTTTTGATGAATTCTTCGGCGCTGGTATTAATGTCCGGTGACTCGATTTTGACCTCCCTAGCAGACTCCGGATCGAAGACGCGTGACGATGGCTTGATCTTCTGGTCGTTGCTTTGGCCAGCTTGCTGCTGTAGTGGCGCTGGTGGTGCACTCATCTTCTCCATGTCGCTGCACACAGTTATGCTTCACTGATAAATTAGCTGATATGCCTCGATTGCTGAGGGAATCGGTTTGCATTTATAGGCATGTACTTGCTTATCATCGATCACTGTCGCTTGTTCGAGAAGGAAATTAACTAATGACTTTTTCCCACGACATTTTAGGGGGCTAAGCAAACGGAAGAAGATTAGCTTAAACAGGAAGCATAGAAAAGTACTCGGAAAGACGTAAGAGCATTGTATACTTTTCACATGTGGGACATTACAACGATAATTAGATTCGGAAGTGTGGATCACATATGTTCCTTCCACTTCAAAGTCAAAAAGGTTTTAGTACGTTGATACTCACTGCCCCAGCTAGCGGAATGACGTCGTCAGTGATTGACATTAGGACTGCATCGACACGTAAAAAATGAGTTAAATTTTCTTCACACTCATGCGTGCCCCTCACGCGGAGCTGAAACTAGCCCCCAAATGGTTTTTTATTTAAATTATATAATAGGCAAATAAATTTGTTTCACTTGTAACTTTTGAACCCTAATGAATTTTTTAATGAAACAAAAATTGTTGGATTCGTTACAAAAATATAATCTAACAAGCCTAATGTTGACATATTTTTTATTAAAAAAATACAAAAATGATATATATATAAGTTAATTGACACTCAAAGATGGTTCATTGACGCCTAGAAATAGTTCATTGTCACCCAATGTATAAAAATGATGCCTAAGTAAATATTGTACGTGTTATATCACATCTAAGGTAATTGACAACCAAACACTTAAGGTAATTCACATTCAAAAACAATATAAGGGCGCCCATAAATGACTATTGACACCCAACGATGATTAATTGACACCCAAAATGGTTCATTGACACCCAGAAGTGTAAAGATAGTGCCCAAATAAGGTATTGACAACCAAAAATAATGTAACGACGCCCAAATAGATTTGTATGACACTAATTTTTTTTAGCAATTTTTGGGCACTATTTAGTCATTTTTGGATGCCCCATAAATGGTTATTGACACCCAAAAATAAAGTTGTAGGTTACTCTTTCTTGTTAGGTCTCACACTTTTCTTTTTAGTTATCACTGAGAGATATGTTCTACCACAACTTAGATTGGGTTTGTCTAGTAGAACTTCTTCTGTAATAGGTACCAATGCATCTACGTTGATAACCAATATCATGACTACATAAACATAGTCATCACTCACCATATATGCTAGTCTTGTATATCATTATTGTCCTATACTATCCACAATAATAATCGACTAGGGACATAACAAGACTTCTAATGCATATTGTACATATGATCTTATGTTCAAGTCCTCATCCCAAACCATATGGCATGGAGTTAAACATTTCTAGGACATTATTAGGTTTACTCATTATCTCAATAATAAAACAAACATAACAAGTGGAATTTCCTTCTACTTGTATTCAAATCAAGTACAAAATATACCTTTTACAATCAACACATGATCGCTCACAGGACATATATACAACAGTCTCCCAATTTCATTAGAGCAAATCACTCATGAACCTAAGTCCAATAAATCTATGAAGACCAACATATTTCCACTATGAAAGTGCTTTAGATATATGTTCAACATGTTTCTTGCAGTTGGTAGTCTTCAAAGATTTATATCTCCTCATTGTGTGATCTCACATATGAGACAATTACGTCTGAGTATGTTCTTGTAACGCTGACGCGATATGGGTTCTTAGTTGTTCAATAGATCCATTTTTGTGGTAGTAAAACTCTACTTTCTTCAATGGTTGGAACCACCCCAAGTTCACTAACAAACTTCTTTATCCATACTGCTTCCTTTTATGTATAAGAGATAACAATGTACTCAGACACTGTTATAGAACTAGCCATAGTCTTCTTCTTGAAACTTTTCCATCATTCAGCTCCACTGCATAGGCAAAGTATGAATCTGGATTGCAATCTATAATCTTCCTTGTCGATTTGGAAGTTGGCATCAATGTAACCTTTTACAGCTAACTTTTCCTCACATCATAGATTAGGAATTGATCCTAAGTTCTTATCAAATACTTAAGGATTTGTATACATTTATCTAGTAACCATCACCCAGATCTGACTAGAACTTGCTCATCATGCTCAAATCATATGAGACATCTAGGTGTGTACATATCATTGCATACATGATAGATCCAACTGTCAAATCATATGGAATCTTACTCATGTGTTCTCTCTTCTAAAAGAGATAAGACATTGAGTTCTAGAGAGAATCATTCAAGACATGGGTAAGCTTCCTCTCTTAGAATTTTGCATGCTAAACCTATTTAGCACTTTGTCAATGTATGTGGTTTTGGTTGGGTCAAGAAGCCTTCTATATCTATCTTTATAGATCTTGATTCCTAGAATGCAAGATGCTTTCCCTAAGTCCTTCATGGGGAAGGTATTTCCCAACCATATTTTAACCAAGTGTCGAGTAGGTATGCCATTTCTTATTAATAGTATCCCTTCCTCATACAATATGATAAATATAATAATGAACCCCACTAACCTTATTGTAAACACAGGGTTCGTCTTCATTTTTAAGAAAGCCAAATTATTTTATTATTTCATCAAAATTATGATTCTAACTTTGAGATGATTTCTTTAATAGATTGACCTTTTCATCTTGTAGACTTTATTGACTTCATTGGAGTGATGAAATGTTTAGGTTGTGTGAAGTACACATCCTTTATAAGATTCTCATTAAGGAAAGTAGTTTTAACTTCCATTTTCTAGATCTCATAGTCAAAATAAGCTGCAATGGCAAGCATGATCCTGATGGATTTAACCATGGTAGCTGGTGAAAATATTTCATTATAGTCAACACTTTGAACTTTCTTAAAACCTTTTTCACCCATTCTACCTTTGTAGGTTTGTACATTATCATCCATGTTGGTCTTCTTATTAAAAACCCATTTGCACCCTATGGGTTTTACCCCTTCAAGTGGATCCACCAAGGTCCATACCTTGTTGGTGTACACGGAATTCATCTCAAATCTCATGGCCCCAAACAATTTCTCAGTATCTGGTCCCCCAATAGCTTCATTGTAGGTTGTTGCCTCATCATCTTCAATGACTACCACATTGTCTTCTTGAGTCATAAAGAAATAAATATCACTTTGGCTCAAGGAGTGACCTACTATACCTTCCAGGTTCTTGTGTTGTTATAGGGATTTGAGGTTCCACAAAAATGTGTGGTTCCTCTTGTTCTTTATCTACTGATGTGCATGATTTATATAGCCTTTATGCCTACTTTTCCATGTATTTTCAGTCCATTGTCGGCCTCAAGTAGCCTCTAATCATGCTAGACTTTTCATTTTGTTGTTATCACTATTTGTTCCATGGTATTGATCGTAGGTACAATCTTTTGATGAAAAAATGGGGATAATTTAATCAAAATTCAACCCTATTCATATTCCCCAAGAGATTCCCCCACCTTTGAAGATATTCCTAAGTATTCTGACTAAAACACATGAAGTGGTTTAACCAACACAATGTGTCAATAGTAAGAAAAAGCATATTCTCATTGACATGAAGAAACATAAAGTTTTGGCCATCTGACATGTTGTGTGCCCTCAATCCTAGATATCACCAAGTTCCCTAACTTTCAGCAACATGACATATCTCCTCCATCCATAAGATTTCAGGGATCTCTGTAAAGAAACAACATGGCATGTTAGCACATATACATGTTGTGTTCAGTCGATCTAGAACTGCCCACATTTTCTTGGCTTCCAACAACACGATGTTTTGTCATCTGACATGCCAAGTCATCTTTCACCAGAGCAGTTCAAAATTACTTATCGTAGTAAACATGCCGTGTTACCTGTGATTTTAATTCAAAATTGAAAAAAATTGTCCCTTAATTTTATATACGAACACAACTCACTTGGGTTGCTTATCTAGAGTTAGTTGATGCAAAATACATACAAAGTAGAGACAAAAAGAGAGGAGGATAATTTTGGAGAGAAAATAATTATTACTTGAGAGAGAATCACCTTCTCCCCAATTCTTCTTTAGTAATTGTAGTAGGGATCTCCATCCTTTATTGTAGACACTCGAGAGAGAAGGCTCCTAGAGAAAGATCTTCAAAGAGGATGAAATTTCCTCTCCAAGTTGGAGTTTTACTTTGTCTCACTTGTACCTTGGATTTTTTTCTTTTTCTTCTTCTACCATGTTCTACTCTACATTATCCTACTTGTTTTTGCCTTCTCTAGCCATGGATGAGAAGTGCCTTTGTTCTGGGGGCATGGGATAGTAAATCCCATGTCATAACTCTGTTGAACTCGAATTTCATGCCTAATACTAGTTAATTTCACTATTCTAAGGCTCATCAATGTAGTTTTCTTCTTACATGTTTTGCAACACACTTAGTATGTTTGATGTATGCTCTTTATATGATCTGGGAAGGCATGCACATGATCAAGGATGTGTCTCTGATCAACACTACTTTTATCATGAGAGTGGCTAGGATGTGTTGAGGAGAAAGATTTGCAGTCTCAAATTTTGTATGAGCATGGGATTGCTATATGGAATTTGGATTTTTCTACATTTCCCAAGTGGTGTGTGTAGGATGCAAACCTCCTTTGTGTTTTTTCTAGCATAGTTTACTTTCCTAGTTCACATTGTTGTTATATGGTTGTGAAATCCTATTCCAAAGACTTATTAATCAACTAAAATATTTTGAATCAAGTGATCTATATTTTAGTTAATTCTCTAGTTTTCTTAGTTTACTAGCATAAAACCAAATCCCATTTTTAAACCAATCTAGATTATTGAAGATTAATACTCTTCCCGTAATGATACCTTGTTCCTTCGATGACCTTGATAATACTACATGCACCTGTATACTTGTAAGGTAGGGTTTGAGTTTACAAATTTAAGACTTTCACACTATGCTAACAAGTTTTTGGTGATGTTTCCAGGGAGCATGTATTTTTATTAGAGTAAGAAGTTCTTATTAGTAAGTGAGATAAGATCACACCCTCACTTCATCATCATCATTATCATCTACCATATCTTCCATTATTTTTTTGTGTTTCCCACTCACATGTGAATTTTAGGATTGTATGTGGTGTTCAAAATGGGGTCTTCAACCATTCATATATCTGGACCTGGAGATTGAAAACACCTTTAGAGGTTGTAGAAGAGCAAGGAGGAGTGAAAACTTTTCAAACTTGGAGGACTGACAACCATCATTACCATCATCTTCACCACCATCCTCACATCATCACCAAGAAACAATCATGGAGGACAATTATTCTCTTAAGGACTTTGTTGTTCCTGCTACCATAAACATCAATGGGGCTATCGATAGCCCACAGATTGAGGTAAACAATTTTTCAATCAGCCCAATGGTCATGCAAATGATATAGCAAACTCATTTTTTAGGGACTCCCATGGAGGATCCTAGTTTTCATATAGTTGAATTCCTACAGTACTTGAACACTTTCGAGATCAATGGCATTACTCATGATGGTATTCAGCTACTTAGATTCCCATTTTCCTTGAGGGATAGAGCTAATGAATGGCTCTCATCAATGCAAAAGAATTCCATAAATAGTTGGGAGGAGTTTTTGAAAGCATTCCTAGCCAAGTTTTTTTGCCAAACAAAGCTACTCAGCTAAAAAGACAACTTGCTAATTTCTCTCAAAGGGATGGAGAGACCCTCTATGACACATGGGATAGACTCAAGGACCTTCAGCATCATTTTCCTCACCATGGTCTCAGCAACTTGCTACTTATCCAAAACTTCTACAATTGGTTGTATTACAATACCAAGATATCCATAGACGTTGAAGCCTATGGGGCTTTGATGAACAAGTCCTACAGTGAAGCCTATACAATCATGGAAGACATGGCAATTAACCATTACCAATGGAGTACTAAGTGGAATAACCAGCCATCCTCATCTTCTGCTTCTTTCGGGAAGCAAGTCCATATGCTTTACGTTGATGTCATCGATTTCATTGTAGCAAGCTAGATGCTCTTTCCCAAAAGTTTGAGAGGTTATGCACTCGACTGACACAACCAATCAATCTAATGTGATTCTATTAAAGTTCCAAGGTGGGTAGTTTCATCAACTTACCCTTCTTTCATTCTAGTAGAAGAAAATGTGGAACAATACAACGTGATTGGAAATTATAAGAACAAGTAGCTTTGAAACCCATACTCCAACTCCTACAATCTGGGTTGAAGGGACCATCCCAATTTTTCTTACCACAACAAAAAACTCAAAATCCTCAATAGTCATAAAGACAACAACCACTACCCATGGGGAATAGACCCCCTACAAGAAAAAATCCTCTAGGATTCAACAAAAATGAAAACTAAAATTCAACCAGCTTCATTCATATTCAAAACCTAGTTTTGAGTCACTTTTAGAAAATTTTGTTTCATGTAAAATTAAGCAAAATGAGGAATTCTTCCAGCAAGGACATCATATGAGGGACACCATCCAATAGATTTATGAAAAGGTGTATGGGATCACCACACTCAGAGAGATGTTGGAAATCAAGTTACTCAACAAACTCTTACCAACCAACAAACTCCTCTAGGATCTCATCCATGTCAGCCTGAAATGAACCCAAAAGATAAAGGACAATTTGTAGAATCTAGCTCCTTATTTGGAGCATGTTGAAATGACAATGAAGAGTCTCACTCTAGACTCTGAACGGAGGACCTTTGTGGGAGTTGACACCACCATTAGAATAGATTTGATTTACACTTTTTCCTCAAAAGAACACTTATTTTTCAAATAAACTAGTTGTGGATGAATGTAATAATTTAGGCCCTCATAGTTTATATGTGTATATCATTGTAGGTGCAGCAGAAAACAAAGAACAATCAACTTTCTATAAAAATTTTGCTTCAATGTGGTGTGTTAATAAAGTATCATGGTGTGCCAGTCTCATTAAAATATATTTAGTGATCTATGTTCTAGTGATATGGCATGTTTAGATGACAACAACGTGTGTGTGAGGTGTCAAACATTCCAGAGTTTCTATTAAGAAAAAACATAGAATGCTACGGAAGTGACATATCATTTTTGGTTTGAAGGAAATTTTCACGTGCTCACTTGGAGCAAAACATGACACACTTGACTTTACACATGGCATGTGAGCCAATATACGATTTCCTAGAAGTTTAAATGACCATCAAACACACTATGTGCCCTTCTTAACATGACATGTCCTAAAAGAGCTTCATTTCTATATTTTCACCTGGAGTGAAGCACAATGTGCGTATATTCAGACACTATGTTCCTTAACTGTTCAACATTACAAAGTTTTTCTTTGACAAAATCACAACATGTCTTTTTCTAGACACAGTATGTTACATTCAAATATGGAAAAATAAAATTATAGGCAACCTTCATATATGATAAAGACATGATGAGTAGTTCATTGAACACACCATGAAGGTGGGACTGCAATAGGGTTTCTCAAACTGAATTTCAATTTCATTCCCATTTTCCCTAACTCTACACCATGTATCTTGTGCCTACACCATTTGAAAGCCCTCGATGTTGATGCCAACTGCTCCCATCCACACCAGTCACAGTCGATTGCAGCCATCGGCTCTACCGATCGCGTTGCACGCTCCACCAACCGTCTCATGTTTTGTTGTTTGATTGCCATGATAGCCACCACTACCAGTCATCCATGTCAAGGAAGTTTCAACATCAGTTGTTGGCCCTTCTCCATTGCCTTTCCCCGTACAACCTATCCTTGGTGTGCTACTCCTTTCTTGAAGCCAACTACCCCTCTCAAATCTTAGAATTGAAGTCATACCCGACACACATATCAAGAAACTCTGATGTTTAAGCACGCAAGTACACTGTTCTCCAAGCTTCTCACCGTTAAGCTCTCATTCAAGATCCACCAGAAGCCTAGACAAACGATATAGTGAATCCATTCATGATATGTTGCTACTCTTCTTCCTCACCTAAAAAACACAACAACATGTGGTATTCCATCTTTGTACATGCCCATGTTCCTTTTACTAGAAACATTTCCTTCACTCAAATTTATAGCTCCAATCAAGAAAGCATCAAAGAACCATAGAGGAGATAGATCTTCTTTAGACACTTCTTATTTATCCTCAACTCAATACAACGTCACAACTGAAGAAAACATCATCTATCAAAAATTAATCTCATGTGGGGTTCTCCTATGCTCGTTTCTTGTTATGAGATAATGGACACATTGGGCTTTTGTGAGGAGGTACAAGGACTTCTTGAGGAGCTTGATCTTTTACATGTCTTCTTCAAGGTCAACTTCACATACCAGAGATTGATTTATCCATGGAAGTGGTGTAAGACCCTAGGAATCCTCCTGAACCTTTTGGTATTTTACACCTTCAACTTCTTGATCACAGTTATAAATGTACTTTCAAACAATTTTGTGATGCATATTAGTGTACCTATGAAGGTAGTATAGTGATGCCCAATACTTTTAATAATGATGAATTATGAAGACAGATAACTGAAGATATAATTCATGAACACATTTCTACAAGGGCATCACATATCCACAATCCCATCTTCTGCTACATTCACAGACTCCCCAACACTTGCATTTTTGCTAGGAAAGAAATACAAGGTGTGTGTTGAAAGCAAGACTTATTATTCTTATTGGCCATGCTACATAACTACAAAATCAGTGCATGCTATTATATCCTCTAACGCTTCTTTAGGATCAAAAGGGAAAACTCAGGTGACATCATGATTAAAGGATTAATAACCCACATTGCCCACAAGATGAATGTAGACCTGACATTCTTAGAATCCATCATTGGGAAGACTAAATTTGATCTCTGATTTCTGATTTCATTGAGCTTACTTGTTAGGGACCGTTCTGATGAAAGTAAGCTCAGACAACATTTCCATAGGCATGAAAAAAGCATTGAACTGCTAAATCTAGAGGGAATCACTTTGAAAAATCCTGACAATTGGAAGTTTACTTTTGATGATGAGGATAATCATAGATACAGACTTGAGACATCCATTACAGTCGAGATATCAACACCTTCTCCTCCCCTTCTACTGGAACATATACTAAGTATAGTTGGGCAATGCTATATGTGTGACATCTCTACAGGAATGTTCAACAACATTTCTACTAGCAGGATACCCATTTGGACCAACTCACCTGGTAGTACATAGATATGCACTCGACGATTTAGAGTATGGATATGTGGCACATCACTCAGGGCCACTATTCCATGCCAGCACCACCTCCACCGCCACTGCAAGAACCCTTATTAACTGACATCCCAGATGATGACAACTTAGGGAAACATTTTTTGACTGCCAATGAGGACATTAGTCCTCATTTTGATATTCTTCATGGTAGTTATCTGGTTGCAAACCACTCGAGATTGATTTATGTAGTTTGGACACCACAAATTTCAAGCTTGGGGGAGGGAAACTAGTTGGTAGTTTATTTTTAGTGTTCCTTTGCATTTCTTTTTCTTAGTTTTTCTTATACACAATGTAAATCTAGTCTTTTTTTAGGCTTTTTTCTTTATTGGATTAATTTCCCTTTATGCTAAACCGTTTGTCCCAAATTATTTTTGAGAAATATCAGTTGAAGAAAAATTGTACAAGTCTTGCATCAATTAAATGAAATTTGTTACCAACTGTATTTACTTCATCTTGGTTAATTGTTGTTAGCCTACATGTTCATCTTTCCAGATCTTGATTTTAATACATGTAATGGTTGAATCTTTTAGGATTACTCAAAACTACAACATTGTTTAGCATTCTAGTTGTCCTTGTCAAATTGTAGTTCATTTTGAACCACCCTCTCAATAAAAAAAAAATAAGTTGGAATATGATTAATTATGCCATCCATGTAACTCTTTTATGCTTTGGAAATAAAAGTTGTAGTTGAAGGACACATGGTTCTCAAGTGGAACCCGACTCACCTTTGATCAATTTATCTTTTTCTTCACAACTTTTGCATATATTCACCACATAAGATGGCTAAACCACCACAGAGTTTGGGTATATCCCAATGTGAAGTTCAACCATGAGCCTATGTGAATTTCATATGCAAAAGTGGCCCACATTGTCAATCAAAAACATGGCTTAAGGGGGGCATACAATATCCTAGTGGTGCAGCTCGACAATCCCCAATGAGGGAACCCGAGTTTGACTCTAGGCATTGGCCATGATGCAACAGTGACTGACATTTGATTGGGGGTGTCGTGGTGTCCTCCGATGACATAGTTGGTCTCGAGGTTTACTCTTGGTTGTGTGGGGTCCAATGTGGCTGATCTCGGGAGGGGCTCCTCGGTATCAAAAAAAAGATGGCTAAACCACCCATGTAACATGCTAGCCTAGTGTATACCCAATCTAGTTGTGATGGTTAGGTGTTACATCCTTAAGAGGGTAAATATATCTCAACTGGCATTTCACATGTTTATAAATCTATTTTAGTTGTCGAGTGCAGCAACCCATACTTCATTATCTTATTATTATTCGAAAAGCAAAGAGATCATTATTGGATTGTTTATGTTAACTTAGATTTCATCTTTTATATCTTTTATAATTGAGATATTTAGGTTTCATAATCATTAATTGTTTGGTTTCGTCATGTAAATTCTACTTAATGTTATTTTATTGACTATTAATATTACAAAATTTTAGACTCTTTCTAAAATAAACTTCCATCTTGGGTGTTTGAGTTGATCTCATATCGAATATCATAAACCCATCGATTATGGATGGATTATCTTGATACGCTGCTTGCATTTCATTTGATTGATACATGTGCTTAACATTTCCATCAATTGTTTTCCATGTTCTTTTTAATTGGACAAGCAATGATTTAAGCTTACAGGGGTTTGAAGTAAAATAGTGTATATAGTCTTTTTTCCTACTCCTGGATGCAATTTCAAACAATTTTCTACCTCAAGTTGCCTTTCTTCATGCTAAGTTTTTCACTTTTTTGTTATATTTACTTGTTCCATGGTTTTGATTCCAGGTACAATATTTTGATGACAACGGGGAAATTTAATCACATATCAACATTATTCAGATTCACCAACAGATTCTGCCAATTTTGAAGATATTCCTGAAGATTCTGATAGAAACATGTCATGTGGTTTAACCAACATAGTGTGTCAATACCAGGAAAAAGCACATTCTCACTGACGTGTAGAAACATGGCATGGTGGCCATCTGACACGTTGTGTCCCCTCATTCCAAGAATTCACCAAGTTCCCTAACTTGCAATGAAATAGTATGTCTCCTCAATCCAGAATATGTCAGGGATTGTTGTAAAGAAACAACACGGCTTGTCAACACATATACACACTATGTTCACTCGCTCCATAACTTCCCATATTTTCCAGAATTCCATCAACATGGTGTGTTTGTCATCTGATGTGTCATGTCTCTTCAATCATAGCAGTTCATATATACCTATCTCAACTAACACGCTGTGTTGGCCAACCAATACGTCGCATTACCTACAATTTCAATTTAAAATTAAACAAAATTGTCCCATCAATTTTATATATGAGAACCCAAATCATTTGGGACAGTTAGCAAGAGTCTTTTGAAGAAAAAGACATCTAGAGCAGATCCAAGAATAATGGAGGGAGATTTTAGAGAGAAGACCATGGTTACTTTAGAGATAACCACCTTCTACCCAATGCTTCTTCAATGATTGCAATAGGGATATCCATCCTCCATCTAGTCTCTCAAGAGAGATGGCTGCTAGAGAAAGAGATTCAAAGCATGGTCAGAATTTTTACTTTGTCTCACTTGTACCTTGGAGATTTTTGTTCTTTTCCTCCTTCTACCATGTTCTACTCTACATTCTACTACTTGTTTCTTCCTTCTCTAACCATGGATGAGTAGAGACTTTATTCTTGGCCATGGGAGAGTTACTCCCATGTCATAACTCCGTTGAACTTGAATTTTATGTTTAATGCTAGTTAATTTCACTATTCTAAGTTTCATCGGTGTAGTTTTCTTCTTACATGCTTTGATGGCCAATTGGTATGCTTGATATATGCTCTTTGTATGATATGGGAAGACATCCACAGGAGTAACGAGGTGTGCCTTTACAACACTACCTTGACCATAAGAGTGGTTGGGATGTGTCAAGGAGAAAGGTTTGCAGTCCAAAATTTGATATAAGAATGGGAGTGCTATATAGAATTAGGACTGTTATACACTAATCGAGAGGTGTGTGTAATATGAAAAACCTCCTTTGTGTTGTTTCTAGCATAGTTGGTTTTTTTAGTTCACATTGTTTTATTATGGTTGTGAACCCCTATTCCCGAGATTTCTTAATTGAGTAAAATATTTTGAATCAAGTGATCTCTATTTTAGTTCAATTCTCCACTTTTCTTAGTTTACTAGCATAAAACCAAATCAACCTTTGAAACTGACTAGATTGTTGAAGTGTAATACTCTTACACCTAACAATACCTTTCTTCTTGGACAACCTCAATAATACTACATGCACCCGTATTCTTGTGGGGTAGTGTTTTGAATTTTATAAATTTAGGACTTGTGCACAGTGCTGACGTCTACCTCCATAGTTTCAATGTTATCTAGTTGGTATTGAACTTATTCAATTTCTATTTTCATCACATTGATTCTTGTGGAAATGAAATTCCTTTTTAAGAAATAGAGCAGTTCTAGAAATAAACACTTTGTTGTCAAATGGAATATAGAAGTAGCACCCCTTAGTTTCCTTAGGGTATCCAACAAATATACATTTATCTAATATGGTTCCAAGATTTTCCTAGAATAGCTTCTTGACATAACTTAACATCCCCAAACTTTTGTGAAATACATATTGGGAAGTTTTCCATTCCATGTCTCATATGGTGTCTTTTCAATGGATTTATAAGGTACTTACTAAAGTGTATGCATGACAGTTTCAAGATAATGTCCCCAAAAGGAATTTGAACTCATCATTGATCATACCATGTCCAACAAGGTGCCATTCTTTCTTTCTGATACACTATTTGTTGTGGTGTTCATGGTGGAGTCCATTATGACACATATCACAATCTCTTAGAAGGGCCTCAAAATATTGACTAAGATATTCCCCACCTCATATGATCAAAGTGATTTAGTCTTTTCAAAAGTTAATTTTGTACTTCATTCATTAATTGCTTGAACTTTTCAAAGGGTTCCAACTTGTGTTTCATAAGAGACACATATCAAAATCTATTGAAGTCATCAGTAAAGTGATTACGTATTGATATCCACCTCTAGCAGTTTTCCTAAAAGGTCCACACACATCAATATGTATGAGTCCTAATAAGTCATTCACTCTCTCATTGTTGCCAGTGAAATGTGCTTTTGTCATCTTTCCAAATAAACATGATTTGCATGTCTCTATTGATTCAGTATTGAAAGAGTCTAGATAACCATCTTTATAGAGTATAGAGATGCACTTCTCATTTATCTTCCCTAGAAAACAACATCAAAGATATTGAGCCATTGATTTTAAACTTCTTAGGATTTATTTTATATAAATTTTTCATAAGATCTATTAAATAAAGACCATGAGATTTAGGGGTACTGCCATAAAAGATTTCTTATTTGGAAATGGAAATACGACCATTCTTTATTAGAAAAACATAACCATTCTTGTCCAAATAAGATATAGAAATGATGTTTCTATTTATGGTAGGTAGATAATTTCCCTAGCTCTATTACAAGCCCACTAGGTAGAGATAAATAATAGGCGCATATTGCAGTGGCATTAACTCTTCCTCCATCTACAACACATAGTATTACCTCCCATTTGTTCACAGCTCTACTTCTTTTTAGATCCTACATATTTGAGCATATGTGAGATCCACATGCAGTATACAATAACCATGATGAAGAAGTAGAAAATTTTATTGTAGTAATATATATACCAAAAAGGGATATCTCTATCACCTTCTTCTTGTTCTTCAATTATCAAGGTGGAGAGGGAATTTTCTTTTCCAAGGTACGTCCTGGTGATAATGGTGAAAAATGCCTCCCTTACACACTCCTCTTTTTGTTTTTCATGCAAAAGACTTTTGGCTACATTTAGAACTGTTACTACCTTTACCTTTCCCCTTTGTTTTCCTTTTTTTGACCATTAGCATGGAATTGGGATTGTTTTTCACTTTTCCCTTAGTAGTTCTCAACATGACAAGTAGCTCAGTCAATGGCTTATCAATATTGTTCATGTTGTAATTCATGACAAATTTCTTATATCATCCCAACAATGATTACAAGACTACATAGTTTCCAACTCTTGACCTAAAGGAAATACCAGTCTTGCAAGACTTTCCACATACCCAATTAACTTGAGTACATGAGGTCCAACTGGATCACATTATGTCATTTTTCACTTAAATAGGGCCTTGGAAATGTCATAACACTCTTTTCTTGCTTGTTCTTGATACATGCTCCTGAGATGTGTTATCATCTCAATAACATCCATGTTCTCATGTTGCTTCTCAAGCTCATTATTCATGGAGCAAAGCATTAGGCTTATGATGTCCATAGTGTCATTGGAATGCTTCTTGTAAGCATCTCTTTCCACTCTATGAGCTTTTGCAATTGGTTCAATGGGTACTGGTCTATCCAAGACATAGACCTTACACTCATGAGTAAGAATAGTTCTCGACCTAAACCAATCATTAAAGTTATTCCTCTATAGTTTCTCTTTCTCGAGGACTTATCATAGTGAAAATGCATTGTTGCTAGTGTTTTCCATTGATCTACATAGAAGATATTTTCCATGAGTCAATTGATTTGAGAATTATTTTTATTGATGGGATAAATTCAGACTTCAATTAATTATGATCCCACTATTTTTTTCAAATTAATAGCCCTCAAGAAAAATTTGGAATATTGTAATTAGAAATCTTCTAGTGAGACAAGATCCAAAATAATCAAGTCATTTCTCAACCAATCACTGACATCCCTAACTTAATACTAGGGTACATAACAATTACTAATTGCACCACATGCAATTCTTGGTTAGATGGTTGCACAAGTCCATGTCAAAAATTATCAGAAAATTATACGCCATATTTATGCCTCTAGGTGCTTAATCCTATTAATATCACATGGTCAAGTCCAACCAAGGACATTACAATAAGTATGTGCCCCACTTGGCAGGCCCACATACTTGTCATCGCACATCCCTGAGGTAGATGGTGCACCAAGATTGGCATGCCCACATTGGCAGGGGGAGGGGGCATAGAGGGACAAGTGAACCCCCCCCATTCCAAAAAAAATTCTTCATAGTAATAATATATGCCCCCCTGAACTTCAGAATTCTTTTTAACTAGTATTAGTAAATACCTTATAGCAACTCCATAAAAGTTAGTTTAATAGTTAAACTTGACCAAACAATTCTATAAAAAATTGACTAACAAAAGTTAACTCCAAATCACTTCATTCAGTATGCATTAATTCCACATAATTTAAGTTGTGTTGACTAGAATACTTTTGGCTATTTCATTTCCACAAAATGTGCTCAAGAAAGTGCATTATATGCATAATTGTTTCCAAGACAATCTAAAAACAATTAACTCAAAAAAGTATTCCAAAGATTACTTCATCAATACATAATCTAGAAAGATAGATTGTGTTGACTCTAACTATCTGCGACTATATAGTTTCAATAAACGTTGTGCAAGGAAGTTCCTAGAAAGTGCCTTTTTCATGATATGTGCATGATGAAGTGAATAACATAAAAATATTGGAAATGTGGTATACTATATTAGCAAACAAATAAATTCCTTTAGCACAATTTTTGGTAGATAGTGTGAGTCCCGGATATGATTAGGTTACAAACAAGGAGATGTGTAAATATTGTTCTAGGAATTGGATATAAAGTTAACATAATATAAAATAAACCATTATCTTGTGGTTATGTCAACGCTTATCATACCAAAAATTGTCTTAGTCTTATAATTTATTTTATGTCATTATCCATAACATGTATATCCTTGCAGTCCAAGAGACTGATATATATGATATTTTTTGCATCTTGATCTTGTGGCCATTATTTCCCATGATAAACAATAATTAGTATTTCATCTAGTCGTTGTTGTTCCTTATAAGTTAATAGTTGATGATTGATAAGCACTATTAAGGTTTTGATCAAATAAAGGAGCAATAGATATATTCTTGTATATTTGTTTTAATTGATTTAATTTTTAATATTGGAATCACTATAATATAATTGATAACAAATATCATAAACTAAACATGGATATACAAGTGTCATCATGTTGTTAAAAAATCGCATAACTATACCATATATGGGGGAATTGTGGGTCCACAGAGGTCGTCCATGTATAAGAGTGGGCTCTTTGATATTTCTCCATCATTATTAAGTTATTTTAATTTACTCTAAGATAGATATGTGACTTCAAGAATTAAAAATCAGATTTATAGAAGTGAATATTAAATTATTACTTTATATCACACTCTTGAATTCATGTGAAAATTTTGAAGTATTTGATAAATAATGGTTGGTGGAAATCGATAAACTATATCCAAAATATTTTTCTTCTGTTCAGTTGTCTTGCCTTGAGACATTTATTATCAGTTTGAAATCTGATGATAGATTTTCTAGAATGGAAAGAATGACTAAACTTGCAGAGACAATGGATCCCTATGGAAAACACAGTATTTATGTAGATGTATATAAGTTAATAAAATTAGCATTGATATTAATAGTAGAAGCATTAAAAGTGGAAAGATCATTCTCTATCATAAATAGTATTAAGTATTGTCGGTGAAACTATAATGATAAGTGTCTCAATGATTCAATGGTTTTCTATATTGAAAAATAAATATTTTACACTATTGATAATAAAGTAATTGTAGAACAATTTCAAGAAATGAAAATTTGAAGAAATTTTTAAATTTTGTTGAATGAGATTATGTTTTTCATCATGTAATGTATTAGTATATGCAATTATTATTATTTTGAGTGTTCTCTAGACATTAATTGAAAACCACTAGCTACATTGGTTTCTTCATAAAATTTATTTAATCATTAATTTCATTTGTAATTATGTTCCCTTTGAAATATAACTAGTTCTGTCCCTATGTACCCACACTTGGTCAAACAAGGATTTATGTGTATTGCACTTGGAAAGCATCTTCACCATTCATACTATATATATACATACATACAATATATATATATATATATATATATATATATATATATATATGTGTGTGTGTGTGTGAGTATGTGTGTGTGATCAATCACCATTACGTATACATTATTTTATGTATCATAGACTATAAGAATCACCACATACATAAAAAATGGACATGGAAACTAGTACAAAAACTTGAGCCAACAAGTGATGTAGAAAAACAACTAAGAGATTCACATCTAAGTGCCATCCTAATGCTACCTTTTTCAGGGTTTTTGATTGTCGAATCAAGCAAGTTGATTGTATGATCAAAAGTCCATGATTTGGGTAGATATTGTGTTTTGTTGATTCATTGTCTCATCTTGATCACATACCCTTCAAGGACCATCCTCTTTGGTATGGAATTTTAATTGTATCCTCCTCTCTACAATTGTCCATTTGTAATATTTTCACATCATCCTATTATAATTACATAATTAAAATTTACATGGAAAATGAATAGAAAGAGGAATAACAAGCAAGCCATGTACATGTTACATCATGTTTGATCAAAATCAAAACACCCTAGTTACATGTCACTGATCACACCACAATAGTATAATTTCCATATCCACAACCACCAAATAAAACTACCTTTTAAAGGCATCATATGGATATATGTAATATATACATAAATTATATCTCCTATTTACACTTCATATTATAAATTATACATTTAGCATCACGTTAGGCATTGGAATTATTATAGGATTAATAATCATGCTTATGTAAATCCAATTACTCCTCATCACATTTGAGTCATTATATGTATTTTAGTGACTAAAGTAGAATAATTGCATATTAATAAATCGATTCATATATCAATTTATGATTAGGTTGGTATATTCCATTAAGGTATATTATCTGATGATGTCACCTAATGTCACTAATGTATCATGAAGGAATCTAAGGATGTGTATATGTATGTTAGGGTTAGATGATTACATCTTAGGTTTAGGTCAACATGACCATTATATGTTATGCAATTATCTTATCATTAGGGTTACATGGTCAACATTATGGGTATTCACAATTAGTGAGTTACTCATATTAAGTATTTGTTGGGGTTCAAGCATATGAACCATTTATTAGATAACTTATTATTTATTCATTAATATAAAAACAAACAAGTTAAATTATAATTATAATTATAATTTGTTTGGTCAATACTAATCATATAAACGCACTAATCTATTGTCTATGGAGTTAGGGTTTCTAATTCCAAGGTGGCTAGATTTTGCAATGTATAGGATTCCATCCCCTTAAAAAGGGATTTCATCCTCAAAATTAGCAAATGTAAAATCTATCAAGGTACTACTATTACCACTACTACACCCCTTAAAAGGGTTGACCTACGAAGTCAGACTAAACTAGGGTAAAAGAGTGAGTCTATTAAACCATGTATAAAATCCAACACTTAATTGTTTTACTATTCACTATCGCCAAACTTCAAGGTCTAGTTTGGGGTAGACTACCCCTAAACATGGAAATCTAAGGCTCATATAAGGAACTTATAAGGTGATTTTATTTGGGTACAAAATCATCATATTAGGTTTTCTAAGGATACTCAACATTGAGGTTATTTGCCTAAAGGTATGCTATTTCATACAATGGTATCAGCTTAGGCCAGGACGATGTCATACAGATCCAGGAATCCTCGTAAACCAAGCTAATGGCACAAAGGAAAATATTGCTAGTGCCCAGACCCTGACGCTTTCTAGGAACCCTTGCTTTCAACTTATGTCCTAGTAGCTACCTAATAGGATAATCACCAAAAATTTGATTAAAGATGTTTCTAATATGGAATTCTTGTGGTCCTAAATCAACCTTTCACATAGGACAATTCTAAGGTGAACTAGATGGGAAATTATATGAGGTAAGGGTTTTCTAACTAGGGAGACAAATTGAAATAGTAAATACTCCTATGATACCATTCTATAAAGAAGTAAAATCACCTCCTTTTCACTAATAACAATGGTAAACAAAATCCAATGAATAGTAGCAGAAGTTAAAACTTTGACTATATTCATCATAATAAAGAGTACACGAAATTTTTCCCGAATAGGGGTGTACATGCTTTCACAAATAAAGGATCTAAGTAGAGGGAAATTCAACTACATCAATATGTCTCCAATAAAATACATAACTTATAGTCCATGATGGAAGAATGAACTCCTTTCTCCTAGGCTTAGGTTGGTTCATCATGCTCTTGTTGCGCACTCTGATCCTAAACCTAGGTGGTTGGGATCACCCAACAAGAGGAAATAAAAGTATGTGTCAATGAAAGGGATAAAGACAGGTAAAGTGTAGACAAATATAAACAAGTATTAATTATTCCACTATGTTAAGGAAATGTCAAAAGTATGAGGCACATAAAAAAAATTTCCATCACATCACATATTAATATGGAAGTATGCATGATAAAAGTATTACTATATTATCTAAAGTAGGGTTGAGGAACCTACCAACCTCAACCAAAACAAATAGGTGAGGGAGAGTGGTCACATTCCCAAACACCTACAATATATATAAAATGGGGAGAATTATCACATTTCCCTGGGAAAATTTACACATGCGCACTATGGGTGGCTAGTACAGAGGTACATTACAATAGCTAATAAGTCATCAAGTTATCATGCTCAATAAAAATAATGGAAATATTAAATAACAAATTAATAGTAACATGGTATGGGGTATAAAGACCAAACAAGTAGTGAAATAAATGAGCCAAAAGAAGGCAATAGAAAGAATCAAAGGCTAAGCATATACCTCATTAGTAAGATTAGGGATGGATATCAAAACGCCTAATTGAAGGACAAGTGTTCAAACTCATATATAAATAGTATTGCACATACCTCACTTGAGATTCATAGAGAAGACCTTTAATCAATTAAATGTGTCCAATATCACTTTTGTCCTAGGTATAAGTTTATACACATGGATTAGGGTTTATAATGCATATTATATGAGAAACCCTAATTTTAGATCCTCTATGAAAACCATTGATTTGGGACTTAAAACTTGGACCAATCAATTACTTGGATTCTCTTGATTAAGAAAACATATTTATTTCTTAAATTTGGAGTTGAAATGAATTAATTATATTTTTAAGGCTTTTATATAATTAGAATGGATTTTATAATAAACATAAAAATAGGGATGCAAATCAATGTTTGAAAACCATAAATTAAAATTCCTTGTGGAAACTCCTTTCCAATGAGTATTTATTTGCATTTTTCTGATAATACTATGATTTATAGGAATTATTGAAAACTGATCAATGAAAAGTCGAGGAAAAGCCACGTGGGAAAAAAGGCTTTGCGAAGAGGAAGGGTATGGAGGTCGGGCCCACACTGACTTGGGCCAATCACACTTGTCCAGGTAGCGGGTCTGTGCTCGTATGACTCTGGTCAATCACAACTAAGTGGATGGGCAAAAAGACTCAAATGCCCTTGTGATGTAAATAGATCGATTAATTTTGTGGGGCAAAAGTGTCATTCAGACAAAATGAGGCTTGCCTTTGCTAGATCAAAAGTGAGCATGAAATTCTGAAAACACCATTGTGAGGTTAATAAATCAATTGAAAAGGAATGGCTATCTGGGTCATTTTATTACATGGATTCTTCTCCTCGCGCCATGGCGCTCGACCAGCCAGCTAGGAGATCCAAGCCTCGGCCAACTCGGGAGAAGGAGGACCATTCTTGAGGAACTTAGGTCTACATTGGCTTTCATACTCTAAGATGAGTGGAGTGAGGTATTTCTCATAGACTCTGATGATCTGAGCACTATGCCAGGCTTGCCAGAAGTAAGAGAGACTCGAGGACTTAAAATTGTGATGTAGTTGGGGAAACAAGGAAACACATGTAGGAAATCAATCCTGGAGGTCTCATAGAGCCAGGGGTGTAGTTTCTGAGGCCACAGGGCCATTGTGATGCCCTAGAAATGAATCTGATGAAGAGAATCAATTGTCCTATAGGACCCGACAATTGGGATCTCCACGGAGAAAAAGGGAAAAGAGGAATCAAAGACGAGGCTCTGTGGATGCTCATGGATGCTTCAATTGAACCAAAGGTGGATGATGGGTTGGTGCTAGCTCGATGCTCACCGAAGATAGAGTGTGAGTAGGTCAGGGAGTTCGGGGACACCGATGGTGGAATTGAGGGAGGAGGAGGATTGGGTGTCGCTTGAGGGTGATCTACACAGCCTTATATAGGCAGGACAGGGGTCAAAGCACCATATGTAAATCAGTGGTGGAGAGGGTTGAAAGAGCCACTTTGGGTGTTTCTTCATCCGGTGGTGAGAGGAGACAAGTTAAGGCTTGTCAGGTTCAGGAGAAGATGAAGAAACCTATGGAATAAGAATCATGTGAAATGATTGAATAATGAGGGAGAACGAGGATGAGAATCAAAGCCAGCAAAATCATAGCTGACTTGCAAGTGAAACGGAGGTAGAGGACAGGGTCTAGACCATCGGATCAGGTTTGATCTTAGATGATCAAATTTAGACTATCTGATGAGCGTGGGTAATAAAATTGATGTGTGACAGGCAAGAAAATAACTGAACTCTAGCTTTGATTGCTTGCAAAAATGAAATTGATTACAAACCTTGGTCAAATAATAATCAAAACTTGCAAAATTGATTTGGAGGGTCAAACATGGGTCAAATGACCTCAAATTTTAGCCATAGGCTAATATTAATGTATACATTAATGCTATGTAATTAGATTTTCATTTTGAAAAAGCTTTGGTCCTTAATCACCATATTGTCCGTTAATGTATATATTAATGTATTTGAAAAGGGAAAATTAATACAAATATATTTCTTTAGCAATTCCTTAAGTGAAATTCAAGATGGGAATTATACACTCATTCATGAATCATGTCACCTCCCATTCTCCTTTTTAATTATTTAATAACATTTAGGAGGAGAGATAAGAGAAGAGGGTTATTATCTCATTACGAATTCAATTCCATATTAATTCTTATTTCTTATCCGAAAAAGCCACAAAGACTCTAAATTAATATAATCTTTAATTATCTCATATTAATGGTAATTTTGCATTATTAGGATCAAATTAACACTATAGTTGAGATATTTGTGCAAAAACCCATTCATTTGTCATGAATGTGAGTAAATATAGTTCAATCCTTCAAGGGTTACTCAAATTCAAGATTGAGGATAAACAGGATTGAAAAGCTAGGAATATTTAGGGAAAAGTCCAAAAAGGATACGAAAGAAATAAAATCTTGAAAATAGTTTAAATTTCAATGGAATCCAAAATGCAATATGTTACATAAAACAAGTAAAGATTGGTGTTTGTACACATCATTGCCACCCAAGTAAATGAAATGAGTTGGACAACAATTACAACCAATTTAAGTGATTAGTGTTTCCATGAATTTATAATCCCTTAGTCACATATATCCAAATTAAAGTCAAGTCATGGAATGTCACCATCTTAACAAGTAATATGTGTTCCTTGAATTATAAAAGACTATTCGAGATAATGTTAGCTTATTATATTGACTCACATGAGCATGGACATGCATTTTATGGTCTCACTTATCAATTAGTTAGGGATAACACTTCAATGTAGGGATAAGTTCCATCTAGATCATTCACAATATGCCACATGTGTCAGAGTGTACCAAATCACTACCTTTTAGGTCACTTGTATTTTAGAGCATGTTGGGCTAGTGTCAAAGTGCACATAATAACATGCTTTATTGCAATGACTTTAGGTCTAAGGATCACAGACACCATTATCCCATTGAGATATGATTTTGACAAGTCATAACATGATTTCCATGTGTCAAACTCAAGGTGTTCATGTCCACTACAACATATTCTCTAACAAGTCCCCATGCATCTGAGTTGATATCCAATATCACGAATAAAAAGACATAGTCATCACTCAATATACATGCTACTATTGTGTATTATTGTTTTCATATACCATCCACAATAATAATCGACTAGGGACATAACAAGAACAAAAACTCTTATTATACATATACTGTCATGTTCATGTCTGCAACCCTAACCACTTGTCATTGAGTTAAACATTCTTTGGACATTATTTGTTTTGTTAATTATCTCAATATTGAAACAAACAAATGGAATTACCTATTATCAAGTACAAAATCTACCTTTTATAATCATAAGAGGATGGCTATAAGGCCATATAACAGCAGGGTCCAGATTTATATTGAGCACTACAAGTTGAATTGTTGGAACATCTTTTTTGATAAGGTATAAACTTGTAAACCCTAATTTGGTTTTATTGCATTAGATGGATCATGCTCGAAGGATTCACAAGAAAAAATTATTTCTCTACATTTTCTACTCCCTGGATTCCTACACTGATATCATAGCTTTGTCTAATGCTCTTTACATGATTTTTTTATTATGAATCATGTTTTTTGTTAGATGACAATAGTGTGTAAGTTTCATGTGATGAAATTTATTAATATATATTTACTATAGTTGTTTTATTATCTTTTAATTCTTTTTTTTACTTAAGTCTTATGTAATATGGGCCTAAGTATAATAGGCCCATTAGGGTTTGCTATGTGCTTCCTTGTAGTTTCCCTTCCTATTTATAGGAGAGACTTGTACTCTTTTTTAATATAGAAAGATGGCTATTATCAACATGCAATCAGAGCAGGATGGATAGACGTTGCATGACCTCTCCTTCCCAAGTTGACGTTGTTGTCGTCTCTTCCCCCATATCTACTCATCATCTTCTCTCTTCTCCACCACTACTAATCACACAAAGGGAGATATAATCTCCCTTCTAGTTCTATCCTCTTCCCAGCAAGAGAATCTAGGAAGACTTCCTATGGTCTTTCCTCAAGTCTTATGCCCTAAAATCAGGTTTAGAAAGTCATACAAAACCTTATTTATGGTTATCAATGACCACCTCCTATAGGTATGCGATCACATATTATTGGATATGAATGGATCACTCCAATATATCTCTATTTATCTTGGTGATCCATAAAATTCTCCATCTATTCTAGACCATTTTTTGGGAAAAAAATTATTGCTTCATCGTCCTACATGGTGTGTGACTCATCTACATGATGTGTTGCAACGGTGAATCTATTTTGATTGAAATATGTTTTTTCTATTCAACTTGTCAAACACTTTTACATAGAGGATCCATGTGATGAAGTGAACTTTTAGATATTTGAACATCTAAGGACAATTGAGTTTTTCTCTTTTGGTTTATGCTAAGGGTTGTGTGAATTTGGAATAAGATGGATGTTGAAAGTCTTTTATTGTCGATATTATGTCTATTTCCCCTAAGTTTGTTCCATTTTGAGGCATTTACTTGACGGGTGGCACAAAAATTTAATAGAATGTATCTTTATGGGTAGAAAAGCTATGGTCAAAATTTGAGGACGATTGGATATTCCTAGGGAGAGATATTTAGGTTTGAAATTGGTGGAATAATTGATTTAATGATGATTTTTGACCTAAGTTGCTGATTTAATAAGAGTGTCATGCCCCTTTAGCCATGGTTGTGAGATGTCAATGATTGTCTGCATGGGCTCTTTTTAGCCCTTAGATATGAAAGATCAGATGGCTTTGAAGATTGTCTCCTTCATAGCCGTTACAGTTAGTCTTAGAGCAACAAGTTCCCACAATGCCCAACACCCTCTTCATGGGGTGAGAAGGTATGATAAGAGAACGGTTGATCTCATCTCATCTTTATGAGTGCCATGACCATTCATTTGAGGTTATAGGGTAAGTGATGAAAGAGAACAAAACTCCCAATTCATCCCCATTCTCCATCATGGCACACAGAACTGAAGAAAGAGGAGAACAAAGGGAAAGAGAGGCAACAATAGGAATTGAAGTAGGAAATGCAGAGTTGAGGATTGCAGGAGTCATTTTGAGTCTTTTTGTGTCCTTTTGTGGTGGTGATTGTGGTTGGAGAACCAAGGTCCAATCGGAGAAGAAGGTGGAGCTCGGAGGATGGTTGTCGGGGTTCCCCACCATAATCCAAGGATGCATACCAGTCCGTAAGAAGATTTGGGTGGACATTGGGAGGAATCCTTTTGGAGCTCAGAAGCCTAGACGTCATTTTCCCTTTTTGCTTCACCACATCCAGAACTAGACGGTGGTGACCTAGCAGAGACACAAATCTGCATTGGATTTTGGAGATCCTTGAAGTTGAGAAAGCCTAGGGTTGGCAAGCAAGGCTATTGGGGGTCAAAGGAGTAGAAGAGGAGGGTCGGGTCATGGCTGATTGCTCATCAGAGATGAAGCCCTGTGGTGACTCTGTTTCAATCCCATGCGAAGCAGAGAAGATGGAGTGGAGCGTATAGGGATCACATACTCACGAGGGAAAGAGAGAAAAGAGGGAGCAGATCGGTCCGACTCCCAGTCAACAACAACTGAACTAGGTCCAATCCAAGAAAACTGACTAGCTCAGTGTAAGCCCAGAAGAAAGGAGTCATGCCCCATAAATGCCATGTGGCAGCACGCAGTTGGCCCAAAAAGGTAAAAACCTAGAAAATGTACATATCTTCTATAATTCACACTATTTAGCTCATTTGTCAAAAAATTACAAATAAAGTACCAAAATTATCAGAATAATAAGTAGAACACCATGGAACCTTTATATCAGTATTTTGATGCTTAAATATCAGTG
Source organism: Alisma plantago-aquatica (assembly GCA_963693085.1). Lineage (NCBI taxonomy): Eukaryota > Viridiplantae > Streptophyta > Magnoliopsida > Alismatales > Alismataceae > Alisma > Alisma plantago-aquatica. The sequence goes on along the minus strand of OY856414.1, from coordinate 806,986,256 downwards.
ATATCATGTAATATGTATAATGCTTATTTCATGGATAATAAATATCAAATGTTGGCCTAAAATTATGAGAATGTTCCACTAACTCCTAAACGGGATGCATAATCCACTTAAGGTCAAATATTATAATGTTGATGCACAAAATTATGTAATTTGCTCCATACAGCTAATTAGGGATAATAACCCTAAATAAAAGACAATAAATACATACATGATCAATAAATGATGAAATTTTTCAGTATAAAATCATATTAGTATGTGGAATGTCAGATGTAATTAAAATATGAGATGATACACATTTTCCATGATATATGAAAATGATTGCTCTTAATGTGATATAAATCCAAATATTCTTAAGAAATATGATCTGGGGTTAATATATGCACAAAATGATATGGACCATGATGTTTAAATGATGAACCATATCATGTAACATAATTGGAAAATAAGACCAATAAGATAATTCTAAGACAAGAATGCGAGAGACAAGAAGGCGAGTAAAAGCGTGAACATCCTAATTAGTAAGCAAACTATAAAATGGATATAATTATGGTCAAGATGATGAGAATCTGATGATAGTATATGATCTTGTCTTGATCAGGGTTTGAACAAGAGTGATAGTTGAATCCAAGAATATATGATGATTAGGTTATCTTGATTAAGGTACGCCATTACCTCTTACTTGGCTTATTATATAGTATGCTTGCATTATATGTGTAGTAACCACTTGGCATATGATATTGGTTGAAATGATTGTTCTTGTATGATATCTTTCTTGATTTTCCACACTTATGGCTATGAACACATGAAACATAATATATGTGTACCATTATATCCAAGCAATTCAACTCTTTGGTAATAAAGTGTTGGAAAGTAAAGTACTTCATCTCTTTGGTAGTAAAGTACTTGGAAGTGATATCAAACTCTTTAGTAGTAGATCACATGTATAATGATTTCAAACTCTTTGGTATTAGATCATAAAGGCCTTAATGTGTTCAACTCTCAGGTAGTAAATGCATGGATGATATAATGGAAAATGAGCTTAAAATATGTGTTCTCTTTTGTTAATGAACATCTTTGTGCTAGTATATATGCTTTTTCTTATATTTCTTTATACCTGCCAAGTATTAGTTTTATCTTATTGCCAAAATTAGTAATGAGATGTATATGAAAAGACATGTAGGCATACTCAATAAAATATTCTTGAATATTGTGCTAACTTGTACCACATGTAATCTTTTGTTTAGGTTGTAGACATGTGATCTTTACGAACCAGGATAGCTGAGAGTTGTATGGCGAACTGATGTATAGGTGGACCTATTGTCTTAAGATCATGTTGTTTAGAGGTAGTACATGTATATGTAGAAGTTTGTTGTTCAATATGTAATATCAAATGTTGTAACAATTCATGATGTAATTATATGTTTAATGGGGAACATATGTTGAATGGTTTTATTATTGTTCATGTGCATGTGCTATTGTTGTTTCCTTCTGACTCCCTTGATTTTCTTTTTCTTAGCTGAGTGTGGGGTGTTTAAATTGGGATTCTCATTGAGGCGAGGTTTCAATTTGGACATCACACATTAGATTAAGTTTTAGAGAATTCAGGGACGGCACAAGTGGTATCAGAGCATGAACAATAGAAAAGCCTGAATTTTCTCATTATGGAACTTGAAACTAAAGAACCTTGAACTTAAAACAAATCTTTAAGGTTAGATTAGTCATATTTTAGAGACTAGATCTGATCTAACCTCTAGGTTAGCACCTAGATGTCTGAGAACTAGGTCTAGACCAATGCTTGTTGTATAGCAGGTCCTTAGATGTCATTATTTCCTTATAGTGCAGCGGTATGGGACATTGCATTATTTGGAAATGACATACATCACAGGAAGAGAAACCCTAAATATATGGTGATGGTTGTCTAGAGTAGCTACACTATTCTACACCATGTTCTCACCCTTTTCACTAGTTTTCATGGCTTTGTACTCTCTACTATGTATGGGACACTCATTTTCTGGATTTGGTTTTTTATTCCAATCAGACTGAACCTTGATTGTTTTCTCTGACACATGTTTTATTTAGAGAAAAACTATATAATATTTTATTATATATATGTATTACAAAAAATGTGTCCCCACACATGTACGAGTAGGAGGTGGTCATGAAATCTAAATGAAAGTGAGTGACATCAGTCTAGAAGAGAGATTAGTTCTAGATTAGATGTCTAGAGCCTTGTGGGAATACGAGATAGATGGAATAGATGGAATAAAATTAGATGGCAATCTTAGATGTATAGAGATGATATAAGACTGTTGATGATGATATATGTTTGTCTTCGAGGACCTAAGTTCAGTTTTGAGGATTCCAGATGAGTTTTGATGATGCAAGTAACTAGGATTTTATGAGATAAGATGAGATAATGTTGTGAATCAGTATGAACCTCAATCTATTTCACAATACACAACAATCTTCTCTAGTATGCTGCAAAATTACACAATGTGTCCTCTTCTTGACACAGTGTGTCAGTGACTATTAGCCCCTATTTCTATTTTTCCTTTGATGCTCCTTTATACATTGCAAGTGGTATATTATGGGGTTTTCCTTTTCTACAATCTGAATATCTGAAACATACCCCAAGTGTGTTACTTTTGTAAAATTTAATGGATCTAACTATATTCTTTGGACACTCTCATTTTAGATCTTTGAATACTCCTCAAGAAAAATATGGCAGCTGACAAATCTACCTCAACAAAAGGAAGATACATCTGACAAGAAGAAAACTACTAAGGAAGAATCTGAGAAATTGAAGGTGGATTTTAAAAAGTGGGTTGAACATGATTTGCTAGTTCTCTCGTAGATCTTGGATAATTTTGAATCTTATATTTCATCTGATATTCTCTTCACCAACACCACCATGGGGGCATGGGATCCCCTTTCCCAAATATGTTCTAGAAAAGGAAATGTATCTTAAGTATTTGATTTATACAAGTGTTTGCATTCCCTATAACTTGAAGATAACTCTGTCTTCACCTCACACTTCGACACCTTCAAAGGGATTTGGTGTGAACTCAAGCTACATCACCCCTTGTCATGTGACATTGTCAAAATACAAAAGCAAAAGGAGGAGATACAAATTTGTCAGTTTCTAGCATCTCTACCTCCTAGGTATGAATTTGTTCATACCAAATTCTTGCCTTTGAACCTCTATCGACACTAGATTATTTCTATATGCAACTGTCTCACTCTATACATTCTAATTATGTTGTCGAGGAACTAGCAACTCTTTTTGTTTCTGAATGAGGCAATCCTAGATGTGGCTGAGGAATAAGTCTCAAAAATAGTGGGAGAGGATCCTATTTTTTCTCATCTCAACCCAAAGTTTGTAATTTCTATAAACACACCAATCACACTGAAGACAAATGTTGGAAAAAGTATGGGAAACCCGAATGGGCCAACAAAGTGTCAACTGCTAATGTTGATAGTGATTCTACCTTTGTTTCTCATGTTACTAATCCCCATGTGGTGACATTAAATTCTTCTGACCTTTGTAATCTGGTCAAGGCCACTGCTATTGCTACTATTACTCCTCAAGAAAACATTTCCCAAAACTCAAGTGACCCTTCACATCTTCAAGATTATTCCTCTTCCTCAAAAGATGATTGGGTTATTGATTCGGATGCTACCACTCATGACTGGTAATAAGAAACTATTTACTTATCTAAAGAAATTTACTTACCATCCACCTGTGTGTCTAGCAGATGGGACCACCTCTATATTTATTGGGAGAGGAGATGTGAACAGTCACCTCCTTAAATATGTATCATTTGTGTCTAAATTCTCATTAAACTTGATGTTTGTTATTAAAATTACCAAAACTATAAATTGCAGTATAACCTTCTTTCCTTACACTATTTCTATACAGGGTCCCAGGACAAGGAAGATGAGTGGTGGGGGAAATGAAGGTGGATATACTTTGTATTACTTGCAGACCTTATCTAACCTGGATACTACTACTCTTATGGCCCGGTATAGCTCTCTTCATCAGTGATACTTGCGACTCAGTCACCCTTCTACTTTCAAATTGAATTCTTTATTTCCAACTTTATCTAGGAGAAATTTTCTTTTCAATCTTGTCAAAATGGAAAACATCATCGAACCATGTTTCCTCATCATCATAATAGTAAGAGTCCAAGTTTGTTTTATTTAGTTCATTTTGATGTTTGGGGACCCTATAGTGTGGCTAATCGTATTGGTGTTTGGTATTTTGTTACATAAGGTTGATAAGTGGTCTCTTGATACGTGGATCTACTTGTTAAAGATCTTTCTAAAGATTTAGATGTTTTTTTTTATTTTTTAATGACATAAAGGCTCATTTTTTTCTACTCTTAAATTTGTATGTACTAATAATGCTTCTAAATATGTGCAAGATGTTTTTCAAAAGATTTGTATTCCCAAAGGAAACATTCACCAAACTTCATGTCCCGATTATCCAAACAAAACGGAGTTGTTGAAAGGAATAATAGACCTCTTCTTAATGTAGCTCACATTCACCTAATTGAAATGAATGTGCCTAAATTTTATTGGGATGATGCAATTATTTTAGCTAATTATCTCATCAATTGGGTGCCTTCTTTTGTGCTTCAAAATAAAATTTCTTATCATTTTCTTTACCACCATGAACCTATATTTCTTTACCACTAAAAGTTTTTGGATTCCTATGTTTTATTCACAATCATCATCTAGGGAATATATAAATTGTGATCCCGTGCTTTCTGTTGTTTCTTTCTTGGTTACTCTTGTACACCAAATGGGTATAAATATTTATATCTTGTTGCATTTCATTTGTATGTCAATGTAGACGTCACCTTTTTTGAAGATACATATTTGTTTTCAAATGACCAGGTGCCACTTCCAACTATGCCCATTCTTTCACCTACTATGTCTAAAACTTTACATGAAGTATCCCCTACTTTGACATTTTCTGAGACTGGTGATCCGCCTCAAGACAATGGTAATATTACTAATCATGTTACAACTTTTGATTTTGATATTCACATTGCATTAGGAAGGGGGTGTTGATCTGGTGCTAAATATTGTATTTCTCAATATGTGTCCACAAATCATTTACATATTTCCATCACCAAATTTACTAATAATTTATATACAATCTCCATTCCTAAAAATGATCAAGAGGCACTACTACACCCTAGATGGAAACAAGCCATGGATGAAGAGATGGATCCATTTCATTCCCCTGGAACATGGGACCATGTTGATCTTCCTACATGTAGTAGCGTTGGTTGTAGATGGGTTTTTACTGTGAAATATTTTCCTGATGGGACAAGTGAATGTCTGAAGTCCAGACTTGTTGATAAAGGATACACACAAGAAGTTGGGATTGATTATTTTGAAACCTTTTCTCTAGTTTCTTGCCTTAATTGTGTCCACATTTTGATTTCTGTTCTTGTTAATAAAGGTTGTTACTTACATCCACTAGATGTTAGTAACACCTTTTTATATGGTGATTTACAAGACATTGCCTATATGTCACAACCTCCAGTCTATGTTTTTCAGGGGGGGGGGGGGGGGGGGGGGGGGACTCTGGGAAAGTATGCCTTCTAAAAGAAAGAAATTTATGGCCTCAAACAAAGTCCCCAAGCATGGTTTGACAAGTTATCCCGTGTATTGCACAAATTTGGCTTTGTCGGTCCCAATGTGACCACTCTGTGTTTATCAAAACTACTACTTCTGGAATTATTGGTCTTGTTGTTTATGTGGATGATATCATCTTGTTTGGAAGTGATGTTACTAAAATTGTTTCTATAATGGAATATCTTATGAAGCATTTTGTTGCCAAAGATCTTGGGCATCTACAATATTTTCATGGCATTGAGGTAGCTCATTACAAGGATGGAGTATCTTTATCATAGATAAAGTAAACTCTAGACCTACTTAGTGAAACTTGAATACTTAGTTGCAGACCTAGAGTCTCCCCTATGGATCAAGTTCATGATCTATGGGAAGAATCTACTTAGCCCTTAGCATATAAATTTAGTTATAAATGCTTGGTTGGAAAATCGATATATACAGTTACAAGGCCAGATATATGCTTTGATATTGGTGTTCTTAGCCAATTCATGGATTGTCCTAGGTAGTGTCACTAGGGCACTGCATGTTGAGTCTTGAGATATATGAAGAATGCACTAGGAGTGGGAATGTTTTATAAAAGAAATGGGCATCTAGACGTGACTAATATCTGATTATGATCATGTTGGGTGTAAATCTCATAGGAGATCAACTTGTGGCTATTGTACCTTTTTAGCAGGTAACTTGGTTACATGGAGAAGTAAGAAACAAAATGTTGTTTCCAGATTCAGTGTAGAATTTGAGTATATTGTAATGGCACATACTACTTGTGAGTTATTATGGATAAAATCTATCCTTTCTGACTTTGGATTTCTCACCACGCATGTTATTCCTGTAAGACCCCTAACCTATATTTTGCTTGATCTTGCTTGCTTAGCATAATTAAATGCTTTAAACCTTAATGTAATCATGTGATGCACCTTAATAACAAATGACATGCTTATGTTTTCCATTGGTCCAATTTTTCCTGATGTTTGAGCTAGTTATGCTATATGTGCTTGTTTTGGACCAAGATGTAATTTACCCATGTTAAGGTTTATCTTGCAATTTGTCACATGTTGGATGTTCCTCCTATGTTTTGGCATCACAAGAGTGAGAATGATGCTTAGGGGTGTCTTGTTGGATCTTGGTTGATGAGGTGGCATCATTTGTTGAAGTTAGAGTTTCCATGGGTTGCATGGATGCTCGAGTTGATGTTGATGTTGATCCTTTGTGTGTTGCGACCAATATGCTTCCCATTTCTTATGTTTGTAGAGACCGATGTGCCTGGTTTGCACCTTGTTTATTGTGGAAAATCCAGGTGTTTCTCTCAGTGTCTCTCACTCTGCCTTCTTCTCCCCTTACATGCAGACTATTAGGGTTCCTTATAAAGTGTATATATAAGGGCCACTAGATTTGCATTGGTCCCAGATATGTGTCTCCTGATGTGCACAAATCATATCATCTTTTGGATCATATTTGGTTGTATTTCCATGTTGTTTTGACTCAATTATCACTCTCATTCATGCTAGATTCTATATTTTTTTCTATTTTTACTTGTCTCGTGGTTTGAATTGTAGGTATTATCACTTATTGGATCACTCCTCAAGTATCTACATGTTTTGGGGTTCGAAAGTGGGAAAATACCACTATTTACAGCATGTAAATCAGACATACACACTGAAAGTTATGAGAAGAATACACAATAGCCCAGAACAGCTAAGTGCAAGTCGTGCACCTGGGAGCGTCAAGCAGACCAAAGTTTCTAGAAAGTTGCACGACATGCATTACTTCAGCGCACGCCGTGCGCAGTGCATTCTGGAGCAGCCTGAAAGTTTCTGGAAAGTTGCATGGCGTGCATTACTTCAGCGCACGCCGTGCACAGTGCATTTTGGAGCAAACTGAAAGTTTCTGGAAAGTTGCACGGCGTGCACTTTGGGTGCACGGCGTGCACCTGGAAATTTCAGCATTTTGAAAAATATGAGTTTTTGTTTAAAATGAAGTGGAAACTTAATGGTTGGTTATGCTCGGTCATTTGTGTCAGTTCCCTCATCCCAGAGCAAGCCTAGAGCAGAGGAGGGTGATTTGGAGGAGGAAAGATGTGGTTTCTTGCCAAAGGAGCCCATTTCTTTTTCTATTCTTCTCCATTGTCTTCTCTAAGGTGCAACCAAGCTTCCCCAACTCCGTGCAATTTCTTGGGAAAGGAGCTAGTCCATTTTGGAGCAGCTGTAGGAGTGGAATTTCATCCTCAAGTCGGAATTCTACCTTTCTTGGGTTACACCTTGGGATTACTTAACTTTTCCTTCTCTAAATCATGTTGAATTCTGAAAATTCTGCACATTCTCTACTGTACACTATCATGGACGAGTAGTTCTATTTTCTTAGGCATGGGAGAGTAGCTCCCATGTCATAGCTAGTATGAACATATGAATTTCATACTAAATGTTAGTTTCTGGTATGCTCTAAGAGTTGTTTCAGATCTTAATTGCTTGTTTGTGTGATTGGCCATCATACTTGCATGTTTTATGCTTTCTTTCATAATCTGAGAAGATGTGTTTGAGAGTATGGAGTTACTCTTTTAGCAACTTGTCCTTGACCACGAGAGTGGTTGGGATTATGTTGAGGAGCAAGGTTTGTGATTTGACATGAAATACATACACAAAAGTGATGTATGGAGTTAAAATCGTCATCACTTCACCGGGAGGTGAGTGATGACTACAAACTTCCTTTGCAAGTTAATTAACATGTTTAAATTTGTATTTTAATATAAGGTATGATGTGATAGTGAAATATCAAGTCTAGGATCCTTCTAAATCTGAATCTTAACCTTTCTTAAGTGATAATTTACTATTTTGTTTTAAATCTATAATTTAGTTGTTCTAATCCAATCATCTTGTGTACAACGATCTAGATTATTGAAAATCATAACTCTTACGCCTAACTAACCAACGCTCCTTGTGTTCGACCTTGACTACAAATACTCTTGTATACTTGTGGGATATAACTAGTTGAGTTAGAGATCATTCTTATGATTGAAACTCGTTAGTGTAAATAACCAAGAAGGAGTGAAACCCAAACATGTATGGAGGAATCACAACGCACACAACCATTATCTCATGTCACCATCATGTAAACGACATTCACCCATGCCACCTACATCCACACCACCATCAATCACACCTAATTCACCGCCATCATATATACCACCAACACCCATACCACATTCTTCCACACCCTCATATTCACAACCTTCATCCATACCACATACACCACCACCATGTACGCCACATCCACCTAATCCTCTGGATACACATGAAGAACTAATCAAGGAGGATGACCTTCCTCTTAAGGACTACTTTGGTATAGCTGCAATGCACATGAGTGGGCCTATTAATATTTCAGAATTTGAGGCAGAGGAGTTTTCTATCAGCCCATCCATCATACAATTGCTACAGCTGAATGCATTTGGAGGGACACCAATGGAGGATCCAAACCTCCACATTGCTGAATTTCTACAGTTGCTAAGCACTATAAAGATATATGGCGTTCCTACTGATGGGATACGTCTAATTCTTTTTCCATTCTCTTTTAAAGATAGATCCAAGGCATGGCTCTATACTTTGCCAAAGAAGTCAATCGGCACTTGGGAGGAGCTTCTAAAGGTCTTTTTGGCAAGATATTTTCCCCCTAGTAAAACTTTACAGTTGAGGAGTCAACTCATCAACTATTCTCAAAGGGATGGAGAGACCTTGTATGATGCATGGGAGAGTTTCAAAGATCTTCAACATCTTTGTCCACATCACGGTCTAAGCAATTGGCTTCTATTGCAATCTTTCTATAATGGTTTGTGCTACAATACATGGATGTCTATTGATGCAGGTGCAAAATGGAGCTCTAATGAACAAATCTTATGGAGAAGCCTATGTTATTATTGAAGATATGGCATCAAATTATTGCCAATGGAGTACGACTACAAACTACCACCCATCCTTTTCACATACTACTTTTGAAATGCAAGTGGAAGATCACGCGATCGGTGCTATAGACTTGAATGCAGCAAGGCTAGACACTTTATCATAAAGGTTTGAGAATCTAAGCACCCAACTAATTCAAACAGCCAACAATATTTGTGATGCATGTGGGTTGCTTGGACACTCATCTTCTACATGTTATGCTTCTTCTATTTATTCTCCAATGGGCTACACTCCATTAGACTTCTACAACAATGTGAACCCAAATTTCATTCAGCCACAACAACCACAAGTAACCTCTAGATTAGAGTCCATGCTTGCAACATTTATTTCAACTCAAATGCAGCAAAATAAGGAGTTCCATCAACAAAGACAATCAATGAAGGGTTCCATTTTCCAACTCTCTTCTAAGGTGTATGATATTGCCACTCATGCACACATCTTGGAGAAACAAATTACCCAGCAAGCTCTTTTTAGCAAAGAAACATTTCCACCTTTCTTGCCTAGTCCACCAGAGATGAATCCTACATATTTTAGGTTGGTGACATTGAATAATGGAGTTGTTATAGAGGTATATCCTTCAAAGTATGATGATGTTGATACCCATGATGATTATGAAGTTGCAAGTAAAGGGGAGAAAGCTACAACACATGCTCTACATGTTGATTCTTTAAGCAAGGCACATGTCCTTCCTCCTCACATTCTAGATGACACATTGCTTTATAATGAGAACACTCTTCCCAACTCATTTTGATGATGCTTGAAAGGAGAATGAAAAGACAAATAGTATTGGCATACAAAAGACTATTCTTGTTGCAGCTCATAGGTGCTTTCGCTTGCCCCAAATCAAGGACATATTTGCAAGGAGGCATCAATCTTTAGCACAACAATTTCCAGCTGCAAAGCAGAGCACCGGTCCTCCATGGACTTTGATGTTTCCACCATGATGAGGTACCCGGTTGCAACCTTTTTAGTTTTATTTATGCAGTGAGGACACTGCATATTTCAAGCATAGGGGGGAGCAACCATATGGTAACCTAGTTCTTTTAGCTTTTCCCTTTCATGTTATTTGCTTCTTGTCATTTGCTTTTGTTTTGTGTTCACATTTCAGTTGTTGTTTTCAATTCTTCTCTTCTTGTGGAAAATCTAGTATGATATGAGGTTTATCTTTTATATGTGGATAGAACTCCTATGCTTAACTGATTGTCCTCTTTTGATGAGAAATATCATTTGGAGAAATTGTAAAAGGCATGCATTAATCAAATGAAACCTTTTGGCCATCAACATGTGCTTAACTCTAGTTTATGCTTCTAGCCTGAACATTCATGTTTCACATCCTTGATTGCTTAAAACATGAATGATTTCAATTTTTGTGAGTAAATCAACTTTACAACATCATTTGGAATACATGATGCCCTTTCCAAGCTCTTAGTGCATTTTCAACCACTCTTTCAATGAAAAATTTTCATAACAAATGAATGAAATCTAGCTAATGTTGTAATTTAGTTGACTCTCCTATGTTTTGGAAACATTTTAAAATTTCTTTTGTCTTATCTCATCTTTATACCCCATAAACGATGGCTAAACTGCCCACATATCATGCTAGCCTAGTGTAAGTCTGATCTGGCCATGATGGTTAGGTGGTATGTCTTAAAAGAGGGTAAAATACCCCAACCGACATTCCACGTGTGCATAATCCTACATTAGCAGCCGAGTGTCGGAACCCATAATCCATTGTCATATCATTTTTGGGAAAGAAGGAGAGTACAGCTAAAATTGTCAGTTTTAACTAAGATTTCATCATTTGTATCCTTAATAGTTGAGAGTTTGAGTTGCACATCCACTAATTTCTTGGCTTGGTCATCCAAATTCTACTTAGTGTTGTTTAATTGGTTGATTTATTTAATTGTGACCACCCCTACTGAACTAAAAATATCTTTCTTGGGTGTTTAAGTTGAATTGATGGCTATGAGCATAAATATGTTGATCATGGTTGGTTTGGTCTTATACACATCTTTCATTTCATTTGATCTATTCATGAACTTGACAATTCTTCATTTATGTTTCCATGCTCTTTTTGCTTGAGGACAAGAAATGGTTTAAGCTTAGGGGGATTTGATGTGCACAAATCATATCATCTTTTGTATCATGTTTGGTTGCATTTCCATGTTGTTTTGAACGGATGTCACCTTTGGCTTGTATTTTGGAGGCAAGGATCTAAGGATTTTGGATACCTAATCTTATTCACTTATATACTTTCCTAACACACTCAAGCTGTTAACAATGGAAGAAAATCTTACATACATTTCACCAATAGATTCATTAGATTGCATCTGAAATTGTTCAAACTTTTGTTTAAATATATTAATTTGGGTAATTTTTAACTTGGGTAGTACCTTCATGTGTTATGGAAAGTTTATGCCATATATCATAAGCCATATCACATGATTATATTCTATTAAACTCACTTACTGAAATAGAGCATATAGTTTGCTTACCGCTTTTACATTTAATTGAACTTGTTTTACCCTGTTTGGATCCCATGTTGCATATTCGGTTTTAGGAAGCACATAAGGTGTAGACGCCATCCTCCATAGCTCCAAGATGATTCCTTAAAAGTAGAATTTCATTCTTTTTTCATGTAGGCATAGTTTCTTCCATCAAAAGGTGGTGACTGGCTCACATAAGTTCCTTCAAGGTTGAGGTTGTAAAGTACACCATCCCCCATTCTTCAAGACCTATGAGGGCTCCTTGAAGACCTGCTCTGATACCAATAGAAAGATCTAAAGGGGGGGTGAATAGATCTTTTTGATAATTCAAAGATAATTAAAACACTCAACCAAAAAGGGAGGAGGAAACAAGGAAGATGTGTGTTTAGAGTGGTTGCAACCTTTGAATTCAAAGGTTGTTAGTCCACTACCCAATTATCTCCAATTGGGATTTTAAAAGCAATTAATTTTATTTACCTCGCAAGGATGTTACAATAAAATACAATCACCATCCTTGAAGTGTCCTTTACCTAGAAGTAGCCTCAACCTCCTTGAGATAGCCTTCTTTGAAGTAACTCAAAGCCCTTGGTGTAGCCTTCTCCTCTTAGAAGTAGATTCACCACCTTGAGATAGCCTTCCTTTAGAAGTAGCTCAACCTCCCTTTTAGCAGCCTTCCTTGAAGTAATCTCAAGTACCTCTTGAAGCAACCTTCTCCTCCAAGAATTACCTCTTGAAGCAGCCTCCATAATCTTGGAGTAGCCAATGAGAAAAGGTAGCTTGTACCTGTGAAAGGGGATTGGAAGAAGGAAGTACAACAATTGAGAATTGTGATTTGATACTATATCAAGCATTTGGATCCACTATCCACTTGAGATGGACGTATATATATGTGGTGGCTAGGATATTGTAGCTATAGGACAACTCTAGAGCACAAGGAAGAAGATAGCAAGTGAATTCTAGCATTGTTGCTCTCAATAGTGAATGCTCAAGTGTATCTTAGGTGCTTTAGGTATCCTAAGACCTCTCCTATTTATAGGAATGGTCTGCAAGTACTTAGGGACGTTCTAGGGAGTCTCTAGAGTGTTCATAGTGCTTAACTAGTTGTTAGGTGTACATTAGTTGGCTAGTAATTTCTAATTTGTTCGTGCTTGAACATAACAATCTAGAACCCTTGTCGTTCGACAAGTTTGTTGACTGAATTGTGTCTCGGTCGAGAATTTATTCGACCGATCCTGGGTTTAAGGAAAAAGTGTTGCAACGTCTATTTTCAACTCCCAATTACCAACCACTTAGTCTAACAGTCACAAGCTTTAAATTGAAGTTTACTCGGTCAAGAATATTTTTGACCGAAGACTATTTTAGAGCACAATTGTGTAAGTTGTTGAACAATGTTCAAAATTTCGACCGAGGTAGTTCTTGGTCGACAAAAACTTTGACCGAGTGTGTTTCGGTCGACAAGTTTGTCGACTGAGGGTGTCCCTATTTTAGACGTTTGAATCACCTGCTAAGTGTGTGTTTCAATGAGTGATGGTGACTCTAACTTTGGGGGGGAAACCTATCTGAGGGTTATAAGTGGATAGGGAAGATCTAACGCTTTATTTACATGATGTCTAAGTAATTGTACATTATATTTATATATAAGTGTTTGCATTTGAGTACAATCATGAACATATATACAATTAAGCACATTTGATCTTTAATTTGCATTAATCTTCATCTTTCTACTTGGTAGAATTTACTTATTCCTTTGAACCTTGAAATACTCAAATCACATGTTACATCCACAAGTGTGAAATGTTTCTCATCATCAAAACAAAGGGTATATTAATGTCCAGTTTAGCCAACAAGCTAGACATAACCATTGAGACTAGAGAGGGTATCTCATTAGCTTGGGTTAGGTAAATACTTTAGAACTAAACTAGATAATCATCTATTTCTAACATCTCTATCTCTTCTTATGTGAAAAATCTAGTTATTTTAGGCCATGGTATCTTTTCTTTAGGAATCTATTCCTAAACCCTAATCTCATATCTTCATTCTAGGGTGACCATGAGAATCATGTATGCCTAGTGGCCATTTACCAAAATTTCTCGGATACCATAGTGTAACACCCCACTTTTCACAACATGTAAATGTCACTAAGCAGAAGCATTCTTAGTCAAGGGGGTGCCACAATATGTTGATCATAGAAATTTAAATAAACAAATCACTTTGCATTGAATGAAATCAGATTCATACATAGTTCTTGGGTAAAAGAAAACTACATTTGGTTCATTTATGAAAGCTAGTCTACATGGAAACATGACTAAACATATAGAAAAGGTATCTTAAAATATGGATAGTCTTGGTAAGTGGCACCCCACCAGGCTAAGCTTGAAGTTCTCTCTAATCCTTGATTGTCCTTAATACTCTTCACTTGCTCCAAGTCCTACACACATCACGTACCCAACCATGCAAAATAAACATTACGTCAATAAGTGGTATTTGGCACTTTATAAGACTAAAAGTAATAATACCTTGACATGAAGTAACTTGACTTGAAATAATTTGACATGAACATGGATTTTCTTAAGCATTCATTAATCATTGATGACATCAGAATTGAACAATAAATATATGCATCTCTCTATGATGCCCTCTTTAAGAGAACATGATTGGCACAAATGTCCATGATTTGGCTAGAAAACCATAACAACCCCTTGAGGTCCATGATTGCCTATAAAAGCCCATAATTGGCATGAAATACCATGACTACCCCTTAAGGTTCATGATTCAAGAAGCATATAAAAATTTATTCAATTAACATTAACATTAACATTAACATTAACATGACATGATCTTTGAACTTTAACATGATGGGATTATTCCCTGCTAATACCATGATGGAATTTCTCCCTCTCAAAGCATAATAGGGTTTCCCTTTCTTGAGCGTGATTCATTAATCTTAATCATATCATAATTAGGTTTCTACCAAAGAATATAAGTAAACAACCAAGCAAACAGTGATAGATATAAGTGATGTCTTCTTGATGAAACATTCATAATTCATGAAATCAACTAAGGTGCATAATCATAAATAACTATCAATAAATCAAAATTACTTCTACCAAAAATGCATTGCCTGCTTACCTAGAGTAGGTCACCTTAAGGTTAATACATGTCACTTGATTGAGCCTCTAATCACCTGTTATCTGATTAAAATCATAGTATGCTCATGGGTTCATAATCGTCAAATCCTAATCTTGGTATTTGAATTATTGATGGGATTTAATGTGTAAATCAGGATTTGAAAACATGTTAGATCGAAAGATAATCAAAACAACTTTATAACGTATATTTTTGCTCATTTTTCTGAGGTCGTATGCAATTTCTATCAATATTATCATACTCACCAATCAGAGACAAGAAATCTTATGCATGACATCATTTAAATTAATGATTAGTTTGATGTAAATAAAACATGGAAATACCAACAACGGTGAGGTCGTGGGCAAATCAAGAGCAGAAATCAAGGGAAGTCATGAGAAAGATAATGAAAGCCAGTGCAATGTCTTTGCCAGAATAAGTCGAAACTAATGGAGTAAAAATGAGAAGAAAAAGGCCAAAGGTCCATCAACCTTGTCTAAAGGATGACGAGAATGTGAAAAAAGTTTAAGAGTTGAATCCATCAAGAGTGGCCATAAAAGAGCGCCTTATATATTGGGGAAGGGTTCTTGAGGTCCATAGAACCCAAGTTCATGTTTTCTATGGCTCGAGAGGCACATGATCTCCATGGCGATTAGGGCCAGCAAGGTCTCAAAGCCGGCCTACATGATACAACAATTAGGGAAAAACTAGGGCAAACCAACAATGTGAAAACTAAGGATAGGGTCCATAGATGCTTCTAGAGTGCTTAATTACTATGTCAAAATAAAGATGAAATATGTGATTGCAAAAGATTTAGTGGGGGCACATAAATATTCCACATATTGATGGGGAATATCATCTCAATACTATAAGTATTGAAAGATGGCATGAAAAGCACCTAAGAAGTATTTATATGGAATATTCTATGTGATAGGAATTGAGATCTATAGAGATAGTTTCAAAAAGTTTCTTGACCTAAGTATGAGCACATATATTGACAAGGTGCTGAAAGGGTTCAACATGAAAAATTCAATGAGAGAGAATATGTTCATGATACATGGGATTAGTCTCTAAAGAACCCTATATTCAAATTCTTGAGAAGAATAGGAAAAACATGAGTAAGATGTCATATGCACCAAAAATTGGATCAATCCTGTATGCAATATGATGTAATCATCCCATTATCTTGTATGTATTGGACATGACAAGATGATATTAGTCAAGTTCCAATGAAAGTCATTGGAAGTGCCATAAAGGAGATCCATTAGTACTTTAGAAGCATTAATGATCAATTCTTAGGATTTGGCAATAAGGAAGAGTTGGGTGTAAGGAGTTACACCGATGTAATCTTAAAAATTGACAATTAATGATCACAATATAAAATTTGTATTTGACCATATAAACTTAAAACTATAAGTTGGAAGAGTTCCAAAACTACATACCACTAGTCTACAAAAGAATCCAAAAATCTTGCTATTATGAACACAACAAAGGATACTATATGGATGTAGAAATTCATCTAGATGAAACTTATGAGATGTTCCAACTGTTAGTGACATAGTAGAAATACTATGACAAAAATGGAGCTACTAGTTAGGCAAGGAATATCAGATAGCATATTACAGAAATTCCATCTCATATAGGATATCATACAACAAAGAGATGTGAAACATGCAATACACCGACTAAAGGAAAATGTTACTAACTCATGGGATTAGCACTTGCACAATAAAAAAATGATGGACAAGTTTAAGATCATGAAGAATGAGATTCATGGGTGATTGGCTCTAGGAGCAAGTGTGAATCTGTTGGTAAGTATGCATAGAGAGCCAATCATATGATGATTATCTTGTAAGTAATTTGATTAATAATAAAGGAACTCTTTTGGTTTATTCTGTTTCAATCATTTATGGGATAATGATGAAATATAATGAATGTATAAAGAATAACATTACTTAATGACGTGTGTCTTCAGGTTGATGACCTGAACAATGAGATCATACGGATGTTAAGAGTACGTACATTCTTTTTATGTCCCTAGTCATATGTTATTATGGAAGTCTAATAGACAACAATGACACCACAATAGACAACAATGACACAAACAACTAGAGTGTGTGTTGGTTGATGGCAAAATCTCATCCATCATGATATGTATATCAAACCAAACACATAGATACTCATTAGAGAATAATGTATTAGATAGGTCCACCTTAAGAGTGACACATGGAAATCATAATTGGTTGTCAGAATCATCTCTCATAGTGATGGTGGTGATTGTGATTTAGACATAAAATTACTATAGTCATCACATGTCATTTAATGTACTTTGAAATCATCCATTGTGACCTTGAATAAGGTTTATCATAAAGGTTGTGATCGGCTGCACTATGACACATGAGAATTTCTAGGAGTGATGTACATGGAATTTGTCCCTACTATTGGAGTTTGATATCTAGGCTACTTGGTAAGTGAAACTGAGAAAATCATGTGCATGCACATGTGAATCAATATTTTATATTAAGGTCACACATACCTCTGACAATGTTCTCTAGTTCAAGGAACATGGATTGAACATTGAGAGGATGATGATTCCATGCCTTGAGTTCAATCTGGATATCAGTGAAATACAACTTAGACAATCACTACCAATCGTAGATTGTAGGATGAATTTGTTCTCCAACTTTCCTAATTACTTGGATAGCAATGATGTCTTGCTAGAGACTTCTCATTGCTAGTGATGTCATAAATCAGTTATGGACATTCACTTCCAACTTAATGTGGAACCTACAGGGTCACACACATAAGATACACTTGGAATAGGACTTCATTCATGAATATTGTTTAAACATGATTACTAAAGAGTTAGGGTATTCAATTTAAACAACATTGGTTGAATGTTGACTGACTAAAATGTGAACCGACCAGTTCAAGTGTTGAACCTATTGTTTTAGTATATTAGGTAAACTAAACCAATATTAGCAATCTAGTCTATGAACCAACCGGTTTAGGAAGTGAACCAACCGGCTCAGGTGAATGAACTGACTGGTTGGTGAGTCAATTCGATTGATTCAAGGATTAGTGTTAATGCCATGCTGTGCATTAAATTAGATATTAATTGTCAATACAATTATGACTAGGAAACATGATGAAACAATCACTTCAAGGGTTGAATTGATCAGTTCAGATGCCAAGTGATTGGTTCAGCTATGAACCAATCATTTCGTCACTCACAGGATGCAAAAATTTGTGAAATTCTGATCACTTGCACTCCCATTCAAATTGTGAAGCTTGACCCTAACCCTCCAATAAATAGAGGGGTCTTGGGGCTTCTCAGACACAAATCAATTCTTTCTGACAATTGTTGTCTTCTCTGATTGTGGTAACCGAGAGAATTTAATAAACTCCAACCTGTTATAGAGAGGGATAGCAATGGAGAACAATTGTAGGAGAGCATGTTGGTGTTAATAAACCAATGAGAAGGGTCAAATTTTTGTTTTTTGTTCTTCTAGAATCATAAGAATTCTCAGTGGTTTGTGTAGACTACTATAGAGGTGAGGTGTTTGTTGCCTGTCTTTAGGAGGAAAAGGTCAAGTTGTTGCCCATGGATCACCCAGGAGTTTTTGCAGACTCTTTCCATGTGCAACATGAAGAAAGTTGCATATTGCATCGAGGGAATTATCATTGTACATGCTACGGGACCAGGTATTACCTCTAAACCATCTCTTCTCCCTTCTCATTACATAGTTATTGATGTGATTGTCCATTAAAAGGGAATATGGAAGACAACATTTTTATTTATGCTTCCTATCCTCATGCCATATTTCCCTACAATTACAACCATAATAACTCTTCCATCCTTCCTCTTCTGGAACCAAAGATACTCCTGTCGAATCCTTATTTGGTACTAGAGGTGTATCAACAGCTGAATACCATGCACTTATCAATTGAATGTCCAATAAGTTCACATTGAAGAAAAATGAGCAGCACAGCTTGATATTCCACTTTTTATTCATTACATATAACAACCATGAATACATGAACAAAAGTATATAGTTCAATTTCTAATTGAGAAACCCCACATAAATTAAAGTTAGAGGTATGTTCATCAACCCAAACTAATCTCCTAAGCGCCTCTTCAATTTTGTCAAATATCATTGAGTTGTATAAATGAAGAGGCAAATTTATTATTCACACCCAAATTATAATACAAGATGGATGTTTGTTTCATGGAACAAAACTTTCATACCAAGGCCAAATGATCATTCATGCACCAAAAGTAGACCAAGGACCTCATGTTAAATCATTTAAATAGTCGTCCTGGTAGAAATTTTTCTAGGAAAGTGATCGAACCTCAATTCATATAATTTTCAACGGCCAATAGGATTCCATAACAAATGTAAAAGACTATTTAGGGTCATATATCCAATGTTCTTTTCAATTAGTAAAACTACAACTATAAAGATCCATGGCTTATGCAAAATGGAGTAAGATTCCTTAGCAATTAATAGTTTTGAGAATCCATGATAATGAATCAATGATATATCTTTAGGGTCAACAACTTCAGGCGGTATATATAGTGGAAATATATTACCTTGAGTTGAATATGATCCTATAACTGCATCTCCAAAAAATGTAGGAGGGATTTCAAACATCAATCATCAGTACGGGAAATAATTGATTCAGTTATTACCCAAAATAATGGACTAGAGGTGGTTCCTGCATTAGAACATCTACATCTTTATCTATATTTTCTGAAGAACTTCTTCTCATCACCGTGTATGTTAAATGGATACCCACTTCATTAATGATCAAATGTGGTGTCACACACTCCATCGGGATATACTCCATATAGTCATTTCCAATGTTTTCATATTCTGGTATATCATGCTGACGTTTTGCAAGACCATTGGCACCATCACTTTGCGTGAGGGTACAATTGTCATTATTCTCTAGAATGTTGTCTATCTATTCATCTAGTGTAACATGTTTCCTGTAATCATTTCCCATGAAGTTGTGGCCTCAGCGGTCATGGCATCTGATGAGGCAACCAAATCCACCTCATCCTCCATGTCGAGATGCATGTTCTCTAACCATTTTGACATCAGTGGCCAGAGCGTAGAGGAAGCCTCTCCCCAACGCCATCCTCCTAAAAATATTCTACCAAAATTTTATAAATTTAATAGTTTTGAATACTATTTTCATATTACTTTGGTATTACTTATTCAATAAAAATATTAGTTTCTACTCATACATAGGTGATGAATCGCATTCACTCCTCTCTCATTATTTTATTTTATATGTTCAAAAGACTTTAGCAAATTATTTTCATTTCAACAAGAATCAAACAAGGCTAGTCAAAAAATAAAGAAAGATATGAAGTAAATTACCCTTTGAAACGAATCTACAGTTTTAACTGATGATTATGAGTATGTATATCTACCTGAATCCTTCTAGTAATAAGATTTTCACTCATAATGTTTTCAATGTAGATACAATTTTCGTAGTTTTCAACATCTAATGAACTTTTGATAGTATTTGCATATTATGTTTATGTAAGCATAACTTAACCATATCTCATTTCATTTTGTACTATAAATATATCACACATATTTCTCTTAACAGAAGAATAGATCGATTTAGTGAATGTACATAATGGAATTTTTCATTAAGTAACCATTTTTTAGTTGTCATATATTTGGATTACAAATTTACATAAATATGAGTGTCTCTTTATGTTTTTTGTTTCATAAGTTTTAATTGAAAGAATGTGCATATTTCAACTATTTTCATAAAATATTATGGTATTGATAAAAGTAAATCCAAAAAAGATATAACATTGTAAAGAGTTAAGATACTAAACTCTCAAATTTATATTCCAAGGTTTTTACAAAAATAACACTACATGAACTTCAATTCAAGGTTACAAATTTTGGTCATATTATATGTATTTGTATGATAGAAATTTTCTTTATCTCCATTTAAAATTTCAAAGATGGATAATAAAGCTTTATGTCATATTATTTGACTTTCACTTATAACCAACTTGATCAAGTTGAATAGAACAACAAACTTCATTATCTAATTTATTTAAATACAATACCTACTTTCAAACATTATTCAATTTCTAATAAGATAGTTTACTTTAATTATGCAATAATAATTCTTAGAAAAAAAATTTGGTTCTTTCTAATTGAATAATTTTTCTTTGAGAATGATATTTAAACAAAGTTACATAACATTAATCAATCTCCACCAAAAATCAATATATAAGAAATTTTGTGGATGTTCTTCTTTTTGTTTCATTAAAAATTATAAATTATTAAACTTTTTTATTCTTTTAATGTTTAATATCATTGTAACACAAATGAAAATCTACAAATAACAAATTTTATTAGGAGAAACATTTTTCATGAAAGGAATTTCTTAATAGATGTTCTAAAACTTTTCATGAAACATACTTCACGAAGAGGACAATTCAAATAAAATTTCTTCATCCACTACTTTAAAGTTGACAAATTATTGAAGGAGTACCTCTGGAAGATTTTTCTTATCTTATGTAGAAACAAAGATACTAATGTTAATCAACAAAGTGCTAAACATGATATGATTATTACCAAATAACTATATTTGATATCCCTTTTTACCTAATGATTCTATAAATAAAATTAAGTACCTATTTCTCTCTATGTATGCTATATCACGAGTAACAACACCCATATATTGGAAGATTAAATGATAGCATAGGATTTAAACATAGCCTAAAAAAATTCTTGTGTGTCGATTAGAATCACCATCTAATTATTATATTTAGTTGAATTATCATTTGTCATATTTTAGTGAGTTTGACTATGTTTCTCATATCAATATGGTAATTATGTAATTTAAGGATTTTCTACTATTATTACGGATGGTGTTATGTATGAGATATTAGAGGACATTTAATTCTTGTATAGACCCTCAATATACACAGTTATTTAATGCGTAGTGCAATGCTAATTATTTGCATTCAAATATGAAAAAGGATCATTTCATGTTTGAATATAGATAATTGGTCTTATGCTTAAAGTAAGACCTACTTTCTATTTAGCCCCAATATTGTTTTATAACTTTAAAAATGTTGTTTAATCCTACATGGGAATGCATAAGATTAGTTTGATTGATTATCATATCACATGATTGTTATACCCTATGTTTAATACTTTAAGATTATGGTGTAATTAGAACACAGACTAGGAGCAAACTATGGTTACACGTGATGTTTTGGACTAATGTTGTGGGTTGCAATTTACTTGATATGGTTGTGGACCCATCATCATTTCATGAAGAACTTATACAAGTATTTATTAAGTTTTCTCATTTATTTGACTGACTTTGGTATTTGTCAACTAACTGATGGAACCTGGTTAGTGAAACTAGCTCCTTGTTGTGCTACCACACACAAGGACTATAGTGTTAGTCAATTGTGGTCGGTAGTGTCAGGTAAAAAGTAACAAAGATGAAGGAAATGACCCGAGGTTAAAATGTTGATTTTTTAGCTCACAAGAACAAACATACTAACTATAATATCAGTTGCATATGGTAACAAAAGTGACTCTACTAACTAACGACAACATAATTTTTAGAAAAATTCACCGCAATAGGCACCAATGAATTCCATCATTTTTGTGACTTATGGGTCCATTTTGTAGCATTCTATGGAGGTATATAACTTTTGTTATCAGCTTAACTGGCGCCAGAACCTACATTTATATATAGTTTTCTTCATAGTTCTATACTATTAATGTTTTTTATTGCTAATTGATCTTGTAGATTTGTAGTCTTGAATTTTATCTCATAAGAAACACTACATATATGTTTTCTTTGATACTGAACTGCTATTAGTAGGTAATATGTGAACCCAGAAAACTTGTAATTAAACATACATATTAACTAAAATTTACTTGCATTCGTATTCAAATCTTCAGATTCACTTGCCTACACATGAAATGACCGAATCATAACATATTCACTTGCATTTACATGAACATATCACAAAATCATACACACACTTACTTCCACTTACATGATCTATTTTTTGAAATACATGTATGTCCAAAAATCATTCTTCACTCGCACATCATATATGCATTCCCACATCACTCATGAAGACTCAGTAGCACACAAAGATTATATGAACCAACATATGAAGTTGTATTCACATATTAGTCACATTTTAAAGAAAATTGAAACTCATAGTCTTGAACTACTTAATCAAACACTATATCATTCAAATTTAACTTTTTTTTAAAAAAAATTTCCCCACTCCTATTGGATGAAACTAGGGTTTTCGATGGGTAGTTTATAATGTTAAAAGACCTACACAATGAATGTGTGTCATTATATAATTATATTATATAAAGTATAATTATAGTTGAAAGTAAATTGTATACTTATAATCCCAATCTTCAATACATGTTCTATATTTTAACTTACCTGTGATGTTGTCTTGACAATTTCATCTATACTTCATAAAATCATATTTGTATGTCCAAGAATTGTCCTGTATAGGGACTAAAAATTAAGAATTATGTGAAATTTTAACAAATAACAATAAGAAAAGTTGGCATAAGTTTTTAACCAATTAAACTATACTTTTGACATTCTTCCATGAAATTGATTTCAAAATTTTAAATTATATGCCCTTTGTCTTTAGAGAATGATTTTATACACCTACAAGTTAAATGAATAAGATAGTTGACTAAGTAGACACATCATGATAAATACATATTAATTAATGTATTGGCGGATAAAGATTTATACTTCTCAATTGGGGATTTCAGTAAGTGCCCTTTTGATATGGTACTTAATGGGTCAAGATACTACACATTCATTAAGAATGGGGAAATCACCAATAATTTCCAGTGCTTGGCTTTGACCAAGAACTAGGAAAACAAAATCGAAAATAAAGTTTGTACTGACGGATAATACATAAGTCAAAATTGAATGTTACAAAATATAATTCCATAGTGGAAACTTACCCGAAGTTAAAACGATCTAGAATAATGTTTTCTTTATACTACTAAATAACCTCAGTGAAGATGATAACTTATTTAACTATATAATTGTGGTCTCTTTCTACTACTCTAATTACTGAGTAACTAGGAATGTCAAATTTATTATTTAACAATCTAAAATATTTTCATATAAGTATTTGTGAGAACGATCATAATTTTTAAATATATTAAAATCAATTGAATAAATTTGTTTACATGGTCTTGTGGCATTAATAAGATATCAACGTATACATACCTCTATTGTGGAGGTATATAGCCAATCAATCTAAGGCAACTTCAAAATATCTTGAAGGAAGACAATAATGTCAAATTCTTGGCCTATGACATCCTTAGGCATATTGATCACCATATTTGAGCCTTATTTTTATTGTCAAAGAATTAACATAAGGCATTGCATTTACTCTACAATGTGACGGGCATGGATTATGGAATCAAAGTTGGCTAAGGATATGGAGGAAAACCCATAGAAGCTTCAATCTTATTGGTTTTTGGATCTATTAAACATTGCATGTACCAATAAAATTAATATATAGAGTGATAGAAAATATTCACAAATACAAATATAACTTGAATTTGACATACATTCTCATACATAACTAGGATTTTGCACCACACCACCATAAAACCTTCTTCTTTTCCTACTATATTGTGTTTAGGATGAGGTATTGATAGTGGAGTGTCTCCCATTCCATAATAAACAAGTATGATAGACACACATAGACCATCATTGGGCATTGGTGAGGAATTCAATGTGTTAGTAAGGCATTGATATACCTTTCCCACTGCAACAATGTCAAATTCAAGCTCTGCAATTGATAGTAAGTAGTTTGTACCCTTCTACAGTTTGAGTAGTACCATACCAATATCACAACATGCATATGAGATTTAAATAGTAGTATACCACTAAAAAACTACAACAAGCATGTTTTTTGGGTCATTGGAAGTACTTCCACAACCTTTGATTCCTCCCAGACAATCTCATACCTCATTATTGGAGTGGTGTAGTATGTGTGGAGTTGTAAGCGGTTGACAGACTGAAATGCACTAATTGCTTCTTGTATTTTCTATTGTATCATATCTTTTATTTCTTCATGTGACATGCTTCCTATCTGACTAGATTTGTGTTTCCATTGGGAGGAGAAAAAATTAGATTTTAGTCATAGCCAACTCCTACTCCCCTAAGACAGACATGATGCTCTTCAATACCAACAACAATTGTTAGTTAATCTCATTGGGCCTCATGGATCAACTTTTCTTCTTTTATTTTCTATTGCAACTCCTATAACACATCAGCTTATCTATTTAGTAAAACTTGATAAATAGATTGAAAAAAATGCCACGCTGAGGGTTGAACTTCACCATTTTCTATGTCATATTCTTGGTTGTGGAGTTAAGAATTTCACTTGAGCGAGTTGGTATAGCATAAATTGACTCCTCATGTTGGAGATGTGGTGTTGAAGTTGTGCTTAACTCATCACCATTTGAGGGCACTTTTATCTTATTTTGGTGGTGCATGTCATAACCACCATGCCCCAACTAATGTACATGCACATTATTGTGCATTCACATTCTTGTCCATATTTTCTTTCTTAGCCTTCTGGATAGTCTAATTAATTCAAAAGAAATGTAATATTATGTGTATTTAGAAAAAAAATACAATATATTACATGCTTAATACCTTGAACTAATATGATTGGAAAGAGGCTTAAAACTTATTTCACACATTATGGTAAACATATATGTATTGCTTAGTGATTTCCTTCTTCTTCTTTGAATTAGATATATAATCTCTAGGGATTGGTCTTAAATCCCCTCCACGTCATGCCACATCACTGCAACACATTTTTTTATGTTCTTTTTCAACTAGGTGAATAAGGCTCTTCAAAAATAGTTATATTGATTTTAGAATTGTCAAACAAAAGCATAACTCAAAAATACAAAATAGTTATCTTTTTTGTAAATAAAACATATTTTTCCTTCTAAAGGAGTTGTTTTAGGTCAAAAAATACTTTATTCCAACTGTCTATATATATTGGCACCTTTTTGAGTGTAGTGTCCCCTATACAGTGTCTAAAAGCACCATCATTCTCCCCAATAAGTGTTTCTATGTCATCAAACTAAATGTACAACTTCTTGCATTTGACCCTTATCTTCTATAGAATGCACATTAGTGTGAGCTCTTTATATATGTGAAGCATCACCATGAAAAGAAGAATCAACACCAACCTCCTCAAACCACCCTACGCTAGGTGACTAGGCTTAGAATGTTCCTGTTATGAGGTGATGCTATAACAATATGCAAAAATTGATAATATGAAAATAAGTGAAATAAACACACACATATAGAATTAGAGGTACAAAAATATAAGTGATCGATAAAAAGAAATCTAAAAACCTCATCAGTCAATGCAAAATGTAAATTTATCAACGTGCATATTTGATTGATAATGAAATATAAGTGAAATGAACACACACCGCTAGTATTGGTTGGATTACTAGTAAAGTAATATCCCTTATGCATGTTCTTGATGCTTATAATACTCTTTGGTGTTATGATAAACATTTATACTTGAAAAATCAACTAGGATTGGACCAACTCATCATACTTGTTACAATACTCTTCTTCATATAAGGGATCTGCAATGAACTACATCCTTATATGAAGAATGATAAACTAGTTTTTTTATTTGATTGGTCATTGATATAGAATACTTGCTTTTATTGTGATGCCATGATGAAGGGCTCATCCTTCTCACCAATATTTTCAAACTAAACCTAATTCATTTACTACAACTCTTTTATTTTATTCCACCTAATTACATATACATGTAAGAACTGTGAAATTTGTTAGTCAAGTTTCCATATGTCTTCAACAACACCATATTACAACATCTTAGCTTCTTCTGGTCTCTTATCCTTCCACTAGAAAAGCACAACCAAGACACTTGCATAATGACCTTGTTGTTTTGAACAACATTAGTGTCATATTGATGCCTTGTGTAGTATGAAAATTCATTTATATTTCATACCATTTGTAGGATATGACATCCATTTATGGTTTAAACAAAATCTAGTTAATTTTCTTAGGAAACATCAGAAGATGTTTAATATAGTTGCCTAAAGACTTTATCTTCAAACACCTCATAAATGTTTGATTATGCTATCTACAAAGCCACATTGAACTAGATTGACTGTACTTACATTTGATAAAATCAATGTGTTAGGTGATAGAGATACCCACTACATCGGTGTAGTTTGAAATGTACAAGTGTTCTTGTTCTAAAAAATCACAAATTATTATTTTGACTCGTGCTCCTAGAGTTCCTTTCTGACAATAAGATTCAGGTTGATGGGATCCTAGAGGAATTTACAAAGATTTTCATATAAAAGAGACAAGAGAGATGTGAAAATGTTCTCGCTCCACCTTTGAATAGATTTCAAAGTACATAATATCAACATAGCAACCAACCTCATGAACTTAGTACTACCCAAATATAATTGTTTATTTACGTCATGTTTAGTGTTTGTAAATAAGAAAGGTGCATAAGTATGAATGCCCCCTTAGTATTATACATAAATCATCAACTTTTGAATTAATTCCTTCACATTATAATCATTTCTAGTTTTAATGTAGGAATCTCTCCTTGTATTGTTCATTATAGCCCAGTATAATCCTACTAAACATGACATGATTTTTAATTTTCTCAACATTGTTGACATTAAAAATGTTACCACAATCTCTATATGGGCAATATAATATATCTCCAAGGGGTCTCCTATGATCCTCAATAAATCTCATAAACTGAACAAGACCTCTTACAGACTCTAGAGTGAATTGATTTTGAATAGATATCAAACTTCTTTTCTCTAATCACATTGTGTGTTAAGTAAACTGAGTAACGAACACATGTGTTAGGTGAGTAGGTTAAAATATGTTTCAATTAAGACCAACATTATTAATTTTTGATGGATTTGTATCAAAGACCAAACATATTAATTTTTTGATGGATTTGTATCACCTATCCCATTCTTGAATACTTAATATCATCAATAGGTGCATAATATGTGTTTGGCTTAAAAAAATTTATAACATGTAATCTTAGTTCTCTAAGTATGCAATCATAAATGGGCAAGTACCTACCTACATATATACCCAGAAACAAATGAGAAAACAACTTTAAAAATTTCTTGAAAACTAAACACATATTTCACACTTACAACCTAAGGAGATTAAGCATTCAATCACATTACTCCTAATGAGTAATACTTGTAGGGTTTTTCGACCAACAAAATACATGTATAATTATGAAATGTATTTATGGTTTAGGATAAGTATTGATGGTTTAAGTGTAAAATAAGTTGATTTGAGTTAATTCATGTCAACTGCATTGAGATCATAGTTTTGACCACGTATCCATAGACAATCAAACATGCTTTAAGAAAAAACTTAATAAATAAACCCTATCTTGATTTCATTTTATCAATATTCTTTTATAGTTAGATATTCAATGCATAAATTCATTGATAGCAAGCCAAACGAGTATGAATTTCTAGGTTTTCATATCAAAAGCATTAAAAACATCAAAGCATTAAGTATCATCATTTAACTACTATATATGCATCCTCCCAAGAGTACTTATACAAAAGAGTGTCAAACTAAACCAACCAAAAATAACATGGGGAAGGGAAAAATTACCTAAATGGATAAATGGAATAAATATGATGAGGGAAAGGAGAATAATAGTGGCAGAGGCCAACAACTAAAGAAGAATAAAAGTGGTGACTGATAAGAAAAGAATAAAAAAAATGAAGGAAAGTATACAACAACAAGGACCAAGACTATGAAGGTCGGGTAGTATGGTTCCCTAGAAGCCAAGCAGTAGGTTACATAATAGCAAAGATGTGGTGACTAGGTAGAAAGTTGAGTGTTAGTTGTACCAAAGAGAGAAGATGTCATGAAACCATTTGTTACCCAAATCCTCACTCCTAATGTCTAGAAATGAAATCCAAAGTTGGGAGGACCCGAGCGTCCGTCCGTAGGGTTGATCACATAACATATGCTAGAATAAAACCACAAACAACAACATAGGTATGAGATAAAAAAAGCATAAAAGAATGCTAAACAAATACCTGATAAGATCTTAGGTCCCATATATCAACCATGTGTATTCCATTTACAATTCATTATATATCATCAGAGTACAATCATATTACCATAAGTGTGTAAGCGTTAATCATCACTAGAGGTTCATAGTCTACCTATTACCTAAAATCATAAAATGCGTACACATCAACACAACTGTGTTGAGTACATTGGCAAACATAAAAAATCACAGGTTTAAGTCCCTATAAAATCACAGGTTTAAGTTCCTATAAAGTAGATAATAAGAATGAAGCAACAACATTCAAAGACTTTCATATTAACATGCAAGTGTGTTTTTGTTCATTTCCATTATATCAACAATATCATAAGGCCTTTGACCAGCTTCTCAAAGGAAGCGGTCCGTGTGGGTGCTCAAGATTAGCTACCCTATTTCAACATGAGGGACTACAAGAGTAAACATCGATAGTTATCCCTATTTGTAAGGGACCTTAAGGACATTGCCAAGAGATAACCCTTGTATCAACATGGTTTGCCCTATCATGATAACTCAAGTTCGACACCCAACCTTGTGTTCTTACCCCAATAATACATGTAGGTACACAAGGTTGTACAAAGAACATCTATCGATATGTTTTCATGTTTGTTCAACATGTGTAATCAAGACAACAATATAGTAGTCATAGGGACCAATAGCTCAAACAAATATTGTAAGCCAAGCATCTTAAATTTCATACATACAAGCAATTCCAATACCACTAGTCTGGCCAATAGGAGGATAAAGCGTACCTTGATACGAGTAAACTAGCATTATACAACATCATTAGATCTTCTAATAGAGTTCATCAAAGAGATATTGAAATTACAAGCAAGTATACTTGGATCAATATCAGCAAACTTAGGTCTCATTAATTACTATCATGGGGGTTGGATGTGTCACATAAGTCTAGGTACTCATTTCCTTCAACATTGACTTCAATATCTCAAACTAAGGTCATGCATTATTATTATCAAGCAACATAGTACATGAGAGACACATCACTACTAGATCAAGGTTTCAAACGTAGGTTTTCATGGATCTTAATAGAGAACATAAGATTTGAATATGATTAAATTCTTAATCATCATATCATCTATTTAAGTCATATTTAGTCATTTCCATGCAAAAATGTCATCATTAGAGTATAATAGTGATCAAGCTTGATTTCATGGCATAAATATCAACAAGTTACTGATTTCAATATATCAAAAATCATGGGTGACCAATATGGTGAGATTTGTACAAGATTTGATCTCCAATTTGCAACATGCACATTAGATCACATTTCAATGTCATGCATAAGTCACTTAGTCGTAATAGTGAGCAAGATTGATCCATAAATCATTTAGGTGATAAAATCAGGTAGATTTACCAATCTAAATCAAATATGATGATTTTAAGTTCATATAATCAACTTGGGCATCAATTTAATGATCATCAAAGATGCATTGAGGTTCGGTCTGGGTTGTGTCCTCATGCAAGAAATAAAGGTAATTTCTTATGAATCTCGACAATTGAAGCCAAACAAGGTCAACTACCCAACCCACAACTTAAATCTTGCCTCCATCATATATGCATTGAAGATATGGTGACATTACATGTATGGTTCCACCTTCAACATCCTCACCGACCACAAGAGTATGAAGTACATCCGGACATAGAAGGATCTCAATCTAAGACAAAGATGATGGCTCGAGTACCTCAAAGATTATGACTTCACCATTGCCTACCACCCTGGTAAGGAAAATGAGGTGGTTGATGCACTCAGAAGGAAGTAGGCTAAATGTGTTGTCATTTATGCCACCAAGTGGAGAAACATGGATCATGTCACCATGGGCCCCAAGGCATATGGGTGATATCCATAGATTGGCTAGCATTCAAGTCAAACTAGGCCTTCAGTCTGAGATTTTGTCAACCTAGAAGAATAGAAAGAGTCTTGTGGATATTACTAAGCTACAAGAGAAGCCCCAGACACATTTGACGGTCGGTATGGATGGTGGAATCTGGTAAAAACAACACATAAGGGCCCTAGAGGATTCACATACAACAGAGAAGCTGCTACAAGAAGCTCACAAGTTGGGATCGACTAAGATGTACAAGGATCTATAGAGACATTTTTAGTGGAGAAATATGAAGACTAATCTTACTACCTTCATCTCTAGGTGTTTGACCTGCCAACAGATCAAGGTTGAACATCATCGACCAGGAGTTCTTCTACAACCCCTACCTATTTCCAAGTGGAAATGGGAAAACTTCACCATGGATTTTGTGGTGGGTCTACCCAGGACCAGGAAAGGGAGTGACGCCATCTGGGTTGTAGTTGACCGTTTGACTAAATCAACCCATTTTGTTCCAATCAAGATGGTAGCCAAAGTTTAGAGTTAGCAGAGCTTTACAATCGTAAGATAGTCATATTGTATGGGATCCTTATATCCATTGTTTTTTATCACGGTGATAAGTTCACTTCTTACCTATGGTGACAAGTGTAGTAAGAATTGGGAACTCATCTTGAACTTCGGTACCACATATCATCCACAGACTAATGGATAGTCTGGAAGGACAATTTTGGTTTTAGAAGACTTGTTGTGATCATGTGTCCTTCATTAGGGTGGTTCACATACCACTATCTTCCTCTTGTCGATTCCACCTACAACAGTAGCTACCAGTTTAGTATAGGCATGCCTCTGTATGAAACCTTTTATGGAAGACTGTGTAGATCTCCACTTTACTGGGATGGAGAAGGAAAAAGACAGATTCTAAAGTCTGAGGAACTACATTTTTATTCTGACAATGTCAAACTAATCAAGCAAAGATTAAAAGGGGCACAGGACCGTTAGAAGTCGTATGTTGATGCATATAGGACAGATACTTAGTTTTTGGTGGGTAACTATGTGTTTCTAAATATTCAATTGATTCGAGCTATTGCGAAGAATAAGGGAAAGCTTAGCCCTAGATATGTGGGTCCATTTGAAATTTTGGACTGTGTCAGAAGGTGCATACAAGTTGGCTCTGTTGGATCCTAGATGGGTGA
Organism: Alisma plantago-aquatica; assembly: GCA_963693085.1. Classification (NCBI taxonomy): domain Eukaryota; kingdom Viridiplantae; phylum Streptophyta; class Magnoliopsida; order Alismatales; family Alismataceae; genus Alisma; species Alisma plantago-aquatica. The sequence goes on along the minus strand of OY856414.1, from coordinate 806,953,820 downwards.
TTAGATGCTCTAGAGGGGGGTGAATAGAGCTGAAAGCACTTAAACAAAATTCATTAAACCTTCAAGATATATGATAAGATAAGGTTGCTAAATAGGTAATTTGAGTGCAACTAAAACATTCATAGTAATGGAAAGAGAGATTGAACATGCACCAATTAGACAAGCTATTTAGAGTGGTTCCACACTTCAAACTAGAAGTGTGTCAGTCCACTTGCGTAGAGAGGTCAACCTCTAGGACTTCCAAACTACTGCACTCTTATATTCATTCATAAGACATACAATGCATGACCAAACAAAAGACTTACCTATCCAATACAAAGAGTCTTCAACCTTACCAAGGACTTACCCACTTTGCAAGAGTCTTCTGTCTTCTCCAAGGACTTACCCACTCTTGCACAAGTCTTCAGCCTTGCAGGAATTACCCACTCTTCTTGGATCTTCAGCTTTTGACTTCACCTTCACTCGGAGAAGCTTCCACCAAGGTCTTACCCACTTGAGCTTGAGTCTTCTGCCTTCTCCAAGGGCTTACCCACTCTAGCTCCAAGTCTTCAGCCTTGATCTTCACCAAGGGACTCCTTCCCTTATTCTTCTTCACCTCTCTTGGACAAGAGAGAGAACCTTCATTGAAAAGATAGAAAGGGAGGTGGTGGAAGTGAGAGCCTCACAAGATATACATGTAGGACTAGCTCTCTTTCAGATTTCCTACCCACTCTAATGGATGTAGCAAGTGATTAAGCTTAGAGAGAGAGGAGGAGGTTGTAGGATCACTCAACTATAGAATAGGAACCTTCATAGTGAATGCTCAACCTTGGAATGAAGCCCAAGGGGTCCTATTTATAGCTGGGGATGCCTCTTAGCCTTTGGGAACACTTGTGAATGAAAACTAGCCATTTTGTGGCTTGCAACGGATCTATTTTCACTTTTTGCAACTCCACAATGGCTAGAAGCACTTTTCTGCACTTTTCCGTACAGTGCAATCGGTCGAGTTTCTATAAGGGTAACTCGACCGATAGAGTAAAAGAAAAAGTCGATATTTAGACCATCGGTCGAGTTTGTCCTGAGGAAACTCGACCGACCAACGAAAATCGATTTGTTCAGTTACTCCATCGGTCGAGTTCTGTGTAAACACAACTCGACCGATGCAATCTCCAGAAAATTGATCAAGGATGATCGGTCGAGTTTTCAGGCTGGGAAACGCGACCGATAAAGTGCCTGTAATCAATTTTCAAGGTTGCATCTAAAGTACTCTAATATTCGATCTATGTGCTCCTGATATTTTTCTAAGCTTAATTACAAGTCATACAATCATTGCAAGTGATTTACAACATGATTCTAATGGATATACATCATATTACAAAAATGTGCACTTGCATTGACTTTGACTTGCCTTTTCTCCAATTTGATATGGGCAAGTTAGGGAAATTGGAGTGTGTCTATACCTAATCTGAAATCACTCAAGTAGAGACATTAGACACCAATATGTGGAATTGTTAGTCATCATCAAAACATGGGTTTAGTCAATTTAGACGTGAGTCAACATTGACCTAATTGACCTTGAGTCAACAATCTCCCCGTTTTTGAAGATGACAAACCATTCCATTAATGTATTGAAAGCTTTCAAGTAAAATCATACCTTTGGAGAAACCTAGGGGTTTTAATAGAATGGAGTTCATATGCTCCCCCTCAATCGATGTGCATGGAGTTTTCATACTCCCCCTCAATTGATGCTATTTCTCCTGCATGGTTAGCTTTCATAACATTTATAGAATACTATGTCTTCTACTCATATATGTTCTACACATATATGTCTTCTCCCCTTTACCTTCTCCCTTTACATGACCATACTTCTCTTCTTCATGTAAGACATGCCTTCTTCCTCTTTTTAAAAGAAGACATACCTTTCTCTCCCTTTGTCATTTCAAAAGGTGGGGTTATGAAGAAAATAAGAAACAACACTTGTTAAAGGAAAAGAGATAACACAAATATATATAAGGAGAGTAGAAGAGCACAGATAGGGGCTTGTCCAAGCATAGAAAGAAAAGCAAGTTAAAGAATATACTTGAACAACCCAAAAAGCAAGATAAAGTGCTGCAGAAAAATAATAAATCGCAATTTTAACCCTCAAGATGACGGAATTTGACCAAAAATCATTAGAGCTCATTGCAAAGAAATGAGTCTTTCTTAGAAGGTTGTTTATGCATGAAAAACACTAGCCTTGCACCAAAATCTGAAATTGGAGCAAAATCCAAAAAAAATTCTCCAATTTCTACATATAATGTAGATCTATGTACCCTGCATCACAATGTTATGCAAGCAACTCAAGATAGTAGATATGTAATTCAAGGAACAAACTTGAGCATGTATGAGACAAGATACAAGCATAGCATATAGATGAGCAAAGATGCCAATTATAAGCAAGGATAGAACTACATGTATATGAACTACTAGGAGATGATATCACAAGTTAGGACTACTAGTAGGATCTAGATCATAGCAAGAGATACCAAAAGATACACAAGATAAAGCAAGCTATGAGTATATGTAGAGATATATCCAAACAAAGAGATATGCAATTTTAGAAGCATGAAAGGATATAACTCACTAGATATGCATCCTTACCATAAGATGATTACCACTAAGAACCTCAAGGTTGTATCAACACAAGATATACACCTAGATGGATGTAGCAAGTTAGAGCACTACAGAAGCAATTTAAGACACAACCAAGAGATCCAAAGAGATCATCATCAAAACCTGCAAAACAACTCAAGGCAAGTAATTGCAACATATAGATATATCAATTTAGAGCAATTAGAGAGTTAGAGTTGTAAGCAAGATAGGCAATTTATAACATGGCAATATGCATATATAAAGGTACCAAATGAGAGTGCCAAAGAATAAGGCTATTCGTTGAGAAAATCTAGTTGAGAGGGAAATTCTCATTCAATAAGCCAACTGTGTATTCTGTGCACAGTGTTATCGGTCGAGTTATGTGCATTGACAACTCGACTGATGACAACTGCTGGAAACACCCATTGGTGCCTATCGGTCGAGTTTCAATAGGGAAAATTCGACCGACAGAGCAGCTGTCAAAAAGCACATATACTTCATAAAAGCATATTTAAAGGCATGCTAAATACACAAACCATATCCAAACATGTCTAAGCAAGTTAGTAATGCACTCTAGAAGCATTAGAAATAGTTTTTGAGCAAGAGTGTGAAGAGAAACACAAAATACCACTTTTGACTCAAAAACCACATGCATAGTGCACACTATCTTGACAAAAACAAGTTAGAAATGGTTATAAGCAAGAAAATATTTACCTTTGTTCTTACCATTCCTTTTCCACTTATTGTCACCCTCTATACATCTCACCTTTCTTCTTTCATGTGGATTGACAAGTCAATTTGCAATTCAATAGCTCAACTCAATCCATTTGCAAGTACCTACAAGAAGAAAGATGAAATGGTCCCCAATCATGTTTTTGGGTCCGGAGGGGTTAGTTTAGCAACCCAAGTCCTATTGTTCTTGGGAGCTTTCCTAAAAGGACAACAAGTAGAATAATGACCAATTTCATTGCAATAGTTGCATGTGCCCATAGTCTTGGAACTAGAGGATTCTCCATGGAATATTGGAGGTCCTTTATCTTTGGTGTTCCCTTGACTACTATCATACCCTAAACCATGTCTACCAATTTGTTTAGTAGTATAGTGTAGGATGTCATTAAGACTCTTTTTACCAACTAAGAATCTTTGCAAGGATGATCTAAAACTGTCATTATCATGCTTAAGAGAAGCAATAGTAGAAGACAAATTATTGATATTATCTCTAGCATGCAAAATATCATTTCCTAAGCAAAGAGCTTTAGTTAAATAAGAATCTCTATTAATATGAAGAGAAGCAACATCATTCTCTCTATTTGTAGAACTAGAAAAAGATTCATGCCCATTGATTTTAGCAAGCAAGGAGGCATTTTCTATTTCTAATTCATGCAAAACAAAATCTTTGTCCATGTTTTCAAATTTAAGAACATCAATATCATGCATGAGAGAATCAACAATTAAAGTATGCTCTTCATTAGAACTAGGCATGAGAGGTTGAGCTTCTAGAAATCTAATTTTATCAAGAAAACTAGCATTTTCAAGTTTAAGAGAGTCTACTTGGCTAAGACAATCATTTTTATCATCAAGCAAGCAAGAATTAGCATGTTCAAGATCATCTAGTTCTACATGCAAACTATCAACAATTTTAGCAAGCTTTATCTTTTTCCTTTTAGAAGACTTAAGAGAGGCACAAATATCATGAATAATAGCAATCAAAGATTCTTTATCTAAAGAGTTTATATTTACCTCACTTGAGTCTTCACTTGTTGATGCTATAAGAGCAAAATGGCATTCTCCTTCATCACTAGAGCTTGAGCTTGATCCTTCACTTGAATCTTCACTTGAGCTTGCGTTGGAGGAGCCACTTGAGCTTGATTGCCATTTCTTCTTGTGAAGATGGGTCTTTTTGCCTTGTGGGCAATCTTCCTTGTAGTGACCCTTCTTTCCACATGTGAAGCACCGGATGGAGGAGGACTTGCCTTTGTACATTTTACCCTTGGAGTACATGGCATCTTCTTTAGCTTGAGAGGATGGAGAGACTTGTTCCATGATAGCTTCAATTTGAGCCTTCATTTCAGCCTTCTTCATTCTCTTTAGCTCTTTCTTCTCTTGTCTTTCAACTTCCTCCCTCTTGTCAAGTGTAGCTTCATGTGCTTGTAGATTTCCAATGAGCTCTTCAATAGGAATATCCCTAACAGACCTTGCTTCTTCAATGGAAGTCACCTTGGGTTCCCACTGCTTAGGAAGAGTTCTAAGGATCTTTGAGTTGATCTCTCCACTAGACATAGGATGTCCTAGAATAGCAAGACCATTCAAAATGGTGTTGAGCCTTGAGTACATGTTGGCTATGCTCTCCTCCTTTCCCATCTTGAAGTTCTCAAGCAGCCCTTTGAGCATGTAGACTTTGCTTTCCTTCAATTGATATGTCCCTTCATAAGTGATGCAAATGCTTTCTCCATACCTCATAGGCTGTTTCACATGAAGAAATCCAGTTGAACTCGGTGGGGTCATGGAGGCATAGAGGATGTGCATGGCTCTAGCATTCAAGGTTGCTTTCTTCAACGTATCTTCATCCCATTCTTCAATCCTTGTCTTTGGTAGCATGTATGGGTTGTTTACCATTTGCCACATCTCAATACTTGATCCTTGGATGTAGAATTGAAGCCTTCTTCTCCAATAGAGGAAATTGCTCCCGTCAAAGATTGGAAGGCTGGTCGAGTATCTCCCTCCTAGGTAGTCACCCATCTTCTCCTACTTGTTGAAGTATGCTAGGAGAAGACCCGCTCTGATACCAATTGTTGGATCCTAGATGGGTAATTAGATGCTCTAGAGGGGGGTGAATAGAGCTGAAAGCACTTAAACAAAATTCATTAAACCTTCAAGATATATGACAAGATAAGGTTGCTAAATAGGTAATTTGAGTACAACTAAAACATTCATAGTAAGGGAGAGAGAGATTGAACATGCACCAATTAGACAAGCTATTTAGAGTGGTTCCACACTTCAAACTAGAAGTGTGTCAGTCCACTTGCCTAGAGAGTTCAACCTCTAGGACTTCCAAACTATTGCACTCTTATATTTATTCATAAGACATACAATGCATGACCAAACAAAAGACTTACCTATCCAATACAAAGAGTCTTCAACCTTACCAAGGACTTACCCACTTTGCAAGAGTCTTCTGCCTTCTCCAAGGACTTACCCACTCTTGCACAAGTCTTCAGCCTTGCAGGAATTACCCACTCTTCTTGGATCTTCAGCTTTTGACTTCACCTTCACTCGGAGAAGCTTCCACCAAGGTCTTACCCACTTGAGCTTGAGTCTTCTGCCTTCTCCAAGGGCTTACCCACTCTAGCTCCAAGTCATCAGCCTTGATCTTCACCAAGGGACTCCTTCCCTTGTTCTTCTTCACCTCTCTTGGATAAGATAGAGAACCTTCATCTTTATGATTGAAAAGATAGAAAGGGAGGTGGTGGAAGTGAGAGCCTCACAAGATATACATGTAGGACTAGCTCTCTTTCAGATTTCCTACTCACTCTAATGGATGTAGCAAGTGATTAAGCTTAGAGAGAGAGAGGAGGTTGTAGGATCACTCAACTATAGAATAGGAACCTTCATAGTGAATGCTCAATCTTGGAATGAAGCCCAAGGGCTCCTATTTATAGCTGGGGATGCCTCTTAGCCTTTGGGAACACTTGTGAATGAAAACTAGCCATTTTGTGGCTTGCAACGGATCTATTTTCACTTGTTGCAACTCCACAACGGCTAGAAGCACTTTTCTGCACTTTTCCGTATAGTGCAATTGGTCGAGTTTCTATAAGGGTAACTCGACTGATAGAGTAAAAGACAAAGTCAATATTCAGACCATCAGTCGAGTTTGTCCTGAGGAAACTCGACCGACCAATGAAAATCAATTGATTCAGTTACTCCATCGGTCGAGTTCTATGTAAACACAACTCGACCGATGCAATCTCCAGAAAATTGATCAAGGATGATCGGTCGAGTTTTCAGGCTGGGAAACTCGACCGATAAAGTGCATGTAATCAATTTTCAAAGTTGCATATAAAGTGCTCTAATATTCAATCTAAGTACTCCTGATATTTTTCTAAGCTTAATTACAAGTCATACAATCATTACAAGTGATTTACAACATGATTCTAATGGATATACATCATATTAAAAAAACATGCACTTGTATTGACTTTGACATGTCTTTTCTCCAATTTGATATGCGCAAGTTAGGGCAATTGGAGTGTGTCTATACCTAATCTGAAATCACTCAAGTAGAGACATTAGACACCAATATGTGAAATGGTTAGTCATCATCAAAACACGGGTTTGGTCAATTTATACGTGAGTCAACATTGACCTAATTGACCTTGAGTCAACAGGCTCTACCATCACAATACAGCATGATGCATAATGTCTTCCATGTGTCGAATCTGGAGCGGTATGTCATGGACCCTAGCCATGTCCTCAACCATGAGACAATTGAATTGAAGGACACCCTTGTATACCAGAATGTTATGATCAAGATACTTGATACTCACACAAAGGATCTCATAAATAAGAAGATTAATATAGTTATATTGTTTAGAAGCACCATGATAGTGATGATTCTACACGGGAGTTGAAGTTTGATATGGAGAAAGATTTCCTGACCTCTTTAAGGCGTCTGAATTTTGTGGACAAAATTCCTTATGATGAGGGGAGGATGTGATAAAGTGAAATTTCTCTAACCTTGTTCAATAACTATTTTTCTCTTATTTTTGTTCACTCGGAATCACCATTGGCTCCATATACAGCAGATAGGTCAAAATGAATCACATCTTTAACAATAGAATAGTGTATCACTTGATCATTAGCCGATATCACCTTGAAATCTATGTCCTAATCAGACCATAGAATAAGAATCCTTGTATAAGAATAGAAATCAGAATTATCAACATACTTAGCTCCTTGACAAATCTTGTTAATAAAACTATTTAGTTCAATTTTGATAACTCTAGTTTCTAGAAAAATATACACATTTGCTTTCTGTCTATCCATCTCCTTCTGAATGTGAGGTATCTTATTACTCCCCCCTCCCTCACATTCTAGGAAGGAATAGTAAGAGGCTTATACATTTAGGGGAATGGGTACCTCTATCACCTCATTGTCAATCGATACCTCCTCAATCTGAACTTCATTATCTACAAAACTCAAGAGGGGAGAGTATTTGTTAATATATTTAGGGACATTCCAAGTCACCTATTTAGTAGCAACTCTGGGATGAGACCTTGACGTCTTCTTCTTCATTTCCCAACCTATTTCAAGGGATGGATTAGGAGTCACAAGACTACCTTCAGCAGCACTAGAGGCCCATGTTTCTATAATAGTGGTTGACTTCACAAGTTCTAAACTATCCATCACCATGCTAGAAGATCCATTTCCTACTGAAGATGACAAACTTATCATTTCACCATCTTTTGGATATACAAAGATTTCATTCTCATCATCTTCCTTGTGAGATTTAGATATCCACATCTTCCTCATTTTCTTCTTCAGAAGTCCTTCATTTGTTTCAATCAACTAGCCACACAAGGCTCACTCGTGCCCAAACGAACCACACGACAAGCACCTTGATGGATCCCATTCATATTCAAAATTAATAGTATCACTTTGACTGTCCTCGTAGATGATTTATAGCTCTTTTGGAAATGAGAAGTCTATGGGAATGACCACCTACATCATGGCATATTCAAGTCTACAAAATTTCAATGTCGTTTTGTTCTAACGAAGAGGTTCGTCAAGGTAAGAATCTATGTAGTTGAACATCTCTACTTCCAAGAGCTCCAAGGGTAATTTGTGAATCTTCAACCAAATCGGCATCTCTATGAGCTTCAGCTTCTCCAGGGGTTCTCTTCACTCCCATTTCTTTATGATCAATGGTTTCCCAACAACAAACCATGGACCTTCATCTATTTTCATAGCTAGGTCTTCATCATTGGAGAACATCACAATGAAGAAATGGTGCCCCATGATCTTAACTCAAAAGAACCTTTAGCTTTCCAGATCTGACCAAGATGGCGAGCAAGTGTCATCCAATTTGGCTTCAGTCCAACTACATAATCAGTCGTCGTCCTACTCTATCTAACCATATTCCTCTCTACAATTGCCTTGGGATACACCATCTTACCATCCACTATACGAACTTCAATTTTATTCAAATTTATAGGTCCAACACTCTCCTTCTTGAATAGGTCCAACCATTGTCTAGCTTCCTTTGCGACTGAGACATTCCCCCACAACTCCCTTCGACATAAGATGAGTCACATGAGATTCCACAGCATCAGGATCTGGAGGATCTAGCTCCACCGTCACATGGATGTGGGCCCCTCAGTCACTCCTCTACTCATGAATGAATAGATATCTTCGAATTCAATATATTTTAGATGTTTTTAGGGGAAACAAAAATTGTCAAAAGAAAGGTAGAAAGAATTAGTATGGTTCCCCTTTTTTGTGATTTATAAACTAGCATAGGGTTTTTTATTTTATAATATGTCACATATATAACTAATGACATGAGTCAATGTTCTACATAACCCAACTAGACAAATTTTGATTGGAAAATAAAAGGATCATTGTGCAACCCATAAGTGATTTTTCTAGCCCTTAGGAAAGAAAATCTGGGGGGTGGGGGCTGAGCCCCCACAGTATGATTTGGATCACAAGATAAATCTATTTATAGATTGGTTTAATAGTGGGCAGATTGGTATGGGAGCAGTCAAAAAATTTGAGGGAGAGTGCTTATGTAGATCTGGTTGTTGATCCCCTAGATGTTGTGGGTCAAAATCTTCTCAATGGACTTTGCATCCTTCACATGGACTATGGATATCTCGAGTAGAATCTTGTCTAATTTTGAGACATCCATGATCACAAGCACTCTCCCAGTAATCACAATAGTATTCTCACATTGAAGGACCCTTGTGTTGTTACATTTCTTCCTAGAATTATGTTCCCTTAATTGGGAAGATAAAAAGAAAAATCCCATATGGTTGTTTCATGACTTCATTTTTATGCAATTAACATGTTTGAAAGAAAAAAAAATTAGCATTAAGCTTGTATCTCATGCTTTATATGTATCTTTGTTATAACATGCATGGTATCACTTCTTGATGGTGTTAGTTGTTCTGAATATCCATTGAATGAGATATCCCTATACCAAGGAATTATGGAAGTTCTCATGCAATATCGTATTTGATAATTTTATAGAGTATCCTAGTTGGGTGAAGCATACAATTCTTGGTCAGATTAATGTACAATAATTTTATATTTATAATTCATACTCGCTATAAGTTTCTTATTAGGGTTTTAGTTTGACCTTTGGGAACCATGATGCATTAGTTTTCTTTAAAGACACATATGTATAACTTTATTCCATCTACATATGTATATATAGGCGAGATGAATGTAGAATATTTTTATTTATAATTCACACTCCCCATTAATTTCTTATTAAGGTTTTAGTTTGACCTTTGGGAACCATGATGCATTCATTTTTTTTAGTAATACATATGTATAACTCTCATTCTCTCTCTCTCTCTCTCTCTCTCTATATATATATATATATATATTATATATGCATGGTCTGCAATATATATATATATATATATATATATATATATATATATATATATATATATATATATATATATATATATATATATTGCAGATCACGCAAACTGTCAAACCTCATTGATAGTGTTTCGTATAGGCGCATGTAGTCACCGCCTGAAAAGGTGGTTTGTGTAATATGACCTATGCGCCGGCAATGAGCTACACTACGCATCCCCGCCCACCCACCCAGTAGTTGGGATGTGTGGTCAATGTTGATGTGGTAGAAAAAGTAAATACACCATGAAAGAGAAAAAAAATTGGAGAGAGAAAAATATTTTGCACATAACTCTTAAATCGTAAGGAATTTTAGGTCAAAATAAATAACATTTGGTTCGTCATAAAAAATACTTCTATCAAGACCATTTTTTACATACTTTTAAAGAATAATATTAGAAGTATATTAAGAGATGAGAGAAGTATACAAAATTATAGTACGTTTTCGGGTATTGTACTCAGATTGACCATTCAGGTACAGTACTTGTTGCTTTTTATTTCTTCATATTCCATATAATGACATAAATCCATAAGTAATGTACATTTTATTATTAATATTAATTTTTATATATATTTAGAATGTAGCATTTTGCTTTATAAAAGTATAACTGCACATTCTACAAGAAGTACAAGTACAGTACTAACAGTCAAATTTTGTAATAAAAAATATACTACTAGAAATATAATATTAACAACCACATTCTATTTTTGTAAAGTATTCACATTTGTAATATGTTCAGACGTACAGTATTAATTGTCTTCTTATTTTTCACAGTCAATATTTTGTCACAAATCTATAAGTATTGTACATTTCATCATTTATATTAATTTTTGCATGCATTTAGAATGTAACGTTTGACAAAAATTGTATACAAGGATACACACGCATTATACAAGAAGTACAGTACTAAAAACCACATTTTGTTATATAAAGTATAGTACTAGACATACATTACTAGAGGTACCGTACGAGACATAACAATAATACATGATTTGATGATCTTGTTAGTACAGTACCAGACATGTCATGTATAAAAGAATGTCGATAACCACATACCAGACCTATATAAACTAATTCACATATCATTAAAAACATACACATTTTACTAAAGTATAGTACTTTCAACTAGTATTTAAGAACAACTAATCCTTGATCCCCTTCATTCAAAAGTATAGTACTAAACGCATTGTTATTGTTAGCTCAATCGAATCCATAGATGAACAAGTAGCTATTGTACATGATTTGGGGGAAACACAAAGATGATGTACAGTACTCACGAGTACTGTACGTCTGTACCCAGAACATGTGTATGGTATCCTAAAATATGGATATTATATTTCTCGTGTACTATCATTATTCAAAGTATCTCAACACTAGTCTTGTTGAAAAGTGTTTTTATAAAGATTCTAATTCAATTTATTTCATCAAAAAATACTGTACAGATTGAAAGTTATGGATAAAAACATTTTCTCTCTCTTCTACTTCCCTCATTCTTTATTGCTTTAATTATTGCTGACAACATCACACCAAGTGTCAGTTCTCATTCCCCAAAACCAGGTGGGTGAGTGGGTGGGAAGGTGACTATGTCTAAAATTTTTGCCGACAATTACCAGTAGACTCCTTGCATACTTGTAGTCGTCTGCATCTTGGAAAAAATTGATTTACAACCTAGTACAACATATTCATCCTATTGGAAGATTGTGGTTGACCATCTTAAATTGTGACACACTACGATAGGCATGACAACTTTATCTGATAGTATTCGTTTAGAAGTGTTTCCATGTGAACAGTGATACCATTAATCTTGTGAAGTTCTCTGACAGTGAGATGAGTTACATCTCTATGTGGATCCTCCATGGCGCAATGTGTTGGCATGGAAACTTTATCTAACAACATCCCACTTCAAGTGTTTTCTTGTGAAGTGTGGTACTATCAAGCTTGTGTCATTCTCTGACAGCAAAAATTGCTTGTGAAGCCTATTTATGATTGACAAAGATGTTTCAAAGGATTCCCCATGATCATGCAGTAATGTTTTATTAGCAGTACATTTGTACTGTTTTAAAAGTTGTAGATATTTTTTTACTGCTACATGAAGAATCAGCAAATGATGAGAAATTTTACATCTTTTGGATCCTCCAGGGCGTAATACATGATAGGAAAATCACAAAAACATAAGATCACAAAAAGATAAGACAAGTAACTACTTTTTATCAACTTTTTTTCTTAATTATGTTTTTCTCAAATAGAAACATATTTATCTTAATGATGTTACTTATTCTTCTTCTTATTCTTCTTTTCTATTTTCAATACTCGTATTGTATATTTTGGTTTATTCATTTTAATATCTTCTAACCTCTTTATATTTTCTTGTTTATTTTCAATTGTTTCCTATACCATAGACGGTCATCTTATGTTTTATAGCATGCGGGCTTTACTTTTCCCTTGTTCAAAAGGTCATAATGAACTTTCTAACTTGCATTGATTTATATTCTTTGTTTCAAGATAGATAGATAGTTGTAACTATAAATTAAGACATGCATTATGTTTGTTTGTACAGTGTCATCTATGCACCTTATTAAATCAGATCTAAAATTTTCCCTTTTACCATGTAATGAAATCCTGTATTTCGTGTATGAGATATAAATGTAATTTCATGTCTCCATTTTCTTTTCTTATATTCAATATATTTTTTTTACAATATCAAAAATATTCTTATATTCAAGGGTGAAAGATCATGCTCTACACACTCCAAAAACAACAAATTAAGTTAGAGTTCCACCTCTCTTTCAACCAAGCATGACTTCCATCCCTAAAATAGTTCATAAGTTCATCATCAAGTATTAACATCGAGAAGAATGGTTTAGAGAAAAAGAAATAGATACATGCATAAGTCAAGGTTATTGAATGATTTATAAATAATAGATAATTACATATGTCTTTCAAACATATATATATCCCTTTTCATAGGGCATGTCATATGCTACTGATTCAACATATTGAATTATTTACTCTATTATCTTCCCTTTGGTTTAAACTTTGTGCTAAATAATTCAAGATGTTGTTGTTTCTTTTTTAGGCATTGGTAATTGTGTCAGTACCTATTGAACAATGTTGGAAGACCAAAAGTCAATCATCACCCATGCAAAATAACACCCTTGAAGCACACAATTGGTAGTCACTATTTTTTTCAACTACTTTTGCTTCATTTTGCTTTTATGCCGATCAACAATCCCTGATTTTGCACCGGACAGATATCTCGCAATGCCCTACCACAGATGCATGGTTGGCATTCTAAATGAACATGTTACCAAATGAATTCTAAATCATAAAAAACTATTTCCTCTTTCCATGTTCGTTCTAACAAGCATGTATTATTTAAATTGTTTACTAAAGGTATTAAATATTAAGTAGTCATGGAAATAATTTTGGACTACATGTGGATGCATATATTTTCTGTGCTTTTCAACATATTTGATCAACTAGAGTTAATTCATAATTTTCTATCTCTTTCTATCAGACACAAATTTTGAATCAATATGTGGTTCTTAAACGCATTGCATTAAGATAGATGAACTAATGAGGTTGTAATTTCAAGACATGTATTTTTGGTTTATTACTATTTTCTACGTCAAAATATGTCATAGTAAATTAGGTCTGTTTTTTCTCCTTTATTATGTGAAATAAAATCATCTATGTCTTATATGAGATATATATACAATGTTCCATTTTCCTTTATTTTTTTATTGAAATTTTTTATTTTATATGTTTGGTTTGTGGGACATTTTGTATTCTCATAGGATTTCAGATGACTTTTACTTGTCAGTTCAGTAGGTCTTTAAAACATCTTAAAATCTTGATTTTTAAAGATATTGATGATGTCCTATATTATTCATTCAAATAAATACTCTATGATTTACCCTTGTCTTGGTGTTAAACAATAATTTACAATATGTTGTTGTTCCTTTTTTAGTTGTGAACGGCACATGGGTCGTATATATCATTCTCCCCCTCTTATCCATATAATGACATTCTATCACTCTTGTGTGACATGTGAATGCATTGTTCATGTCTCCTTTTCTTTTTCTCAACACACTTTATTCATTACATGAGATTATATATATATATATATGTTTGTGGATGACATAAATCACTATCAATTACATAGATCATTTAAATATTTACTTATATTAGTTTTTTGTAGATATCAAAAATTGCTTACATTGTAGATCCTACATATTTACTCTATGATTTTGCCTTTTCTTTTAGTTTGTTATTAAAAGTATTATACAAGATGTTATTGATACTTTTTTAGTTTTTATAAAACCTTCCCCTTGATCTGCTTTTATTTTAATGCACCATCTTTTTTTAACTTTATTAATTTATGGTATTAACCATAAAATTGTCATGCTAAACATTTGTGACTTTATGTAAGATGCAACATATACAGTTTATGTGTTTTTTCAACATGTTTTGTGTACTTGGTTTGATCTACTATATTCTTACTATCACATTTTATCAAACAAAAATTTTGAATCAATACTTGGTTCTCGTGTTCATTGCTTCATAATAAATAAACTATTGCGGCTATAAATGTAAGAAACATGTTATTCATTCATTTGTTTGTTTGTTTGTGTGTACACTATGTAATCAGTGTGCCATATTTAATTAGTTATATTTCCTCCCCTTTTGTCCATACAAAAAAATTCTATACTTCTCTTGGGAGATATAGATGCAGTGTTCATGTTGCCTTGTCCATTTCTCAACACAATTTATTCTTTATTTGTCATTTTCATATATTTTAATGAAACCTTAGATATTATTATAGGTTATTAGATGATTTATAAATGACTATGATTTGCATTGGTCTTTCATAAATTTACATATCTTGGTATTCAAAGATATGAAGATGTTATACATTGTTGATTCAATATTTGTACTCTATGATTTTTCCTTTGCTTTTTATTTTGTGTTAAACAACCATTATACAAGATGTTGTTGTTTCTTTTCTATTGTGGAAGAAACTTGTCCTTGTTCAATTTTCATGTTACTAAAGCACCTTTCGAAAAAAATTTGATCAATTGTTTTGAACTTAAAATTTTCATTGCAAGCATTATAGACTTCATGCATTATGCATACTTATATTTTTTTATATTTTTCATCATATTTGGTCAACTTGAGTGACTTACTATTATTTTATTGAGTACATATGTTGTATCAATATGTGGTTTATATATTCAATACTTCAAGATTGATAAACTATTGATACCATAGACTTAATAGATGTATTTTGTTTGTTTGTTTGTTTGTATATTGTGTCATCTATATGTAATACTCGATAATGTATATTCCTCCCTCTTTTATCTATATAGAGAAATTTATAATTCTTGTTTGATATATAAATGCAATTTTGATATCGATTTTCCTATTCTCAGTAAACATTGTATTACGTAAGTTAACAAAATTATTTATATATTTTGGTTAATGTAGATTAAATAATTACATAGGTTATTAGATGATTTATAAAATATTATCAGTTCCATATGTATTTTAAACATACATGATCTTAGTTTTCATACATATCGACAATGTACGACATAGTTATTTAACCTATTTACCATATGATTTGATTTGGTGTTAAGTAATGATTATTCAAATGATAAGTTCCTTTTTTAGTTGTGGATAAACCTTGTCCTCACTCCTTTTTTATGTTGATAAAGAATCTTTTCTGAACTATCTTTATTAATGGTATTAAACTTAAAGTTGTCAATGCAAACATTCTAGATTTCATGTAAGATGCAACACACATGATTTTTGCTTGTTCAACATGTTTGTCAACCCATGACAAGAGATATATGACTGCATGAATTGTTTGAAATATCCCTATTGATGGCACAATCTAACTGCCCATGATCAAATGATCGTGACTTGGTTCCTCTATAACAAAATATGTAATAAATTTTACTAATCTATCAGGCCAATGCTCACATTGATGTGCTATATTATCTATTCTTCTATTGGCCTTCTCTCAAGAAAATAGTAATAGATTTGATCAAATGCTATAATTTCATTTCTAATATATGGGCATTATGAACATGGTACTTTATGCAAAGATGAAATGATTGGAAAAGACTTGAAGGCATACATAAAAAGATTCAAAACCGCATATAATTGTAAAGAACTATGTCAAATGTAATGCAACTCTTATATTCACCAATATATTTGCATCAAATTTTGTTTGGGTTAATATCAATCGTAGTTTCAATGTAGGAAAAACATCACATGTCATGGTGTCTCATTGTACTTTCCCATAGTTTAGAGGATCTAGATCGTAGTCCTCACCTTTACTCATGTAGATACCATGGCTATTCCATTTCATGCATTGAATCGCATTCCTTTGCTGCATTCTATAAGCATGTCATCAAATGGTGGAGGGAGGAGATAAGAAGATGACATGATCCAATAGCATAATTTTAGATTGATGGTCTCCTATATGGGAAACTTTTTCCCCAAGTTGCATTGTAAACATGGCGTTGTTGGTAAATCAAATAGTAACCAGGAAGTCTATGGTGTACATATCAACTCATGGTGTTATGAATGTGATTAATAGTAAATATGTTGTTGGATCTATGAATCCATACTAAGCATGCATAGTGAGCATAACTATATGACAAATACATGAGTAACATGAAGAATATCAGTTGTCACTTGCACATTTGCCACCTTTTGTTGTTGTAGTCATGAATCATCTCTCTATTTTTGTATTTCACATTAATGTTGACATATTAGTTTCTTTAATATACTTTACTTTTTCAAGAGTAAAATATTTATGTTTACACTAGAATGACTTTTTTTTAATTAGTGATTTAGATAGACAAAACTAAATATACCATTCTTTAGTACATGTTATCTTTATAAAATTATGGAGATGTTTTTAACTAAAATTTTGTGTATTGAATACATGTATTTTTGAAGTCATGTTAACGATGTTTTAATTGGTTTTGATGTAGCATTATGATATTTAGTGTTCTAAAAAATATGTCCTGCGTACAAAAGAAATATGTCATTGTAACATTGTTCCTAATGTTTTTACATACCTCATATATTTTCCAATTGTAGATTTTATTAAACATGATGCATTACTCACTCCTTTTCAACTGAGTGTTCATAACCATGAAGGTAAATAATTGGGTTGTTCTCAACATTATATACATTATAGAATGATCTTCCAGTACAAAATAATTACTCTCAAATTCTTCATACTATTTGTATGTTGCTTGTTGTTTTGTGTATAGGTTTCTTTTATTTGAGTGTAAAGAAACTTTATTCGGAGTACATCATTGCATTATATTAAAGATGATATAGGAAGCATTTCTTTTATTTTATGAGAAAGACCAGTGGAAAATAAAATCTTCATTTCGATGAAATTTCCAACCTTAATAGGAACACCAATTTTTATAGATTTTTCTTTTTGACCACATTATGACTCTGAGAATAAATAAACAAACCTCTCTAGGAAATTTTGGGAATATATACATTTGAGTAAACAAATGTATTGGGTTATATCCATGATATTTTGACATATGTTTAGTGGTTTAGTTTTGTAGCAAGTATCCATAATTATGTACACTAAAATGCATCTTGCGTTTATATTTCAAATTATGCTATTCCAATGATAACATGAGTGTTGTTTCTATAATCTCCTTTTGTTGGAGTTTGTTTGAAAAAAATTGAATAATTCTTACATTTATGGAGAAATATTATTGTCTTAGATTGGTTTGCATTTTATCTCTCTACTTGGGGATTTGGATGTCATCTAAGTAAATGATTAATCTATCATAAACTATCATATCTATTTCTTGATAGGAAGTTTTGTAACCTTCTTAGTGTGATGCACTGAATGTTTTTTCTTATAGATGGGTGATAGTATTTTGGAGTTGAAATCATGATTTATCAGATGTGTAGTTATACATTGTTATGGATTCTATCATCCAAATTGAGGTATCATTAGAGAAATTAATTAACTAAGAATATCCCTATTGTTTACGTAGAATGTGTGATAGTTTGTGTCTCAAATTTTGAATAAAATGGGGTGATAAAAAGGAATCCAAGATTTTTTTTATTTTAGAAAGCAACAGTCATTAAATTCTTAGAAAAACCTAATTTTTGATTGATAATGAATAATAAAAAATTGGTTTATTTTTTTCTTTTACTTTTATATACAAGGGTGATTGACTTCGATTTTTTTTCTCACTTTTATTAATTAACTTAATGAACCAATATTATGGTAAATAGGATCATAATGTTTTAAGAAATATATAAATTTTAGGGTTAGTCTAGGTTTGAGGTGAGCAAAAATATCATAGGTTACTTGGTGTCTGGGGAAACAAAAACATTCAGAGCATGTAACATGTGTTAATTTAACTATACAAAGATAAGTCTATCCATGTTTTCTTGGTTTGGTATTGTTTCTTCTTTGTAATAATGAGAGGATTTTATTTGCTATATAGGAAGACAATTTTGAGATATAGAGATATTTTTATTTTTCCTTTCTATATCTTTTCTCACTTTGGAGTATAGATGTAAAAAATGATTGAAGCTTCCTTCTTTTATTATATTGGTTATTATCAATGATGAGTTCAATGAAGCATTTGACATGGTTATTCTCTTGGTTATCTTGACCATAAAATTTTCATATGTTTATTTTACCTTATCATATTTTGCTTCACATTTCCTACTCTTATTGTTTTAATCCTTATCATATATCCATTGATTTGGTAGTCCAGACTTTATGATGTGCACCACCAAATGATATAGATATTATGACTTGGTGTAAAGACCCCACCTCTCGGTAACCCCCAATTAAGGGAGACCAAAAGGTCAGAGCCATTCTCCCAATTAACAAGATCAAAGGTTCGACAAATAATCAATAACAATTATCAAATTCTACCATCTATACTAAAATATGGTATAAATTAAAACTTTTTGCATACCTTTGAAAAACTTGGATTACTAAACTTCTATCCATATGAGAGAATATTCTAACTAATCCTCCTTGATCGTTAATCCTCATTTAATTCCACATATGCCACTTTACTATTTGTTCTTTTCACTTGTACCTAAAATGTCGACAAACAAAATGTCGATCGGCATAAAGTTATGTGGGGGAAACAATAATCATGCAACTATGATAACAATGTAATCAGACAATTATCATTTAACAGCCAACATTACGTCTTAATCGATACTACTCAATCCTTACTTATCCCCTATCTCTGTGTTGTCCCTACAGTGGACTTGGATTCTACCTTCCTCATGGTAGATCCCCATTAAACCCTGCATGATCCTACCAAATAGGTAGATCAATATCTAGGGTTGAGTCGCATGGCACTGCCCACAGGTAGCCCAATCCCTAACTCATGGTGTGCTAAAGAGTCGCATGGTACTACCCATAGGTAGCCCATTCCCTGACTCAAGGTGACTTGATGGACCTACCCCATTAGTAGCCATGTACTAAGTCATCTAATGACCTGATGGACCTACCCTATAGGTAGCCATGTACTAGGTCAAACTATTAAGCCACAGAGGGGACTAGGATCTGAGCTAGTAGGCACTTATCTTAAATGATAGTCATATCCACATTATAGTTTGCATGAATTAAATTCATCCAACAGTTTAATTCAAGTCATCGAGGAAAACTTTAGAAAACCTCGTAAAACTAATTTGAGATATTCGTAAGCGTAACCGCATACCTGTCAGGAAGATTTGAGACAGAATCAACCAAGAAGGGAAATCCAATCAAGTAAGTACAAGAATCTTGAAATCACATCCAATTCCTTTTTATCAAAGTCTATTCAAACCATATGCTACTTAAGGTTTCTATTCCTTTTTAGGATTTCTACCTCTTTTAGGATTTACTTTGCAATTAGAGTTTTACTTCATTTTACTCTTTTAAACCCTAATTTCTCATCTATCCTTCACGAAAGTTATTAAGGTTACCTTTTAACAACATATAACCTTAATTTCAGAAATAGCACAATTAATCATCAATTAAGTCCATTAAGCCTCTTTTACATTAAAGCTACCATTTTTATCCTTTTAATCCATGTCAAGATCAGTATGCTCATTTATCATCATTTCATAGTTCATTATGGTCTAAAACACATACAAACTCTATTTGCCATTAATTATACCTTTATCCATCAGAAAACCCTAATTACTATATTAAGGGTATTTATCCACAATTATGAACTTTTATACTTAAAATAGCTTGGAATTATCATATCTCAGCATTATTCATGATTTTGAATAATTAAAACCATTATGAGTCACATTTACTAATATTAGAGTTTCAAGGCCCATTAAAGCATATTTATGCACATCAACTCTCAATTAAACTAATTACATGCAAAGTTCATCCTTTTGGTTCTCAATATACGTTTTTACAATTAATAGGTTAATATCAACTATAATTATCCATTAAACCCTACTAAATGCATTAATCATCTCTAAATAGGGTTTCTTAATCTTTAATTAATTAAAGTTGATAAATTACACTACTTTTCGGATTGCAATCAAAATTAGGCTTCAAACATATTTTTATTGGATTCCTCGTATTATACGTGCTAATCCAAGCTACAAATAATTAACTACGAATTTTACAAAAATAACTTACTTTGGCCAATAGGGAGGCACCGCGTAGCCTTTATCATGCAACGTTGGTTGACTGGTTTGGAAACATTTTGAAAAGTATGTTCTGCCCTCCTTTAAGTGGATTGCTTCCTTAGCCCGTGGAGGGGCAGAATAGACAAACGTCGTCTGCGCCATCTTCCTCCTCCCAATGCCCTAGTTGTGTCGACCTGTAGCACGTCACAGGTCCTCCCTTCCCTCCTCAGGGCCTGGGGGTGGCTGTCCATGGCCGCCCCAGCTCTGCTTCACCCCGGCGCCCTCGAGGCACCTCCTAAATGGGGCCAAGATGGCCGGAAGCAAGCCCTAGCAGGTCTGCAACTAGATCAATTGTATCTCTCTTGCAGGCGTCGTGCAGCTACAAAGAGCTAAACGGATGATCATCACATCTCTCTCCGACAATGTAGGAGCGTTGCAAGCTCCTTATACTACTCTCCTTGCTCCTGGGTTCGCACCTCCCCCTTCGGTTAGGGTTAGAACGGATGCAAGGTTGAAGAAGGAGATGAGAGAGGTTTACATGGGATTTTTATTGAACTCGATCCAGAGGCTCTACCCCTTTATATAGGGGTAGATATCCTCATCCTCAGATGACCATCTAAAAGGAAACAAGTCCTCTCCCATTAGGAATCCTATTCCTTCAATGAGAAGCAAGTCTCTTCCTCTCTCTTAAATATCCATTTTATATTCATTATTCTTTAGATATTAGAATTTCAAAAATCCATTCACTTATTCACTTTGTACTTTCCTTTTAATTCATTGGCCATGAAAATAAGTTTTCCTTAAGTAGAAAATACTTCCTTCTTAGCAATACCACATAATCCATTAATAATGTATTCACATTATATTCTTATTTTCTATTATTAGTATTTTCTCTTTCTTTTTTCTTCATTGGGACTCCTTGGATCCCAAGAAACTCAATTATTTCGAAGTTCCTTTTTAAGGATACTTATTATCCTTCTAGGTGCATCTATATTCATTATTTCACATTATCTTGTTTATTTCTTATTAAAATATCTCTTTTTGAGGATTTCTCTTTATCTTTCTTTTTATTTTCCTCATTGGCATTCCTTTTAATATTAGAAACCTCATGGATATGAAAATCCACCATGGATAACTCAATTATGCCTCTTTCCACTTATTTTCCACATTTTATCATTGTTTTCAATTTCTTCCTTAATAAAGAAATACTTAATTGATCTTTTGTTTTCTTTTTGCATTATCATTGCAACTTTGGACTCCTTGGCACCCAAGGAACCCAATAGGCACGAAATCCAACTTTGGATTATATTCTTGTGCCTTCTAGAGGTTTCTACATATTTCTTATCTCCATTTTATATTAACAACGGAATTCCTTTTGTCTTTTCCTTGTTACTGGGCCCCAATGGCCAATAAAGCCCACCAAACAATCATCAAGGCTATTGTAAACGAAATCCTTTTATTCAAAACAAATTATATCATTATTTGTTCAAATATATTTAATATGAGAAATTACATTTCTCACCAAATGAACCCAAAAGTTGGGGTTGTAACATCCTTCCCCTCTTATAGGAATTTTGTCCTCAAAATTTCATCAAGCAAACAAACAATTCAAGATAAGACTTTTCCATGTCCATCGTTGGCCCCTATGTGGCTTTACCTTATCCATGGTGCTTCCAAAGAACCTTTATCATCACATATTCTTTTCTCTGAGTTCTTTCACCTTGGCATCTATAAACCTCATAGGTGACTCAGGTCATTTCAGCCTCCCTTGGGGCTCACTAGGTTCATTGCTCCGCACATGGTCCAGGTACCTCACATAGTGGTCTAAATTGGACACATGAAACTCATCACACATCACATTATCCTGAGGGGTAAGGGCAAAACTTAACCTTCTCCACCAAACTATTTCAAAAGAACACATGCATTGGGGACTCAGCTCTCTTAGCTATAACTTAGAGGGGTTAGATTTTCATGTCACATATTCCCCCACAGTGAACTGCATGTCAATCTACTTTGCATCAGCTTACAACTCATGTCGTCCTTAGGCTCCTTTCAACCATTGCATGATCAAAGCGACTTCATTTGCACACACTGTGGTCCTTTCTTGACCTTCACGAGGTCCTTTCACCATCATCATCTCAATGAAGTGGTGACCGACACAACCTCCCTTGCAGAGCTCCTTTACATCCCGATATTGGCTATGGTGGTTATCATCACATCTTACAGAGGACAAGAATTGTCTCTATGTATCACCCTGAACGAGCACACATGCTCTCATCAGACCCTCTAGTCTGGATCATACTAACCATTAGTTAGGGGTGATAAGTGGTACTAACATCGAGTTCTTCATGTACCTACTTCCACCTTATGGAAGTGAACCTTTAGGTCATACTCAAGAACTTTTGAACTCGCATCATGGTGTAGTTGATCCATCTCTCTCATGTGCAGTTCAACCCGATCTGTCCCTTGATAGTACTCTTTCTTTCTCATGTCATATAGGTAAGGTGATCTATCATAACCCATATTGCATCTCGACCTTCCCTGGTCTAGGGGAGACTTACAACATCCATAGTGATGAACTCCCATTCCCTCTCGGGAATTCTTTATACTTTATATCCATGCACTGTGTTACTGGTGTTCGTCCTTCACCTCCTGGCTTGCATGGCCACATGCTACATGAAACTTTGTCTTAAGCATCCAAAATACTATTGTCACTCATTATCTTGGTAGTGCCATGGTATATGGTAATCTTAAATCATGATCTCATGTATTGTCATGATTCCTTACGATCGATTCCTCTGAATCCCTAAACCACTCTCATTAGGGTTTTATTACCTTCCTATCCAAAGAAGTGTATCTGAAGTTCTACCACCATCCTTTCATTGCATCAAGGACTAGGCTGGCTAACCAAACAACCATTAATTTGATCAACCGATATTATTACATCGGAGCGTTAGCCAAACTTATCTCTTTTTCTAACTGAGGGTTAACCTATCAGCCTCTTCTAGCCTCTAGGTAAACTAGGTAGCTATATCTCCACCAGAGAATCCATTACCATTTCACATCCTTAGGTATTAGGTAATGTTGAAGACATACACTTCCATGTATTCCACTTATCATCTCGTCTCAAACTCTAAGTCTATCTTCATCAGAACACTCTGAGCTCATGATAAAACATTCTCACAAGATAATTACCTTAATACTCTTATCGTTTTTACCTATCGTTCACTTTTCAAGGGTATTTTATCATCTCTCTCCTCATACCTCATAGCAACATTCCAACTCACATCATCTTTATCCTTGGTGTAAGGCATGTGTACTGTCCTGTCTCTCACTCCCATAACAAGAGGAAATAAGCATTTGGCGGCCATCCAAATACAGAGTTCTTCCTGTTCCAAGAGTAGAGATGGTACATCCCACCTTGCCAGTACACCTTCAAATCTAAGTTGAAATGTGCCACAAAAGTCTCTACATCACAATAATCTCGATATAAAAGTTACTTCCATGGAAAACTGGTCTCGAACCTATTGAGTTTCACACACATCCCTTGGTCATCTCCTCTAGGTCTATAGGGTGTCGGCACTTTAGGGGTCATCCCTCTCCCCTTATGCATCCAAAGAGAGCCCTACTCATCTTCCCTTTGGGTCCCATGAGTTCATGAAGGTGATCAATCTCCTAACCCATGGCCCTCAGACAATGATAGTTGTTACCTCCCGACCCTATGGTCATGTGCAACTAGGGAATTAGGCAACTCCTACTTCCATCAATCTTATCCCTACCTGACCCTAGGATAGACTTAGGATTCTAATACAGTACATGTCAACTTGGAACCTTACCCAAGCCTTCACCATCTCTCTCTCTACATTCATGGGCTGACTTCCATTCTTCCATCAGGTCATGGCAACCTGCCTACCTTGGTCAGGCTTCATACCGGTTACCTCCATGGTAACACATCCACATGCACTTAGAAATGGTTATCTATGGGTCTACAGGTTCATTCTCATATCATGTACTTTTCACTTAGCTTCCCACGATCTTATGAGACCTCTTTATGTTTCCACAAAACCCACAAACTGGTACACACCCTACCAAAGGGTTCCTATCCCAGGATGGGAGGAAACTACAACTCTTGACAACAAGGTCACAACATCCTTAGGGTTTATATTCACATCAGCAGGCTTAACCCAGTAGCTACTAAGGCACAAGTAGACCACCTACCAAACCATGCTAGTTCATACTTGTTCTCTTCATCACGATCATACCTTCCCATACCATCACTTAGCTATGGGGGTTCATCAAACATACCTTTAAACTTAAGGGGTTCCCTCTCTTCTAAACATGAGGAGTACCATGCTCGAATGTATAGAAACTCAAACCTTGTCATGATCATCAGGTACACCACTTCCCCTCTTAGGCCTAGGAACCCTAGGTTCACTTCTCTGATGTCCAACTGTCTGCTCAACCTCTTAACCATGAACCAAACATGTACAAGGTATGACATGTACTTCCTGTCATCCTTCTACTTGAGCAACACTTCAGAGTTGAGTCCTCCTCAAGGACAACCAACAAGGTATAAGCCTTACAACCTATTACTAAACCTCTTCATGGTTTAAGGAACTCATCTTCCCCATCTATACCATAGGTACAGAGGTTCCAGTAGACTCATCCTCTCTCTAGGGTTTGGTTCCTCTCATGGAAACTAGGACATCATCAGCCTCCAGGGATAAAGCCCGAGGCAACCACAAACATCCACTTAGGTCACATCATCCTCAACTCCCAACTTTTCCTCATATCGTGGAGTCTAGGCTTCCAACCTTCTTGCTTGGGTCCTGCTCTCTCTCTCTAGAGCTAACTCCACAACCAGCCTTATACTAAAGGTCCTCTCTCCATGAAGATGGATCAGGCTCACAAGCATACCTCTACATGGTGAATACTATGTCCATGCTTATGTTTACTCAAAGTTATCCACAGCTCATTATGCTTATCTCATCATCTATCCAACATACTCCCTTAGCCAGGGTTTCGACCTACTACTCGCACTACTGACGTACTCTGGGTGCCTACTATGCCATGCTCATATAAGCACATGGGGTTTCCACAGGTTCTTCTCTAACCTCATCAAAGAAGGTGCTATCCTTCATTCTAACATGCACGACCCTTCCCAAGGTTGGGTTGCCAAAGGTACTCGGTCATCCATCCTTTCATGGCTCATATGGCATCCAAGGCATGTCTATGCAAAGACCTGGTCTACCATGACATCTGACTCATCATGTCATCTCTCTCTAACCTTCACTTAGGGTTAGGGTTAACATCATCCTCAGAGGATGTGCCAGGTCTCCACTTGTAATGGAGATCTCTACCTCCAAGACGAACTCCCCTTACTTATCCTCCAGACAAGAAGGTCTAGCCTCAGGTCTCTCCTGAGGGCATGACAACTTATGTCATATGACCTAAGCATGTATCTATTCTTTTACGCTTAATCTATTAAGCTTATGTCCATGACATCTTATTTACATGCTTTTTATTAATTTGGTGGAGGATTCCTTAATCCTTATCAACCTTACTCATACCTCGAGAGGGTGAGGAAAAGAGAGAAAACCCTATTCCTTATAATCCTTAATAGCATTTGAGTTGAGAAGGGATGAACAAGATGAGGGAGTCCTAAAGGTATCTTATTTTGAGTCAAATCCTGAGACATTGGCCAGGCAGTCACACGGATCTGGGAGTCCTCGTATTCCGACTAGTGGTGTGGAGGAAAATCTTGCCAGCCCCCAGACGTGATCCTTTTCTAAACACCTCTATCTTTCAGAAAATCCTCTAATAACTCCCTTGGGTTCTACGAAGTTAGTAAAATTTAATAATTATTAAAGATTAAATGAGGAACCTCGCTCTGATACCAAATGTAACGATCCCACCTCTCGGTAACCCCCAATTAAGGGAGACCAGAAGGTCAGAGCCATTATCCCAATTAACATGATCAAAGGTTCGACAAATAATAAATAACAATTATCAAATTCTACCATCTATACTAAAATCTAGTATAAAATAATACTTTTTGCATACCTTTGAAAAACTTGGATTACTAAACTTCTATCCATATGAGAGAATATTCTAACTAATCCTCCTTGATCGTTAATCCTCATTTAATTCCACATATGCCACTTTACTGTTTGTTCTTTTCACTTGTACCTAAAATGCTGACAAACAAAATGTCGGTCAGCATAAAGCTGGTATGTAGGGGAACAATAATCGTGCAACTATGATAATAATGTAATCAGCCAATTATCATTTAACAGCCAAGATTACGTCTTAAGCAATACTACTCAATCCTTACATATCCCCTATCTCTGTATGTCCCTACAGTGGACCTGGATGCTACCTTCCTCATGGTATATCCCCATTAAACCCTACATGATCCTACCTAATAGGTAGATCAATATCTAGGGTTAAGTCGCATGGCACTACCCATAGGTATCCCAATCCCTAACTCATGGTGTGCTAAAGAGTCGCATGGTACTACCCATAGGTAGCCCATTCCCTGACTCAAGGTGACTTGATGAACCTACCCCATTGGTAGCCATGTACTAAGTCATCCAATGACCTGATGGAGCTACCCTATAGGTAGCCCTGTACTAGGTCAAACTATTAAGCCACAGAGGGGACTAGGATCTGAGCTAGTAGGCACTTATCTTAAGTGATAGTCATATCCACATTATAGTTTGCATGAATTAAATTCATCCAACAGTTTAATTCAAGTCATCGAGGAAAACTTCGGAAAACCTCATAAAACTAATTCGAGATATTCATAAGTGTAACCACATACCTGTTAGGTAGATTTGAGACAAAATCAACCAATAAGGGAAATCCAATCAAGCAAGTACAAGAATCCTAAAATGACATCCAATTCTTTTTTATCAAAATCTATTCAAACCATCTTACTACTTAAGGTTTCTATTCATTTTTAGGATTTCTACCTCTTTTAGGATTTACTTTGCAATTAGGGTTTTTACTTAATTTCACTCTTTTAAACTCTAATTTCTAGTCTATCCTTCATGAAAGTTACTAAGGTTACCTTTTAACAACATATAACCTTAATTTCAGAAATAGCACAATTAATCATCAATTAAGTCCATTCAACCTCTTTTACATTAAAGCTACCATTTTTATCCTTTTAATCCATGTCAATATCATTATGCTCATTTATCATCATTTCATAGTTCATTATGGTCTAAAATACATATGAACTCTATTTGCCATTAATTCTACCTTTATCCATCAGAAAACCTTAATTACTATATTAAGGGTATTTATCCACAATTATGAACTTTTATACTTGAAATAGCTTGGAATTATCATATCTCAGTATTATTCATGATTTTGAATAATTAAAACCATTATGAGTCACATTTACTAATATTAGGGTTTCAAGACCCATTAAAGCAAATTTATGCACATGAACTCTCAATTAAACTAATTATGTGCAAAGTTCATCATTTTGGTTCTCAATATACCTTTTTACAATTAATAGGTTAATATCAACTATAATTATCCATTAAACCCTACTAAATGCATTAATCATCTCTAAATAGGATTTCTTAATCTTTAATTCATTAAAGTTGGTAAATTATACTACTTTTCGGATTACAATCAGAATTAGGCTCCAAACATATTTTTATTGGATTCCTCGTGTTCTTCTGAGAAAAACTCATATATTATACGTGTTAATCTGAGCTACGAATAATTAACTATGAATTTTACAAAAATAACTTACTTCGGCCAATAGGGAGGCGCCACGTAGCCTTTATCATGCAACATTGGTTGACACTTTTGGAAACATTTTGAAAAGTCCATTTTTCCCTCCTTTAAGTGGATTGCTTCCTTAGCCCGCAGAGGGGAAGAATAGACAAACGCCGCCCGTGCCATCTTCCTCCTCCTAACGCCCTAGTTGCGTCGACCTGTAGTGCAACATAGGTCCGCCCTTCCCTCCTTAGGGCCCGAGGGTGGCCGTCCATGGCCACCCCAGGTGTGCCTCACCCCGGAACCCTTGAGGAACCTCCTAAACGGGGCCAAGATGGCCAGAAGCAAGCCCTAGCAAGTCTGCAACTAGATCGATTGCAGCTCGCTTGCAGGCGTCGTGCAGCTGCAAAGAGCTAAACGGATGATCATCACATCTCTCTCCGATGATGTAGGAGCATCGCAAGCTCCTCATACTACTCTCCTTGCTCCTGGGTTCGCACCTCCCCCTCCAGTTAGGGTTAGAACGTATGCAAGGTTGAAGAAGGAGATGAGAGAGGTTTACATGGGATTTTTCTTGAACTTGATCCAGAGGTTCTACCCCTTTATATATGGGTGGATATCCTCATCCTCAGATGACCATCTAAGAGAAAACAAGTCCTCTCTCATTAGGAATCCTATTCCTTTAATGAGAAGCAAGTCTCTTCCTCTCTCTTAAATATCCTTTTGATATTCATTATTCTTTAGATATTAGAATTTTGAAAATCCATTCACTTATTCTCTTTATACTTGCCTTTTAATTCATTGGCCATGAAAATAAGTTTTCCTTAAGTAGAAAATACTTCCTTCTTAGCAATACCACATAATCCATTAATAATGTATTCACAATATATTCTTATTTTCTATTATTGGTATTTTCTCTTTCTTTTTTCTTCATTGGGACTCCTTGGATCCCAAGAAACTCAATTATTTCGAAATTCCTTTTTAAGGTTACTTATTATCTTTCTAGGTGCATCTATATTCATTATTTCACATTATCTTGTTTATTTCTTATTAAAATCTCTCTTTTTGAGGATTTCTCTTTATCTTTCTTTTTATTTTCCTCATTGTCATTCCTTTTAATATTAGAAACCTCATGGATACGAAAATCCACCAAGGATAACTCAATTATGCCTCTTTCCACTTATTTTCCACATTTTATCATTGTTTTCAATTTCTTCCTTAATAAAGAAATACTTAATTGATCTTTTGTTTTCTTTTTGCATTATCTTTGCAACTTTGGACTCCTTGGCACCCAAGGAATCCAAGAGGCACGAAATCCAACTTTAGATTATATTCTTTTTCCTTCTAGAGGTTTCTACATCTTTCTTATCTCCATTTTATATTAACAATGGAATTCATTTTGTCTTTTCCTTGTTATTGGGCCCCAA
Source organism: Alisma plantago-aquatica (assembly GCA_963693085.1). Lineage (NCBI taxonomy): Eukaryota > Viridiplantae > Streptophyta > Magnoliopsida > Alismatales > Alismataceae > Alisma > Alisma plantago-aquatica. The sequence continues at coordinate 806,923,736 of OY856414.1, read as the reverse complement.
TGGCTAATAAAGCCCACCAAACAATCATCAAGTCTATTGTAAACGAAATCCTTTTATTCAAAATAAATTATATCATTATTTGTTCAAATATCTTTAATATGAGAAATTACATTTCTCACCAAATGAACCCAAAAGTTGGGGTTGTAACACTTGGAATGAGTTTTCCCAAGATAAAAATATTGCATGCCATACTTTAGTTGTAACAAAGAATTGTAAATAAAGGTATGCCTAATATACTTGTATTATAATGATTCACTTCACAAAATTTTCTTGCTATAGTTTTTCTCTCTCTATGCTATTTAGAATAATTACGAGACTTGTCGTTAATATTTAATCATACATAAGTATCAAAAAATACAGTGTATACATAAAATGTGTTGATAGGTGCAAAACTCATTAACAAATGTTAATACAGAGAATAGAACGTAAACCTATGGGTTGCTTATATTTATTTACTATGTAAATAGAAAATACATTCATTATTTGGATGAGATATGTAAAATCACTTGTCGATCTACACAATAACCTGGATTTTATTACAATTTTTTGATATTATTATACATATGAATTCTTCAATTCTTAAAATGGATATCGATTTATCGTCTAATATAAACTAGAATTGAATTTTTATAAATGGATTCCATGCTAATTTTCTAACTCATTATAAAGTAGAAAAGGGTTACCCTCATGTTTCTATCCAACTCTTATTTGTTGAGGACTTATGTTTTTTGAGAAATTTGATTCTAAAGCCAACAAATGGAATTTGACACACCTTACATATTCAATATGTTACTATGTAGTCTTAACTAAATTACAAAATGTGGGATACCTTGTTATAAGTAAGGCGAACAAGCTGGTTTAATTTTTATTCATGAAGCTGCACAAATTACAAGTTATGTAAACTCATTTCCTTTTTAAAGCATAGAAATAGATTATAGCTACTAAGAATATTTCTTGTTGTGATTTCTATTATACTTATACAAATATATTATCCATATCCTAATTTGTCCCACATCAAAAGACTAAGGAAACTAGATAGAAGTATAGACTAATCAACTTATATGATTGAAGTGAACAATATACCTATGAGTTCATGCCAAGAAAATTAATGAAAGTCTAAGATCCTAAGTACACAAATAATTAAAAATGAAGATCATAAAAGAAAATTAAATATAATAGGTAATATATAAAACATTTAAAATATGAATTTAGGTATTTATTATGAAAATAAAATGTTAATGCAGTGTATGATATTATAGAAGTTGTTAATATGTTAATAGAGAAATAATTATTGTTTGTTCAAAAAAAGTTGACATGTACATAGGACATGCATTTACTAGTATATATGTGTATGTATATATACATATATATATATATGTATATATATACATATATATGTATATATATATACATATATATAAATGTATATATATATATATATGTATATGTATCTATGTATGTATATATATATGTGTGTGTGTGTATATGTATATATATGTATATGTATATATGTATATATATATATATGTATATATATATATATATTTAATCTAAGCCTCAATCCCAACCATGTTGGGGTCGGCTATATGGATCCTTCTTTCCCAATCAGCTCTATTATGGGGCATACTCTGATCAAGATGTTAAGATTCAAATCTCTCTTTATAAGCTCTTCTCAAGTTAATTTATGTCTACCTCTGCTTCTTTTAGTTGTGCTTGACTGAACAACCTTGCTATGAATAGGTGCAATTTTTTGTATGTATTGGACATGTCCTTATCATCTTAGACGGGCTTTATACAACTTGTCCTTGATGCTCACCAACCCCACTTTGTTTCTGATATATTCATTCCTCAAATGATCTTTTCTCATCTTCCCACACATCCATCTGAGCTTATGCATTTCTGCCACATTCATCTTATTGAGACCATATTTCTTCACTTCCCAACATTCACTCTCATATAGCATGGTTGGTTGTATAGCTGTCATGTAAAACTTGCTTTTTAATCTAAGAGACATCTTCCTGTCATACTACTCCAATTGCACTCCTCCACTTTAACCACCATGTTATGATCATGTGACAAACATCACCTTGAACCTCACCCTCCCTATCAATAATAGAGCCTAAGAATGAAACTTATCACATATTGGTACATCTATTCATCCAAATTGACCCTGCCATTCACAATTCTAGATTGGCTAAAATTGCAATGTATATATTCAACTTTGCTTCTATTGTTCAGCAATCTGTTAGATTTCAATACATTTATCCAAAGTTCAACCTTATCATTTAATATTTCTTTTCTTTCATCATTCAACACAATATCAACAGCAAATAACATGCACCAAGGGATATTATCTTGAACATGCTTGGTCAATTCGTCAATAACAAGAACAAATAGATAAGGGGTGAGTGTTGATCCTTGATGTAGCCTTATTGTGATAGGAAACTTGTGTGTCTCTCCTCCAGGAGTCCTAACACTTGTAGTTGATTTTTCATACAATGTATTGGATAGGCACACCCTTTTTATGCAAAACCCTCCACAATACTTCCATGGGTACTCGATCATATGCCTTTTCTACATCAATAAACACCAAATGAAGATTTATTTTGTTTTCTAATTACTTCTCTATAAGCTTCCATATCAGAAAAAATAGCGTCAATTGTTGATCTTCTCAGGATAAAACCTATCTGGTTGTTTGATATTTGTGTAATTAATCCTAGCCTCTGCTCAATAATCCTCTCCTAAAGCCCCATAGTGTGACTCATCAACTTGATACCTCTGTAGTTTGTGCAACTCTGAATATCTCCTTTATTCTTGTAGATCAGGACTATAGTACTATTTATCTATTCATCTAGCATTTTTGTTGTCGTCATAATTTTGTTAAGAAATTTGTTAATCACATAACTCCTTCATCTCCCATACTCTTCCAACCATCAATAGGAATAGCATTTAGACCACATGCCTTTTTTCATTTTCATCTTTTTCAAAGCATTCTTGACCTCAGATAGTGAAACTAGTCGTATGTAAGTGATATTTCTTGAATTCATGTCACCCACATCTCTTACATTGTTCATCACATCTCCACTAAAAATATTATGGAAGTAGTTTTTCCATTGGTTCTTTATATCATCATCCTTATCAACACTCTGCTATCTTCATTCTTGATGCATTTTACTTGATTGAAGTCTCTTCCTTTCCTTTCTCTTATACTTGCCATTTTATAAATCTTTTACCCCTTCTCTAGTGTGCAACTTCTTGTATATCTCACCAAAGTGTCTGGACCTTACCTCTTGAACTTCCTTCTTAGCATTGTTTTTCTTATTTGTATCTCTGAAAACCTTGCATCATCTCCATATTTGGGCAAGATCCTATATATCTCCCTTTTGAGTTTAATAGCCTCTTGTACTTCATAATTCCACAACCAAGTCTCTTTCTGTGAAGTCTCACACCCTTTGGACTCTCCCAAAACCTCTTTGGAAATTTTTGTTATGCTTGCTCTCATACTTTGCCACATAGAATTAACATCAAATTCAAAATTCCAAGTTTTCTCCTTGATAAGTTTATCATAAAATGTCAATTTCTTTTCTCCTTTGAGATTCCACCACTTGATCCTTCTATCTTGGCTTCTATTTTGATTACCTTTATTGATCTTCATGTTCACATACAAAACCACCAGTTTTTGTTGGGTAGTGAGTTCTTCCCCAGGGATCACTTTACAATCCTTGCATACTTTTCTATCCATCCGTCTTGCAAGAAAGTAACCAATTCGGATACAATTGTACCCACTCTTGAAGTAATAATATGAGGATCTCTTTTCTTGAAATGTTTATTTACAAGGATCATATCATAAAAAATTGTGAAATCCAAAACCCTCTCTCCTTCTCTTCTGCTTCTATATACAAAACCTCCATGAACTCTCTCATATCCAACATTGATACTCCCCACATGGCCATTTAAGTCACTCCCAATAATGATCTTCTCCTCTACCAATATTTCTTGCATCAGTTCATCCATGTTATTCCAAATATCTTTCGTTGCCTCCTCACTAAGGCCAACTTGGGGGCATATGCACTAATAATACTGAAAACCTTTCCCCCAAGAACAACCTTAATAGTTATGATTTTGTCCCCCATTTGTGTGATCTTGATGACATCATCCTTAAACATATTATCAACAATAATTCCAATGTCATTTCTATGTTTGTCAATACATGTATACCCAATTTTGTACCTTGTGTCTCCAAACTCTTTGCATAGTTATCATGTCCACTTGGTTTCTTGTAAGAAAGTAATGTTAAATTTTATTCCAATCATGGTATCAACTATCTTTGAAGACTTTCCTATCAAAGACCCAATTTCCAGTCTGATCTATTTTTGTTGAAATTGCTTTTATACCTTTCTCCTCCAAAAAGATTGTCCTTGCACATTTTGTCTACATCCAGGCAATGATGCAGTGGGACTAGCTTCTTTACCCACACCCTCCCAAGGTACAGGAACCCTTGCTTCCTTCGGTACAAAATTGGTGTCGTTGTATCGAAACCCCTTGCATATTTATCACGTCACCTGAGAAATGAGGCAGTGTTTCACTAGGCAGGGACTCTATAAGGATCCATGTCATAAAAGAGTGACAAAATCTAATGGTAGGTTGTCAACCTACCATCAACCCCCCTCCTTTACCCGGTTTGAGATTGGATAAGCATAGAATGTACAAAACATAGGCGAAGTTATATATATATATATATATATATATATATATATATATATATAGTGTGTGTGTGTGTGTGTTGCGTATGTGTGTTCTTTGGTTTGATTTTTGTATTGTGTGAGACCTCCCAGATGAGCTACTTGTGTTTTATGCATTATCCGCTTTTGACTCTATTAGTGGTTGTAACTAGGAGATGTCTTACATCAATAGTGTTAGTCCCATGCATAGATGAACATTAGGATAAGCATTCATATGTTTAAACCTTGACCCATGTTTCCCTTTTCTAGATTCCTCCCATTAGTAAAGCAATGAGTGAGGAAGGACACTTTATGTCAAGAAGCCATTCGAAAGAGGTTTCAATTGTTTCATTTGGCATCTTGATCAGGACCATGGAAACATCCATGGGAAGAGGTCTAGAACAACAAAATAAACCACCTAGAGACAAATATAGGTCTTCTTGGTTGAATCCATTAAATGAAGCTTGGGTTCTTCTAAGTGAAGAATATTTGGATGTCTTAAGAAAATTTGA